>CM037792.1:32397358-32447358 GCA_021229015.1 Solen grandis
TATCATCTGTTTTATAGGTTATATCAAAGAATTGTTATCAAATATGTACATTTACACAAGTTTGCCACTGATGCATTTATGAATTGGTGGGGGATATTGCTCTATGTTATGGTAAAATACATTACACATTTTTTGGTTTGCAGTCACCACAGAGACAGACAATGTCGTCACACAACTAACACCTACGGAAGGTCCCATACAAGATGATACCCAGGTCAGTGAAGATAAGGATTTAGGTAACGTAGCTTGTTTCATTGTGACGCCCTGCTTAAAGATCTTAAAATTAAACATTGCTGACTCACACCTGACTGCAGCCAACATTTCGAGGTATTTCCCCCCACAAATTAAGAACTAAAATAGTGAGGTACATGTCCAGTAGAAATCATATAAACTCCACATCATCAACATAAATTATTACATCATTTCTGTAAACTTGTTTCATTGTGACACTCTGCTTAAATTAATTAATATTACCTCGCTGCATCACATTTGACCTGCCCATCAGGGTCACTCTGAATTTTAATGTGAGGAAACCTTCCAGATGGACTGGTGTAATTTGGTCCCAGTAAAAATTTGACGTTGTATTGACGTCAGACCCCGACGTCGGATCAACTTTGGATTTTTGTTTGTTTTTTAAAATGCCTAGACGTCATAATCCAGACTATTGTCAGGATATGAACATTCACAACGAATATCCAATAAATGCCTGGCAACAATATGACCAAAATCCAAAAAGCAACCATCTGTTTATAAATCATCTTTATCTAGTTTTAATGATATCTTACATAACTGGATCCTAAAGGTTGTGGGTTCTCGGTCAAGGGGTTTATTATGGCCTTTCAGACAAATTGTGATTCGAGGGGGGAGAAGTAGAAAAGAAAATACAAACAAAATCAGTTACAGTGGTCATGTGATTCCTCAATGTGGCGGTTCATTGAAAACCGGCGATGACTCGAGCTACAAGTTTGGTCCCAAGACAGTAAACCCTATATAATTTCTATGTGATTCCTCAAAGTTGATATCAGAACAGAACAGAACAGATACTTTATTATGGACTTGAGCATTTATAAGCTCATCATCATAATACAATGATTACAATAATAACATGTGACACATGACATGCAACAATACATAAAACAAGCAGTGAGAATGTAAAGAGTTGAATGTTGAATGACTTACTTAAATTTGTAAGGTAGTAATATTAACACAAAGAATCTCTTAATTTAAAGGCTTTTACACAAAACAAAGCTAATTTTTCTAATATAATAGTGTTTTCATTTTGCATTAAGTTAATATATTTGTCCATACTTGTATGCGTATAATAATATTTTGGTATATATTTTCGTCTAAGTTCAGAATATACTGGACATTTTAAAACAAAATGGTATTCATCTTCGATATCGTTAAGATTACAGAATGTACACTTTCTTTCACTTCTATTTATTTTATTATGTCTACCAACTTCAATGTTCAATCTATGTGATGACAAACGTAGTATAGCTAATGAATTCCTATATTTTGAATTTCCAATGACGCTTATATACGATGACTGCTTAAAACTTAACTTAAATTCTCTATAAATATCTAATGCAGATGAAACATCAATATTAGCTTTCCAGTTACTTATATAAATATCACGTAATCTACTTCGTAGGACAGGTATAAATATATTAATATTGACAGATTCAGGGAAAAGCCAAACATCGTTGAATCCAGCCGATTGGATAATATCTCTTACTTTTGACACCCATGTGGTAGAATTATTTTGTCTATTTAAAGTATCAATTTGATCCCGCAACACAGACATTAAAATGCAATTATCTTTTTTAACAGTGTATAATTTCAAAAAGTATTTAATCATCTGTATATGCCTCTCAATATACAGAGGAAATCTTCCCAATTCAGCATACAATGCTAACGTAGTTGTTGACTGTTTAACATTTAAAATAAACTTACAAAATTTCTTATGAACCCTTTCAAGAACATCAGAGTTTAGATGGCCCCAGCTCTCACATCCATAGTTGAGAACCGATAATACAAAAGAGTCAAATAAATTGAACATAATATTAACAGGACATTTGATATCTCTAATTAATCCCATTAAGGAATGCAAAGATTTCAATCCTTTACCAGCAAGGGTCTGAACAGCTTGTATGAAGGATCCACTACTGGTAAATACTACCCCTAAATAATTAAAGGAGTTGACAATCTCGACTTCTTGGTCATTATATAACCACTTATCCTCCCTGCTTAACTTCCCGCCTTTTCTGAACACCACGATTTTAGTTTTGTCAACATTTACAGTTAATTTCCATTTACAGCAATACACGTAGAGGCTATCTAAAGACGCCTGGAGTCCGGATCTAGACTCTGAAACTATAACAGCAGCATCTGCAAACAACAGTAAAAATATAGAAATCTGATCAATATTCAATCCGGAGTTAAGATTTTCTTGTAAATGCATCTCTATATCATTTAGAAAAAGAGAAAATAACATGGGAGAAGTTATCTCCCCCTGAAAAAGTCCGAGATTACTCTGAAAAAAATCTGACAATGTCCCTAGGTGCTTAACACAAAGTTTAACTTCAGTATACATAGACCTTATAACTGCCAAGAGATCCCCATCAATGCCTAATTTAATCAGTTTATACCACAGTCTTATTCTATCAATACAGTCATACGCCTTTCTATAGTCAATAAAACAACAATAGAGTTTTGCCTTATTTTCTAGCTGTCTTTGTATTAATGAGTGTAGAATGAAAACGGGATCCACCGTGCTGAACTTACTTTTGAACCCAAATTGTGCGTCTGACAAAACACAATAATTTTCTGCCCATGATTTTAGTCTGTTATTCAAAACAACCATAAATAGTTTTGAAAAGCAACTAGTCAGAGTAATACCTCGATAACTACCTGGGTCTGACCGATATCGAAACCTACCTGTTGCTCCTTGACAACCATACTCCGCCCCTATGACCACATGTCCCTTTAATTAACACCTTGGTCAAGATGCTTTTGTATTTGTTTTCGCACATCGTCAATGCTCCAGGTGAATCGAACGTTATATCAACATAGCCATGTAAAAGGTATTTTCGCACCTACTGATCATGTAGCAAACTGTGATGGGTCTGCATGATTAATCATTTATCGTTAAAATGAGTCGATTTTGTTTGTGTGACGTTCTTTATCTCTGTAATCATTAATTTGGAAAACCACAGCATAATGTTTAGTGTTTATTAAAAGAATGTAAAAAAAAATACGCAAAGCCGCCATATACACAAAAACAAAGTGTTTCAATCATATTATCGGTAATAAAAATCCTTAATTTTGACATAATTCTCACAATGAAAGCTATGATCATGTTATTTTTGTAATGGTTGAAGATAATTTATGTTTAAAAAGTATTATTACAGAGGACAAACCCAGAATAAAAGCAATACTATTTAAATACAAAACCATTATTTAATGAAGTAATTATATATGATAATGCAAAGGGAATTGTGTTGTTATTCGCGAAATCAGGCCACAGCTTCCCATAAATGCAGACAGATGAACCCTGGTAACAGAGATTCAAACTA
Source organism: Solen grandis (assembly GCA_021229015.1). NCBI lineage: Eukaryota > Metazoa > Mollusca > Bivalvia > Adapedonta > Solenidae > Solen > Solen grandis. The sequence goes on from CM037792.1 coordinate 32,400,937, forward strand.
TCAAGTCCATATTATCGCTGTATATGCATGTAGCTGATACCAATATCACAAAACCAAGCATCTGGTGAAGGTATTTTCCGCCGATATCACAAAACCAAGCATCTGGTGGAGGTATTTTCCGCCCGATATCACAAACCAAGCATTTGGTGGAGGTATTTTCCGACCTAGAGTTGAGGTATGCAACCGCCAATCGGAAGCTGTGACGATGTGGAAGTAAAAAGCTCTGCAAATAGACTAAAATAACATTTAAAGCAATAATGAAAATAATGTTGTGGGTGGGGGTGGTGGGATTTAAACTTGAGATCAATTATATTTCCAGCATAATCTTGATTTTTCCCCCGACCACGCTTACTTGCAGATCACAAGAAATGGAAAGGCTTCGAATCTAAAGGAAACAACTACCGAAAAGAAACAGAATTACCAAAAAAATGTCTACGTTATCCCTGTAAATGGTTTTAAACCTAAATGTCTAAACTTCTTACAGAGGACAAACCCAGAATAAAAACAATACTATTTAAATACAAAACCATTATTTAATGAAGTAATTATACATGACAATGCAAAGAGAATTTTGTTGTTGTTGGCGAAATCAGGCCACAGCTTCCAATAAATGCAGACAGATGAACCCTGGTAACAGAGATTCAACCTATCAAGTCCATATTATTGCTGTACATATGCATGTAGCTGATACCAATATCACAAAACCAAGCATCTGGTGAAGGTATTTTCCGCCACATGCCAAAGCCATACCGCCACCAGAAACTTAGGAAGTGCAGCCCGACTCCCCACTGTCTGGATAAACATTAGCTTTGTCTGTTATAAATTGCAATAAACCATCTCTTATGGTATTCAAAAAGAACATATTTCCCTTATCTGACAAGTGTACCCCATCAGGCAAATAAAATGAACAGTCATGTCCTGTAATTATTGGGTAGCGCAAATGTTTCCCCCCCCAATTCCTAAAATAAAAGATGCAATCCCATTGTTTACCCTTCTCCTCGATCTTTCCATAGCATCATGTTCAATTGGCCCCCTCCAGGAAAGCCTAGGAAGTATCTGAGACCAAATTATAACTGAGTCAGGAAATAGTCTAAAAATCTCAAAAATGTCCTGTTTAATATAAAATCTTCAATTTTTTAGGGCATGCCCTTCATTATTCAAGCTAAAACTACAAGTTCTCCAATTCTAAAAATAAAACAAACAAAAAATGTGAAGATTGCACTGAACAAATGTGCCTCATAAATTGAATAACATATTGATGGTAAAATCATTAACATCTTAACAAGAAGATCATGAGTAGGTAATCTTGTGTCAATTCTTCTGTGCACCCTTGAATAGCCATTTAGAATTTTTGAAACTACAAAATTATCTGTTGGATCTTTGAAACCTTTTTTTTATTTTACATGAAAAAGCTAAAGCTGATATGTATGATTTGGCTGTGGCAGGTGCCAAGCCTTTGAGTGACATAAATGCTATAAATTCTATGATGAGTTCAAGAGGTAGAGGCCAGATGTCTCCAAGACCCTTGCTCAACCGAAAATCTGCCAAAAAGCCTGATAGCAGCTTCATATGATGCTTTTGTATTGTTTGAAATACTCTGCTCAATTAGGTAATTGACTTCAGACTGCAAATCATTTGATGAAAAGACTCTGGAATGTCTTGTCCTTTGGGGTCCGCCATAGGAGCTACTTCCCTGAAACGCTGCCACTGACAACGAGAGAGAGAGAGAGAGTTCGCTTTAACATTGGAAATCCCCTCAACATGAGAAGCTTTGAAGTGGATATGATTTTGCATACAAACCAAAATAAGTTGCCGCTCTAAATGCATCACAAGTTTTGACTTTGAAGACTTAAGCTCGAGCCACAGGTATGGCCCTAGTACAGAAATTAAGCAAGCCAAAAAGAGCCTGCAATTCTTTCAGAGTAACCTTTTTCCCATTTAGGAATTTGTTCAATGCTACCTTTCACCTGTAAATTTTTTCTTGGGGGATTTGAATTTGAAAAAGAACTGAATTTGTTTTCAGGCCAAGAAAAACAAAAACAGTTGTTGACCGCACAGTTTTATCATCTGCTAGTGGAACACCTAATCAACTGCATAACTGCTCAAATCTGACCATAGTCATCAAAGTCTGTAAACAATTGTTTGACATATTCTCCCCTAGAAATATATAGTCATCTAGATAATGATGTTGAATACTGTCATGGTAAAGATATTTCAAAAGCGATTCTATAAAGGTAGCTCATTTTTCCCAGAGAGCACAAGATATAGCACAGTCCATTGGCAACATTTTGTCGACAAAATATTTTCCTTGAAGACGAAACCTAGCAAGCAAAAATCTTCTCTGTGGACTGGTAATAATCTAAAGACACTTTTGATATAAGCTTTACCCATTAGACATTCATTCCCCAAACTAATTATTGTCTCAACAACCTCATCCATTGAAGTATAATTTACAGAACACAACTGTGGATCTATGAAGTCATTGATACTATCACCTGACGGGTAAGATAAATGCTGTATTAAACGCCATGTACCATCTTTTTTAGGAATCATACCTATTGGAGAAAGTTTAAGGTTACTAATTGGACATGTATCAAAAGGACCTGCTATTCGTCTTAAAGAGACCTCCTTCATTACTTTTTCCCAGGCAACCTGGGGATTTTGCTTGACTGATAAGAGATTTTCACAATCATTGTTAAACCGTGTGTTTTCAAAATGCAAATTAAAACCATTTACAAAGCCATCAGCCAGGATTTTGGCATCTTCTGTGCATGTGTACTTTTTTAAATAGCTTAGCAACAGATCCACTTTAATGGGAGTAATACCAAGTGACATCAATTCAGTAAGGCCTTTTGTTTGCTGAAGGCCCGTGTTGCTGTGGAGCACTGGCCCTCTGGAAAGTTGACCTAAAAGGCAATTTAGAATTACTGGTGGTGTTTGAACATGCTTTGCTAGGGTGGCCATTGCCACAGTTCATACATTTATGAGCATAAGTGCATTTTTTCTAAGACAAGTCCCTTTAAAATTAAAATCATAACATCGCAGCTGAGTATGAGCAGTCTCATTCTGTACAGCAGGTTTTGGCCTGCACATAAAAAGCAACCATAATTCCTGGTCTACCTCTGCCCATGACATATCATTTGACTGCGCTTTTTTAATTCTGAACTGTTCATTATATGAGGACCAACCCTGAATTTGATAGTGTTTTGCACCTAAACGTATGGTATGCATGTATTTCAGCATGTCCCGGTATTGTGTATGGTGCAAACTACAATAAATGTCCATATAGACAATAAATGCACCAGTCCAAGCTTCGATATTTGTAATGCGTTTGGTGTTTTAATGCAAAATTGTTATTTGACCATTTGAATCAAAATTCAGAACCTGGCCTGAATTAACAATTGGATTAATCAAATTTGCAAGATTTACAAATTCCCCACTAAGGATTTTCTGCTTTAAGTTCGGTGGAATATGAGATGAAATTCCCCCGCTGGGTAATTGCACCTGAACCTCACCTGTCCCTCCCGTTGCACTTAATGTTGGAGCTGCTGGTGGCCCTGGTTCTGGCCTGCTAGGGAACAAAGGGGCTAGCTTTTCAGCCACTTTCCCAACTACACAATTCAACTGCGCTTCGGACAGATTCACTTGGGCTGGCTGTTGTGACACCGGCTCTGGTGTCTCCCTCACAACACCCCTACCTGCTGGATGCACTGGCCTCTTGCTTTTTACTTTTGGCATACTCTTAAAAAGTTAAATGTAAACATACTAAAATACATGTCTAAATTAAAAAACAAAAACATGGCACCTCAGAGCAGACAAAATATAACAGGATTCATACAGAATTACATCACATAACAAGGGGGGACACCTAAAAACATTGACACACATTAAAATAAAGCAACACAGACATAGTACAAAAATTTATGGACCACAAAAACAAATACAAACAAAATGGACATTGATATCTGACACCAAGCTAAACTGCTCTTGGGCAATCAAGAAAATCATATATACACATAAAACATTAATACCTGTCACCGATCTCAACTGCTCTTGGGCAATCAATGCAAGCATGTACAAACATTAAATTAATACCTGTCACCGAGCTCACTGCTCATGGGCAATCAGGCAATCATGTACAAACATAAAACATTAATCCCTGTAACCGAGCTGAACTGCTCATTGGCAATCAGGACAATCATGTACAAACACATAACATTAATACCTGTCACCGAGCTCAACTGCTCTTGGGCAATCATGTACAAACACAAAACATTAATACCTGTCACCGAGCTCAGCTGCTCTTGGGCCATCATGAACATTATGTACAAACATAAAACATTAATACCCGTCACCGACCTCAACTGCTCTTGGGAAAACATTATGTACAAGCATAAAACATAAAAACCTGTCAACGAGCTCAACTGCTCTTGGGCAATCACGGCATTCATGTTCACAATAAAACATTAATACCTCTCACTAAGCTCAACTGCTCCTGTGCAATCAGGACAATCATGTATAAACATAAAACATTAATACTTGTCACCGAGCTCAACTGCTCTAGGGCACTCAGGACAATCAAATATACACAAAACACATTTATACCCGTCACCTAGCCCAACTGCTCTTGGTCAATCAGGGCTTTTCAGCAACCTGCAAATGACTAGAAAACATGCATTCTATATCTGCACAAAGCTTGTCCTCTTCACTTGTATTTTTGTTATTCATAAATCGTTCAAGATAAACACAAAAATTTAATTAATTACAATTTATACAAGCCCGTAGGCAAGCCCGTAGCCAATTTCCATCAATTTAAATAAATACCAAGCGTTTTTATATTGTGTGAGGTGAGATATCTGCAAGGTGAGATATCTGCATTGTTTTTCGTCATATGCCATATGCAATGCCACTTCACACCATTCGGTACATTACACGTCTGTGTAAAGTGCTGCATATAATAAAAATATACACTTGAGCACAAAAATGACAAAGTGGTCATGTTCTGATTTAATTCTTGTATAAATATGATTACTCACGAGGGGTGCCGTTACATGATTTCCACTCAAAACAAGCCAAATCGTATTTTTACGGCACCCCACCCACCCCAGTCTCTATAATAATAGTTTAAAATTATTGATAGCTATAAATATACTCATTAATATGCATTGTGACATAACTACGATTCAGAGAGAAGCAAAAAAATTTAAACTTGAGATCAATTATATTTCCAGCATAATCTTGATTTTTCCCCCGACCACGCTTACTTGCAGATCACAAGAAATGGAAATACTTCAAACCTAAAGGAAACAACTACCGAAAAGGAATGGAAATTACCCAAATTGGAAAAAAGGTTTGCGTTATCCCTGTAAATGGTTTTAAACCTAAATGTCTAAAACTTCTTAAAGGCTAAACGTAACAAAATAATTAATGAAAAGACCACGTTAAGGTATCAACAAAGGTAAATGTATTTTGACATATTAATGATTTCTCGATGCAGCGTTTCTTCGAGTTTTTTGCAGATCCCGTCTGACCTCGAGGAATCGCGTGACCACTGTACATTTATTTATTTGAAGTTACAAAATAGTAAATTCAATTGTGCACAGATGTAGCAACATCTTTTCTTGTTGGCGAACTGTTAAAAGTCAATTATTTCACTGTATTCTCCCATCTTTACCATGACAATCTTAGGTATGCACATCAAGCTCTGAAAATAAACTTAGAATAATATATCATTTTGGACAAGAACACAATACATTGTATGGTAAAATATATAAACCAAATTGTTCATTAACCTTTGCATTATATCAGTAGATATATATATATATATGTATTATTGCTGATTTCAAAACATAATTTGTAAATGAACTCTGAAATACTGTTAAAATTAATTCTGTATGTAGAAATTAACTGCAGCAGGTATGAACCATCAAGGTATTAAAACAATACATACAAAATCAGTCAGAGGTTATGAATGAAAATTGCATCTTAAACTATCATTGCAAATATAAAACAGTAATCATTAGCAATGTGAAAAAATCAAAAATTAATTCAGCAGTGGCAGCAATACTGTAACGATCATGAGGAAAACAAATTCCGGTACAGACTAAACCTTTCACTTTTGAAGGAACCGTCTCGGTTCATACTTGCCGACCAGAATGTGCTATAACAGCGCTCATTGTACTTACAATTATCAAGTTTTTAACTGTTAAAAACATGGCGTGAAATTCAATAGATGAACGAAAATCACAATGCACTTTTTTTAATTTAAATTTTAAATATAATGACACACGCATTTATTCTGTGAAGACCTTTAATTATAGATCATGAGTTGAAGCCCAGCAATTTATGCAAGCAAAATAATATATATAACCGTGAAACAATTTAATGATTATACTGATGTTAAATGGAAAATTGACTAAATGTTCAGGGGTAAGGATAAGGTGCGTATTTGCGTAATTACGCAAATATAATAGATAAAAACCCAATTATTTTAAAATTCTAGCGTATCAAAAAGCAATTAAAAATTAGATTACTCAAATATCCAAAATATTAAAGCGTACTGGTACGCAATATTTTGAAACCGAGTGATGTTTACAAATACTCGTACATGTTTGACTGGTTACTTGCGAATCCGCAAAATAGACTTCAAACGATTTCCGGTAATTTCCTACTTTGGGTTCCATTCAAGTAAAACATAAATAAAGTCTTATTTGTTAATGTGGCGCTTTTCTATTTGTTTGCTCTTTCCTATTTGTTTGCTTCAAATATGGTTACATAAGGCAGGAGGAAACGGATAAACGTTTAAAAAACACTGAGTAGATACCTAGCACTGCAAACCAAACATCAGGCATTTGTGTCGCAATAATTGACGATCTGGAAGTTGAGATAGAGTCGTTAGCATCCAATTCCATGTTAACCAGTAAATAATTTGTTTTAATTCAATAGTTAAAAGTGCTAAATCTTTGGATCAGGAAGATCAAATATGATTGAATGTTTTTTTTTATTTAATTGTTGAGGAGCTAATGATAAATCCTGCATATGAAAATAGTTAAATTGACATTGTTGCATACAAGGACAGCAGGCGCATATACCAATAAGAACATGTACTGTTATTTCAATTCCAAAATTATGTTGATGAAAAAAAAGCAATTGACTTAATTTTGATGGAGTAACCATATTTTCATTACTCAATTAAAATTGCGAAAACCCAATTCCTTGAAAAATTGATGAGTTAATACCCAATTGACCTCAAACCTTATCTGTAGCCCTGATGTTTTGTTTTTAGCTCACCTGAGCACAACGTGCTCAAGGTGAGCTTTTGGCCATATTTTTAGTCCAATCTTCATGAAACATGGTCAGAATGTTTGCCTCCATAAAGTCTTGGACAAGTTCGAATTTGGGTCATGAGGGGTAAAAAAGTAGGTCACGAGGTCAAATCATAGAAAAAAAACTTGTTTTTACGCTAGAGGCCATATTTTTGGCCCAATCTTCAAGAAACTTGGTCAGAATGTTTGTTTTCATAAAATATTGGACAATTTTGAATTTGGGTTATGTGGGATCAAAAAGTAGGTCACAGGTCAAATCATAGAAAAACCTTGTTAACATTATAGAGGCCACATTTTTAGCCCAATCTTCATGAAACTTGGTCAGAATGTTTTTCTCCATACAATCTTGGACAAATTCGAATTTGGATAATGTGGGGTCAAAAGGAAGGTCGTGTGGTCAATTCTTAGAAAAATCTCATTAACAATCTAAAGGTCACATTTTTGGCCATATCTGAATGAAGCTTGGTCAGAATGTTTCTTTTCATAAAATCTTGGACATGTTTGAAGTTGGGTCATGTAAGGTCAAAAAGTAGGTCATGGGGTCAGATCTTAGAAAAAACATGTTTCACTCTAGAGGCCACATTTTTTGCTAAATCTTCATGAAACTTGGTTGGAATGTCTGCTTCCATAAAATCTTGTACAAGTTCAAAGTTGGGTCATGTAGGGTCATACAGTAGGTCAATATGAAAAATGCAACATATGTTGCTCATTTATAATCAGGTGAGCGTTTTCATCTAACCATGCAATGGCAAAATGTAACGCACTGTTCCCACGTTGGATATTGGTCCCTATATGTCGCAAACGAAATCCTCTGATCCGACGTCAAACGTTTGACCATAATGTTGTATTGACGAAGGAATTTGACATCGGATATACATTGGTTTATGGTGCCGAACTTTTTACCATAATCCAATGTTGATCCAATGTGGTACGACGTCGGGTGTTTACGGGGGGCGGGGTTGTATCAGGGTGCTTTTTTGCTCGATATCTTTCTTCACCTCTCTTTAGCTGGATGTCACTATAATAAACTGTCACAGCAATGATAAAGTCTAAAACAACACCACCTTCCCTCCAGCTAACATCTCGAGGTATTTTCCCAACACATATTGAATACTGAAATAGTGAAGTACATTTCCAGTAGAAATCATATTAATTCCACAGCATCAGCTTAAATTATTACATCAATTCTGTAAGTAGCATCAGTAATGTTTGTTGTTGCATCAATAATGTTTATTGTTGCATCAGTAATTTTTGTTGTAAGATAGCCAAGCTGGGAGTTATAGTAAAATACACCTTTTGGTTTGCAATCACCACAGAGACGGACAATGTCGTCACATTAAGCATTACTGCCCCGCACCTAACTGCAGCCAACATCTTGAGGTACTTTCCTCCACACATTAAGAATTAAAATAGTGAGGTACATTTCCAGAAGAAATCATATGAACTCCACGGCATCAACATAAATTATTACATCATTTCTGTAAGTAGCATCAGTAATGTTTATTGTAACATCAGTAATGTTTGTTGTAGGAAGGCCATGCTGAGATTTAAGATACAATGCACAAAACCCAGGTCCTTAGCTCCAATGTCATGGTTGTATGATGAGATCAAATATCAAGAAAGATTTGTTTTGTGTCTGCACACAATCTTTATTGTTCCTAGATGGATTAGGAAATACTTAAAGAGAACATTTTTCACAAACATGAGATGATGTTTCTTCCACAAGACCCAGGTCCATACCTCTAAGTTCAAGGTCCTACTTAGAGGTAACATGTTCAGTAGAAAATAATTCTGATGGCTTTGGATTTGTAGTGCTTTTGTATATTTTAAAACTATTTCGTTAGATACGACACAATGTCTTTATTATGACTTTTATGTTTTTTTTTTTTTTTTTTTTTGTTTTTTTTTAATTATATAAATCATGACCTTAGATCAAAAGTCAAGGACACAACACTTCATTCATTTTTTTTTTCAGTATAGTTTGTTTGTCCGTCGGTGGCGACGATAACCACTGTCTCATCTTCGTGGGGGAGGGGGTTGACCTGGACGGTGGGTGCGGAGGTGACTGGTCAGGCCGGTAGACCTTAATCTTTGTCTCTGTTGTGATGCCTCTTCTGTCCCACACTTTCTTGTACAGTCTGCCGAAAGCAACGCTCGCCTTGGCCAGTCTAGCGTTCACCTCGTCATCGATCACAACGTTCCTGGAGAGAGTGCTACCTAGGTACGTGAACTTGTCCACTACATTTAGCCGTTGGTTGTTGATGGTGATGTTGGGCTCAACATACGGTTTGCCTGGTGCTGGCTGATGCATGACTTCGGTCTTCTTTGTGCCGATAGTAAGGCCAAAGTTGTCGCAGGCATTAGAGAACTTGTCAACGCTGTGCTGCATATTTGCCTCGGAGGAAGCGTTGAGGGCAGAATCATCAGCAAACAGGAGGTCGTTGATGGTGTCCGATTGAACCTTGGTCTTCGCTTGCAGCCGTCTGAGGTTGAAGACTGAACCATCAAAGCGCCATTTGATGCCGATTCCGGTGGCCGTGCCATCGAAGGCATCAGTCAGCATGGCGGAGAACATCAAGCTGAAAAGCGTCGGGACGAGGACGCAGCCCTGCTTCACTCCATTGGAGACAGGGAATGGCTCTGAAGATTCACCGCCGTCTTGGACTCTCGCCTGCATCCCATCGTGCAGCTGTCGAACGATGGTGATTAATTTTGTTGGGCATCCGTACTTCGCCATAATTCGCCAAAGGCCCTCTCTGCTGACAGTGTCAAAAGCCTTGGTCAGATCGACGTAAGTGGAGTATAGGTCGGAGTTCTGTTCCTGACACTTCTCTTGCAGCTGACGTGCAGCGAACACCATGTCGATTGTACCGCGATTCTTCCGGAAGCCGCACTGACTCTCAGGCAGGAGGCCATCCTCAAGGTGTTTAATGAGACGGTTAAGTAGAACCCGCGCTAACGTCTTGCTTGCGATGGAGAGGAGGGAAATTCCACGGTTGTTGTCGCAGGCCTGTCTATTTACCTTTCGCTTGTACAGGTGGATGATTGAGGCATCCTTGATGTCTTGAGGCACCTTCCCTTGGTCCCAAATGAGCTCAAACAGATGGTGGAGTTTTTCGACTAGAGCCATGCCCCCTTCTTTGTAAATCTCAGCTGGTATGGAGTCTCCGCCAGGTGCTTTGCCAGTTGACAGCAGACTGATTGCTTTCTGGATCTCTTCCAAAGTGGGAACGGCGTCCAGTGACTGGCTGATGGGAACCTGGGGCAGTCGGTTGATGGCTTCGTCGTTGATGGTAGAGGAGCGGTTCAGAACGCCATTGAAATGCTCCGCCCACCTGTCGAGTATCTTTTCCTTCTCTGTGATGAGTGTTAACCCGTCAGCACTGAGGAGAGGGGATGAGCCTGATGGAGTTGGCCCGTAGACTTCCTTCAGTCCACAGTAAAAGTTCTTCAAGTCGTGAGAGTCGGCGTAGCGTTGGATCTCGTCAGCTTTGGCATTCAGTCAGGAGTCTTGCATATCCCGAAGCTTATGCTGTACTGTGCTGCGAGCGTTCCTCAGAGCGTCTTTCTTGGCTGTGGAAGTGGGATCATCTATATGAGCCTTGTAAGCGCGACGCTTGTCCTCTAGAAGCTGTGTGATCTCGGCGCAGTTCTCGTCAAACTAGTCTTTGTGTTTTCTGGTGGAGGGCACCAGACACTCGAAGGCTGTATTGTACACTGTATTACGAAGTATGCTCCATGCTGCTTCCACGTCGTGGTCATCCAGCACGGTGGAGTTCAGGCGTTCTTCCAGGGTGTCAGCAAAGTACTGAGAGGTGGAAGGCAACTTGAGCTTGCCAACGTTGAGACATTTGAAGCCTAAGTCCCCTGAGGACGTATTTTGGGTTTGATCCGGAAGTTGAGTTTTGAGACGATGAGACGGTGATCTGTCCAGCACTCCGCGCCGCACATAGCCTTGGTGACACGAACGTCCTGTCTGTCACTCTTCCAGACGATGACGTAGTCAATTAGACGCCAGTGCTTTGAGCGAGGGTGCATCCATGACGTCTTGTTACGGGTGGGAAGGCAGAAAACGGTGTTTGTGATGAGAATGCCATGTTCAGCGCAGGTCTGGAGAAGCAGCAGGCCGTTACTGTTGCACTTGCCCACTCCGTGCTTCCCAATCACGCCTTCCCAGGTGGTGGTGTCCCGTCCAACTCTCCCATTAAAGTCACCAAGAATGATGAGCTTGTCGGCGTTGGGGACGGCGTTGATGACATTGTGGAGGTCCTCATAGAATTTGTTTTTAGTCTCCTCTGGGTTGGTCAGGGTAGGAGCGTATGCGCTGACAATGGTGGCGAACTTTCCTCGAGTGAGGGGGAGTCTCATCGTCATCAGGCGGTCGTTCACTCCTTTGGGTACGCCGACTAGCTTGCCAGCCAGTGTCGTCTTTATAGCAAAGCCTACGCCAGCTTCTCGTCTCTTCTCGGCTCCTCGTCCACTCCAAAAGAAGGTGTAGCCAGCGCCTCTTTCACACAGTTCACCTTCTCCAGCCATCCTGATTTCACTGAGAGCCGCGATGTCAATGTTATATCTCGTGAGTTCGCTTGCGATCAGTGCTGTGCGTCTCTGGGGTCTGTCCGTAGTGTCTCTGTCGAGAAGCGTTCGAACGTTCCACGATCCAAGGTTCAGTAGGATGATCCTTGTTTTCTTCTTGTTCTCTTTGTTATTTCGACCGCATGTGTAGGGCCCCCATCAGCCGCGGTAAACTGGCTAGGGAAGGGTGGAGCAGGCAATGTTTGGGATACCTTTTCTAATCCGCTCCTCTTGCCATGGAGGTGAACAGTGCGTTCCTAAAGAGGGCTGCTCAGTCGCACAGGTGGCTGCCGAACTCCAACGCTGCTCCGGTCGGTGAAGAGCGACCCTATGGCCTGTGCCGCCTGTGTGCAGGTCCGCGACTAACGACTTCCAGTGTACCCGCACCTGTCACCTTCGTTGCTCGCCTGTCGCCACAGGGCTTTGGGTAGGATGATAGATGGGATGGAAGATGATCAATGACTTGCGCGATGAGTTTGATTAAAGTGAAGAAGGGTTGCGCGTCGCCGACCTCACTCTCTCGTCCGCAACCATCTAGATCCAGTGGCAAGACAGATGTCAGGACGTCTGGAGATGGAGACAGATGCAGTGGATGACCAAGACGTGCTATATGTGCCTTGCCTTGCTCCAAGCATTCCACGGTGCTTTCTGTGTCCGCCTTCTTCTCCGTTGAACCATGACGGTTTCCTCCGCAGAGTCCGCCGGTGCACAGTCTTTACATGCGTTATAGGTAGGCAAGTCCTTAATCAACGGGGGTTTGAGACCCGTCAGCGCTTTGTGTAGAGAGTTCTCTCCTAGAGGGATCTCCCTTAAGAGGGTATGGGTTCCCTCTACCCGGACTAGTGGAGTGAAGGGGCGTCAAGCCATTGCAGGTCGTGAGACACTGCCCACTGCCCAAAGATAGATACGACACAATGTCTTTATTATGACTTTTATGGGGGTTTTTTTTTTGCTAATTATATAAATCATGACCTTAGATTAAAAGTCAAGGACACAACACTTCATTCATTTTTCTTCAGTATACGCATCTGTATATTGGCATCATTATTATTTTGACTACGGATCAAAAAGTTGCAAGTTTGATCCCGCCATAAGGTCATTCAAAACCTTCCCAGGCACAAAGTACTGGAAGTACCTAGGAACCGGCGAATAGGATTAGTATAAGCTGTAAGAACTTGTTTTCCAGTCGATGTAAAAGAAATAGGTAGAACTTTTGTTTTCTTTCTTGTACTATTTTGATGGATGTCTTTAATATTTGGTATGGACATCTATCCACAGTATAACCTGTATAGGCCAAAGATAAAGGTCGCAGCTCATTTAAATTACTGGTGTTGGTGCCTATACATATGTTACTGATAGTTAATATAATGGTCAATTATTAGTTTATCTATTAAAACTATTGTCTGCTGTCATGCTATGTAATTGTTTATTTAGAATTTAAAGGTATTTTGAAAATGTATATTTTACTATTACATGTATAACACTGAGCGTGAAATGACGTCTGCATCAAGTAAAAATGAGGTCTGCGTCAAGTAGCCAACTGTGACCATTGCCATGTTGCAGTGCCCTTTGTTGTCTGACATATTTCTAATTTAAAAATTACAATTGCTGCCACACATCTGAATTTCAACCATCTTGATGTACTTTTCCATAACATTACGGTAGATATTAAAATAGGTACATGTAGTCAGAGGGAAAGTTTGAGTAGAAAACTTATGATTTCAACATCACCTCACCTCAGATCACATAAGAACATTTCTGTAAATGAAATATTTTTTTATGGGCCAGTCACACTCTTAAGTATGATAGAATACAATGTACATTATTGTGTTTTCAGAAGCCACAGAGACAGACAATTGTGACAGCCACGGTAAGACACGGGCACATGTTAAAGGCCCACTACTGTTAGTAGTTAGTTACCTTAGTCCATGAAGATGAGGACTTAGGTAATCTTGACACTGTGCATAAATATCTTTAATTTTAACAGTGCTGCTACACACCTGAACTTCAACCAACCTCTTTAGGTATCCCCAACACACACATTAAATTCTTAAATATTGATATAATAGTGAGGTACGTTTCTAGTAGAAATCATATGGTCTCAACAGTATCACCTTAACTGTTCATATCGATTTTATGCCCCACCAAAAATGGGGGGTGGGGGGTGTGGGGCAAATAGATTTGCCTTTGTCCATAACTCCGAAAGTATTTGTACTTCAGACTCGATAATTTGTGGATATATTATTCAGGACATGAACGTGCGCACCTGAGTATTTCATCAAACTGACTTTGAAGTTGACATAGTTACGGGCCTGTTTTTGAAAAATATGGGATTTTATGCTCGTGATATAATAACTCTGAGAGTATTTGTACAACAGATTTGAAACTTCATGGATATATAAATCAGGACATGAACTTGTGCACCTGGGTATTTTTATGCCCCCCACCGAAAATTGAGGCATATAGAGTTGTCCATCCACCCTTCCCAAAACTGTGACACAGGTAACTCTGAAGGTATTTGTTCTACCGACTTAAAACTTCATGGATATATTACTCAGGACATGACTTGTGCTCCAGGGTGTTGGCCTTTGACCTTTGCAAAATTGTTGGGGGCATCTGTGTCCTCTGAACACATTTCTAGTTGTGAGTAGCATCTGTAATGTTTGTTATAGCGTCATGCTGGGAGTTATGGTAAATACAATGCTGTACATTTTTGTGTTTGCAGTTGCCACGGAGATGAACACTGTCACCAGCTGCAGCATTACTCCTGCACTTACTAGAGAGCCTTTACACTGAACCTTGGTCTTTGATGTTGTTGATTTAGGTAAAATTGCACTTTTTCTTTAAATCTTGACACTGCATGAATTTATATTTAACAATATCATCAGCCACACACCTAACCAACAGTCAACTTATCGAGGTACTGTCCCTACACTCATATTTTTACTTAAATTATGAGGTTCATTTTCCGTGGAACTCACTTTTAGCTTACCTGAGCACTAAGTGCTCATGGTGAGCTTTTGTGATTGCTCGTTGTCAATCGTCTGTCTGTGCGTCCTTCTGTTGTCAGCTTTTCATTCAAACAACTTCTCCTCCTAAGCTACGGGGTCAATTTCAGTAAAACTTTCCTGGAATTTTCCTTGCATTAAACTCTTCAAAAGTTGTTAAAAAAATTGAATTCCATGCAGAACTGTGGTTGCCATGGCAACAAAAAGAAAAATCAGATGAAAACATAAATTTTCTTCTCCTAAATTACCGGCCAGATATGAAAATAATTTGGAAAATATGTTCCTTGGGTCAGTCTCTACCAACATTGTTCAATTTCTTTTTTGATCCATAAAAACATGGCTGATAGGGACAGGACTTAATTGCCTCATATGTTAAGGGACACATTTTAAAAATCTTCTTCTCCACAGCTACTGGCCAGATTTGAAATAAATTAGCACAGATGTTCCTTGGGTCTACCAGGATGGCTCAATGATTCATAGAAAAAATCTGGCTGTCCATAGAGCTGTGATACTTAGGTGAGCATTACAGGGCCATCTTGACCCACTTCTTTCCTAACAGCATGAACTCAAATAATATGTACCTCATTCTGTGAGTAGAATCAGTAATGTTTATTATATGATGATGTTATGCTTGGATACTGTATTTACAGTTGCCACAGAGACGGACAAATGTGCCAGCAACAATATGCCAGAAACGCCTGATAGTGATCCCCTTGTCTCTGAGGCTGAAGGATTAGGTAAAATTGCTTTTTTCATCCTGACACTGCATGTTTTAATAGTGAACATATCAGCCACACACTTATCTTGCATCCAATGTCTCAAGGTACTTTTCCACACAATAAGTACTGAAAAAAAGATAACATTTCAATAGAAATCAGGGTTTTCCCTGACGCAGAAATCCTGCGTCTCAGACATCATTTTGGAACATTGGACCCCAAAATAAAAGTGTGTGCGTCGGCCTGGACGCAATTCCATTTCAGCATTTGTCCAAAAGTTTTCTGCAGAAGATATGCTTATTTAAGATAAAGAACGCCGTTTGAATTCATAGGCAGCGAAGCTATGTAGACTAGTACCATGTTTTAGCCATGGTAAAAATTCCTGACTGTGTCTCAAATATTCATTGCTATAAATCCATCAGTCAAAGTCTGTCGTCGTTTCCATAGGTAAACAATCATGGTGCTAAGTAAAATGACAAGCTTTTTTACTTCATTTGCAGTACTGTCGTCAGTGAAAACTTCCGAAGAAAAAAAATCTGGGTCAGAATCTGATAGCTCTGAAGCTAGTCCTAAAAGCAAACAAACTGGGTATTTCAAGTCCTTTCAATCTGCATGGCTAAAATTGTATACTTGGCTAGAATTCAGTGTCGGTCTGATGCACTGCAGTTCATGCATGAAAAACAGCAAAGACAACCAATTTACAAGCAGATGCGTAAAATTCCTTTGTAGCTCATAGTTTATACATGAACCAAGATCATACAACATTTATATATATACAACATCAAGTGTTGTATGATGAATAAGGTATACACTATCAGCCAGTTATATCTGTTTGTGAACATTCTTTGACTTGGCCTAAGAACTATCTAACTTGGGTCTTAAATGTTTGCAAAAATAGCATATTTGAAATAATAGGTCAAGTATCTCTCACTTTTAAACATTTTTTAATACACCTCCACTTGCAACCAGGAAGGGAAAAACTTGAGAAACCATATGATCTTGACACCATCATATTGAATAAAACTCTTTACACCATTTCTGTAAGTATCATCAGTAATGTTTGTTGTTAGATGGTCACTCATGTTAGGAATTGCAATAAAATACAATTATATGCATTTTAAATTTACAGTTGTAACAGAGACAACCAATGGCACTAGTTCCAGTATACTACCTACAGCTGAGAAATACCCCTTACAGTTTGAGAATCTTGTCCATGAAGAAATGGATTTAGGTGAGATAGCTTGTTTTATTGCAACATTCTGAATTTGTATTTTATCAGTGAATATTGCAGCCACCCACGGAAACGTAGACCGTTTTGGCTACCCGTGGCCGTGGGGTTAGGGCATCTGCCTCAGAATCAGGAGGTCATGACCACAACATACCAAAGTAGTTTTAAATGGAATTGGTATTATTCCATTGATTGTTGTTTAGCATTTAACTGTTAGGGGTGGTTCCAGGACTGGTTGGCCTGTTGTCAGAATAATGTTTCTGGGTATGATATCATACCACCTATCAAAGTGTGGCAGTACTATATTATATAATTATGCCTGATATAAACAGTAGTCTTCAAATGACTGAAATACTGAAAGTGGGACGATAAACCTAAGCAAACATAATTACATTTCTGGATTTTCATGCAGATCTTGAGAAATTTGCACTGTACATGAGAACTTCAAAAATCATTTTACTGGTACTCCATAATACTAACAATCTTTGGCTTTTATGCAAATATTATTGATGCAACACACAATCTCTAACCTTCTTTTGGTTTGTATTTATCATTTTTAGCTCACCTGAGCACAACGTGCTCAAGGTGAGCTTTCCTGATCGCCTTTTGTCCGTCGTCCGTCGTCCGTGGGTGCGTGCGTGCGTGCGTCCGGCGTCAACAATTGCTTCAAACAACATCTCCTCCTAAACGGCTTGGCCAATTTGAAAAATATTTTGCAGGAATGTTCCTTGGATGAAGCTCTACTAAAGTTGCATAAATGGTTCTGGTCCATTGCATAATTAGGTCACAGGAGCTAAAAATAGATTTTAAAAATGAAAATTTAAAAAATCTTCTTCTCTGAAACCACAAGGCCTAGCCTTTTGATTTTTGGTATGTAGCATGATCTTATGACTCTCTACCAAGATTGTTCAAATTATGACCCTGGCGTCAAAATTGGCCCTGCCCCAGGGGTCACTTGATTTAACATAGGCTAATATAGAAAAAACTTGAAAAATATTCTTCTCAGAAACCACAAGGCATAGAGTTAAGATATTTGGTGTGTAGCATTGTCTAGTTGATCTCTACCAAGATGTACAAATTATGACCCTGGGGTCAAAATTGGCCCCGCCCCAGGGGTCACTTGATTTCACATAGGCTAATATAGGAAAAACTTGAAAAAATCTTCTTCTCAGAAACCACAAGGCCTAGCCTTTTGATTTTTGGTATGTAGCATGATCTTATGACTCTCTACCAAGATCGTTCAAATCATGACCCTGGGGTCAAAATTGGCTCCGCCCCAGGGGTCACTTGATTTAACATAGGCTAATATAGGAAAAACTTGGAAAATCTTCTTCTCAGAAACCACAAGGCCTGGGGTTTAGATATTTGGTGTGCAGCATTGTCTTGTAGATCACAACCAAGTTTGTTCAAATCATGGCCCTGGGATCAAATTTGGCCCCAACAAGGGGTCACCTGATTTTACATAGGCTAATATAGAAAAAACTTGAAAAATCTTCTTCTCTGAAACCACAAGGCCTAGCCTTTTGATTTTTAATATGTAGCATGATCTTATGACTCTCTACCAAATTATGACCCTGGGTCAAAATTGGCTCCGCCCCAGGGGTCACTTGATTTAACATAGGCTAATATAGGGAAAAAAAAGAAAAATCTTCTCAGACACCACAAAGCATAGAGTTTAGATATTTGGTGTATAGCATTTCTAGTCGCTTCTTACCAAGTTTGTTCAAATCATGACGCTGGGGTCAAAATTGGCCCCGCTCCAGGGATCACTTGATTTTACATAGACTTATATTGGAAAAAAAAACTAGAAAAATCTTCAAGGTCTGGAGTTTATATATTTTGTATGTAACATGGGCTAATAGACCTCTACCAAGTAGAGTGTGGTAGTGTGTAGCATTGTCTAGTCGATTCTTACCAACTTTGTTCGAATCATGACCCTGGGGTCAAAATTGGCTCTGCACCAGGGGTCACTTGATTTTACATAGCCTAATGATACCAGGTGAGCGATCCAGGGCCATCATGGCCCTCTTGTTATGTTAAAGGGTTGCCACGCTACAGGGAAAACGGGAAAAGTCCGGGAATTTCCATCTTCCACCTAAAATTAAAAAGCTTTCTTTTTTTATTTTTATGCTGTTTTCCAAAAGAGCGGTATAGAATTAGTGATTGCACATTTCCAAACTTTTTTATTGGTTTATAAACTCAGTTCGGGACTTAGGGTGTAATATAATATCAGCATAAAATGCAGTTATGTTTAATGAATCACAGAAACACAAAGTGAATAATTACATTTCTTTTGGGCAAATATGTGATTACCAGTCATCTACTCAAAGATATCTACTCAAAGCAGGCGATGCTGCTCATAAAAATAGGTACAATCTTGTTTACAGTTGATCCAATACTAGTTCAAGTAGTCTCTTCGGGAAAATTTCATTTGTCCTCTGAGTAGGTATTTCTACTTCTTAACGATAATAGATTGATATGTTAATGACAGATTGGTATTGTTAATGATAGTCTAAGCAATTTTTTTTTTTTTTTTTTTCATTTGCATTTGCATCCTTAAGGTCAGATGTACCTCAGTTTGTATATGTGGACACTTTTATTTCATACATCATGATATTGTTAGTGTACCTCACAATGACATATTAGTGCCTGTGTCTATGGGTTCAAACATACCGATTGTTTCAAGAGCCTTTGCTTTGTTGAAATGCTCTTCTATGGTAAAAGCCAGTACTTATGACATGAGATAGACTGATCAATCTTCAGTTGTCACCCAGTTCTGAGAAATCATGTGGTAAATAGTCAGTCAAATGTGGAGAATTTCTGGTTACATGATTATCAATACAGGAACACTGGTTAGAAGGACTGATTGCCCAGTTGGTTGTGAAATCAACTTAAAACACAGAACAACCATGAAATATTACACCGTCATTTCACAATATCTAAATTTCACACTTAATATAGGGTTTCAAAGAAGCTTCTCAGTTATGTATGTTTAAGTAATATAGTACAATGTTTAATCAGGAGAACAATAGTGGAAGGAAAAATCGCAAGACTTGCAATCATGAGGTTGTGGGTTCGAATCCTGCCAGTGCTGGAAATCTTGTGTGGTTCTTCACATTCCACGTTTTTGGCACAAGTACATTCAGTTGGCATCTTGTTTGATAAGTTTTGATAACTAGTTTCACAATCATTTTAAGATAAATAAGTTAAACTAAAGAAAGAATAGCCAATTGTTTTCATTACAAGCTTTGATTTCCCCTTTATATATGGCACTAATGTCTGAATAGTCTATCTGCATAGCTCAGTTGTATGCTTAGGGTTCATGGACAAAAATGTGATGGTTTGAACTCAAACATTGCATTTTATGTTAATTCATCTTACACCACTAAAAAAACATGTTGGAAAACAATCACTGGCTTGTAGAATAGTTTTGTTATAAAACTCGTTCGATTCCACAAACACTAGTTAGGGTACTGACTGCTAGTAAGTAAACAATAGGATTTGAAAACCGGTATAAAATCCATACAATCAGTCGGAATATCGCAGTAATACGATGTTTTGCTCTCTTTTTTTTCAGAAAAAAAAAAGGTAAAGAAAGACCAGAAGCCTACAATAGTTAGATTGTCAGAGGACCAAATCAGACTGCTGAAATCACTTTTTAAAAATGAATGTAGATTAGCGTAAAGGACTGAGGCGTGAGGATTGTGAAAAAATATATCTAAATACCCGGAGCTGGAAGATCTAACATGGACAAAAGAAAAAACACAGAAAAAGAAGAAGATGAAAAGCATGTGTTCATTCACCCAGTGTGTGTGTGCGCGATCCCTGTTTACTGCTATGAACTGATGTTCTTCAGATGTGAATGGGATGGAAGTTTTAATCCTTGTTTGGTCATCTGCAAGAAACTATAGGAATGGTGTTTTCCAAATTCAGGCGATCTTAAAGATTGTGTGACACATTGAAGGGATTTTACAAATGATGTGCAAATACAGATGCTAGATTGTTTGTTAATTGATTAAATTTGTTTTCATAAATATTGCATAATAATGCTATTGTTTTTGGGGTTTTTTTGAAATGGTATCTGTTATAGACCTATTCACTGATTTTGCAGAAAGTGTAAAAAGGTTTTTGGAACTTTTCATTTTGATCAAATTTGATTTGTTAATTGTCGTTGTTGACATAAACACTTCACAGTTTTATATTCTTCTCAAGAACTGTTGGACCAATGGTGACAAAACTTGGCATAGATTTTCCCGGAATGTCCCTTCTTAAAATAAACCAAAAGACATAGAGCTTAAATATTTTGAAACATTGTCTACTAATAGATCTCTACCAAAATTGTTCAAATCCTGATCCGACGGTCAAAATTGACCCCACCCTGGGGGTACCAGTATTTTATGGGATAACTTTTTTCAAGTCATGACCCCTTGGTCAATATAACTTAGCATAGGTTTATCTTTGAAAACTAAAGAAAAAATTGAAAATATTTGGCATAAAGCATATTGCCTAGTAAATCTCAACCAAGTTTATTCTAGGTCAAATTTAGTTGACACAACCTTGGGTTATATATTTAATAAGGCCTACAACTTGTCTGTAATTTTGGGAACTAGAAGAGATCATATTATGTGAACATTTGACAACGAGAGCCATTATGACTCTTGATTTTAGTCCGCCTTGTGGTGAATCATAAGCCTTAGTAGCTGCTAAGCTCAGTGTGTTGACAAAAAATGAATTCACACTTTGGCAAAGTGCTACATTACAGCTGTTTGAGTAGAATCATTTGATGGCTTCTAAGGTCATTTTCACATCAGCACAGTGGGAATTGAAAACGTGTGTAAAAACCAAGCAGACGTGACTGAAGCATTTTAGAATATTATACTGTTAGCTCAGCATTTAAGTTTGTTTTTTTGTTATGTCTACTCGTGGTAATGAATATTGAGGTGTCAGTTGTTTACAATTGCCTACATTATACAAGGGTGTACTAAGAGGCACTTTGTGTTTTTGAAAAAGGCAAATTCTGGAATTTTGTGTTAGCATTGAAATAGGAATTGCAGTGTTTTATTATGTTTATCAGCCTCCAAGAAGAGGGAATTCTTTGCGTTTCGGGTTAGCTTGAAAGAGGCATTTCTCTTGTTTCTTAATTATTTGATGATAATGTAAAGTACTTCAGGAGCATTTTGTGTGTTTTAAGCTCACCTGAGCACAACATGGTCAAGGTAAGCTTTTGATGATCACTCTGTGTCCGTCGTCAAAAATTTCCTTTACACCACTGAACAGAATTTGGCACTTGGCAGGGATGATCCTTGGGTGAACCTCCACAAATGATGCTAAAATAAACTTGATCCATGTAGAACTCTGGTTGCCATGGCAATGAAAATCTTAAAGATCACCTTCTTCAAAACTACTGACTAGATTTCAAATGTTTTTGTATAGATGTTCCTTGGCCTTTGGTAACACTCTGCTGAGATTGCTAAAATTATTTGGATCCATTAAAAACATGGCGGGCGGGGATAATTTGCCTTAAATGTTTATAGTGAGAACTTTTAAACTTAAGAAGATTTCTGCTCCAAAGTACTTGCCAAATTTTAAAATGTTTTGACATAGATATTCTATGGATAAACATCTACCAAGATTGCTCCTTTAGGTGAGCGATAAAGGGCCATAATGGCCCTCTTGTTTTTAAGTATTATCTTTGTAGAATGCTTATAGTTTCAAAAAATCTGCATCAAAAAAGTGTGTTGTAGCTTAGGCTCTATTTGCTTAAGCTTTAAATCTCTGTTATACAAAAAAAAAAACTTAATTTGAAAATAATTAAAAAAAACATCCTTTTTACAAGTCATTGACTTAAAATGAAAAAATATAAGTGCAAGAACTGGAATTTGTTCATTAGGCATACCTTACAGGTTTAGTCCATGTCGACTTGTGTCACTTATACTAGTATACCATATATGTTTTTCAGAAATATGCATAGTAGAAAATAAATCACTTGCTTCATATATCTGTGTTTTTGTGGTTTTGACCTGAAGTTAGTGTATCCCTGGCGCCTGTATGCTTTTCTTTTCACTGTTAGCATTTGACCAATGACTGTTCTAGTGTCAGTCTCCTTTTCCTTACTGATTCATATGCGGAAGCTGCTGGTTATTTGCAGTGTACAGTCTCCAGTGGTTGAGTGGTTAGAGCATCTGCCTCTGGAGCAGGAGGTCATAGGTTTGTTCTCGGCCGGTTAAAAATGGTACTGATATAGCTCCTTTGCTCAGCATATAAGGGTAGTTCCAGGACTGGTTGACCTGGTGACTAGAAAATGTGACTTGGTGTGGTATCATCGTTACACTATGTCTCTAGTAGACATATTCTCCAAATGACTGAAATACTGTCGGTTGGTTGTTGAACAAAAAAAACTAACTTGCACTGTACCAGAGGAATTCACTGGTATGAATTCAGGTACACTTCAGTTATTCAAATGGTTCTCAATGATGTTTACACCATACAAACAAATAGGCTCCCCCATACTTCGTGTACTAGTTGTTGTCGCTGCTAATTACTGGTGGAGGAAGACCCCGTAGAACTACCAACATGAATTTGAATATTCAGTATCACTATTGAGAGGGAGCAGAAAATTGAATGCACATCTCTATTTTTACACCTAATTAATATGCATACCTATGTATGCATGTATAGACCAGTGTGTGTGCATGAATGTACCTCTCTATTTTTTTACCTCATTAATAATGTGTGTGCATGAATACCTCTCTATTTTTTTACCTACTTAATATGCATACCTAAAGGACGTGAATCTATTAAGTTGGACAAACCAACTAGTTAAAACGTCGTTATCCAGAGTCATTTTTATAATTTACATGCATTAATTACATAAACGCTTTTTAAATTATCAGTTTCATAGTATTCCTATCTTTAAGAATAAAGACAGCAAAGGTAGCAACAAATCAGTTAGCGAATTAAGTTGGTGTATACATAAACTATAGACAAATATTAATGTATCACCCCTATTATACAAAACAAGAAAGTATTCTTATCCAATTTAAATAGGGTATGCTAAATTCGACTGCTGTACTGACCTCTATCTGCTAGTGATAGAACCAATGTAAAAATCATATTTGTGGCTCTGACGTTCAGAAAATGATCAACGACTTCGGATCCAAAGGTTGTGGGTTTGAACCCCAATTTTGCAAGGATTGTTAATGAAATTCCCAGGTGCAAAGTACTGGTCCATCCCAGGAACCATCGAGAGGGATTAGTATAAGATGTAAGAACTTGTTTCCCAATGGACGTAAAAGAGAAAGTTTAAACTAACTAAAAGTCATGAAAATACACGTTTGGCTACTTTAGTATTTTCATCATGATTCCTTTTCAATACAGTCTGGCATTGATAAATCGGCTACTTTATAGAAAGAAAAAACAACAACGTTTGTCCCCAAAAGCTGACTACGTTCGACACAAATCTTGACTTATCATGGAAAAAAGTAAACTAATATTCTTCTTAATATATATATTAGAAAATAAAATTGTTATATAAATTTGCAAAAAGTATATTGACAACATCAATCTATGGAATACTTGTAAAGTATTTTAAGTGATGAGTCCAGGCGGACCCAGTTTGTTTTGCGTGTCCATTAATCGAAGGTCTTACTTCAAGTCTTGTGCAACAACATATTATAATATTTCATATTATTCAGATTCTCACAAATCCTATGTCAAAAAACATACACTAGATAAATATCCTGAATTTTTCAAATTTCTGACAAAGTCAAAAGGTATTTTTTTAGGTGTTATATGACATGTTCCATGGTCCAAACCATCTACAAATATGTTATAAATATGATTTTCAGCAATTCCTAGTTCGCGATTTTCAGCAATTCCTAGTTCGCGTATGGAGAATTCCTAAATTGGAAAGTAGCACATTTTAATAACATTCTGGGCCGGTCTCTGGGAAGCTAAACAAATTCCAAAAGGAAGGTTGCAACGTTAAACGCTAATTTGATGGGGTTTTTTATCTTAAATGTTAAAGAAATGTCTTTAAAAAAAGACGGGGGTCATGATTATTCAGTTTTACAAGGTTTATCAAAAAACAACTGCCAAAAAGGAAAGTAATTGTTTATAAAATATAGGACATATTATGTATAGAGCAAAATAGATATATCATTATTGTTAAGTGTATTGCCGACGCATTTATTTTGTTATAGATATGATCATTGAGGAAACAGTTTAAAAAAAAAATGGAACAGCTATGTTTTTCACAACCGTGCGATTTGTTTATAACACAATGTGTAAATTGTCCTCTCACAATTGTCTGTAATATTATATACTTTTATTTTGATATTATTGAAATCACAATCAAATTAAAAAAGCTGTTTGATTCAGTTTAAAAAAAGGTTTCTACCAATAAAAACACTTCAGGATATTTTTTTTTTCGTAAAATAGAACTCGCTCTGGCTTAAAACTGTAAAAAGATTCCAACTTGAGCATACCTCACATCAATTGCATTCTAAGGGCTTACAAAACTGAAATGAATAACTGGATCCGCGCATGTAACGAATGAATGCACCACAAAAAAAACAAATCCTACAGCTATACATTAGTCATTGTTTTACTGTCTAATTCATCTTCTATACCCGTCCGACCCGGTACCTTGTCGCTAGTCTGAGTGGCCTTATGTGTTACACGGGCCGTTTGGTTATATATTGCGTGCGCAATATTTACATATTCCAAAACCATCGTATATACTCGTCAATTTCCAGCATTACCCAGATATATATATATATATATATATATATATATATATATATATATATATATATATATATATATTAATGAAATGGGTGAGGTTTTCCGAATGAGAACCCCTCGCTCAAATCTAAGTATCAGACTCAAATCCTTAAAAAATCTAATGGCTTTTTTTTTTCAGTATGACCATGAAAAAGTATAGTACATGTATTCATATTCGAGAAAACCGAGCCTGGTGTTTGCCAATAGTGAATGCTTTATACAGTAATAAGTGTATCTTTACTTATATTTTTATACAATCAAATATTCGGCGTTTCTATGATCATATTTTCTTATGCCCGAACTGATACAAACTCACTATTCAGTTTAACCCCTTCCTCAACACTTGCCTGCGTTAAAGTAGTTGGCTACTTTGCTTCCTCGCCCTCCATCGGATGTCCGTTCCTTTCCAGCCATGTGTCTGAAATTTAAAAACTATCCTCAATCATTGCAATATTATTATATAGTACAAATGTAAATTGTTGTACAAATTACCGCCCGACTAGTGAGCGACGGGTTGGTGGAACACATTGAAATTGTTTTTTTCTACCCAGTTTACTCAGTTACTAATGTCAAGATTACACCAATTCTGGACCAAGAAATGTCTCATACTATTGGAGCGAACCGACTATGTACGTTTTGTCGCATCGAAATGCATTTATAGATAACAATATTCAACTAATAACTTGCATTTCTTCCAACAAATTAACTTACCATAGCAATATCCAGCGTCGACAGGCAATGGAAACATGTAATAAATGACATAATTCTTCCAGTTTAAAGCCGGTATTTCCATAGGATCAGTGCAGCATCATGTGGTATGTATATACATCACCAAGTTCACGATTCCTTCTCCATAAGCCGGCAATCCATCTGGAAATCAATTCATATAAATGTGTAAAAGGGATATCCAGACTGCAAACATATTTTAAGAATCAGGCATGTAAAAAAATCCGCTAATCCGACCGGGTTCTCACGGTTGTGAGACGTTGTTTTGGTCATATCCTCTAAAATAATGAAGAGAAAAAATGAAAATATTATTATTATTATTTTTATGGACAACATTGTTTTTGCCTTATTCTCTAATTTACGATATGCACCTTGAGATATTGTGTAGCTAAAAGTGTTATCTAAATCATTGGTTATTTCCAGTCACTCGCTGAGGTTAAATATAAAATATCTTTTAATGATCCGTTACAATATTTGTTATAGATACAAGATACAAGTTATTTTAGTGCAAAACAATGCAATGCAATAGTATATAGTGAAACAGGATTAACATTAATCAAACGCAAAATGATACACACAAATTACTCAAACTAATGTATGACTATATATTTTTAATGGTTTTTGCGATGATATACTTAGTATTCCATTTCAAAATTTTGTATAATAGAAGTAGGACGCCATATATGGAAAAATCTACTTAAATTACGGCCCTCCTCTATCACGATTACAAATGAAACACATTTAATCATTTTTTTTATTATTATATTTTATACTAGTGTGATGTTTTTCTGCAGAATGTGGTATATTTGACTACTATAATATGGACAAGATTAACATAAAAATGCTAAACTAATTAATTTTATCAATCTGGGCTTCAATATCATCCGTAGTGTAATGTTCACTTAATTGTAAAATTGTCTTGTTAATAGTTTTATGGGTAATTGTCACGTAATTAAAACATTCTGTGGTAAGATGTTTTTTTACCATAATCACAAGGCAATAAATCAGAAATCCGATTTTTTTCTTTGTGGCAGTTCCTTCTGGCAGTTTAGGCCTAATTCTAGTTCTTAACAGCAATTACCAAATAAACTAAAACAAGTGGAGTTAACCTTGGGACAACACTGGGTTCCGTGTGCCACAATGACCCTTGGGAGGACACTTAATAATCCCTCGCTGGCCAGCTCGAACCTGTACCATCCAGGGTCCGCAATTGTGGTGTTGATTGGTATGATTGAGTCTGGGGACATGTTAGGATCCCTCAAGAATGTGTAGTGCTGACAAGGGTCTATATCCGAACCACTGAAGGTACCTATATTGCATTATGTATTACACTATTTCTTTTTTTAATATTTTTTTTTTTTACCTTTGGCATATCACGAACATTTCTGCGTTTTACGAAACTTCGACTCGATGTCGTAGTTTCTTGTCTAGAGAAATATAGTGCATATATTGCATTTTTAACATGTTCTTACAGAAAATAAAATTTCGGATTTTTTTTAATTTAGGAAAATCTCAAATTAAGACTAACCATATTAAAACCTACATATAGCTTAAATCGAGCTTATTTCCTTTTTCATCTATTCCGTAAATCTAATAAAAAGGAAAACAATATTCCAAGTAAATTAGATAAAAATAAAAATAATATCAGTTAATACTTGATTTAAAATATGCAAAAAAAAATGTTTTATACATTTTAAATGAAATATAATACTTTATCTATGGTTGGTTTTAAAGTACAGAATTATCATTCAAAGCCTTGAAGCACTGCTAAATGAAATCATAACGTTAGGAAATATTTCAACTTCAACTAAACGAACGGACAGGGAAGGCTTCTATTACGATTCTGCACGACACAAGAATCTATTATCCCAATGATATGTGCGATCTTTTAGGTTTAAAAGATGGATGGATAGAGGATTCTTTAGGAGACAGACCGGTAGATTTGAGCCCGCACAGGCTGTTATTCGTTCACCTAGAACAGCTGAACACCTCTAGGAACTCCTCAGACGGGGACTCCTGGTACTTTACGAGCTGATATCGCCGTCGGCGGCTGGTCATACGGTGAGATCAAATCTTCGATCCCCGAGTTCAAGGCGCTGCAGGCGGGCATCCTATCAGAGCTCGCACTCTCCATTAAAGACGATCGGAGCTCTGTCATAGACAACCACGGTTTGCCAGTGAGTGTCGCGCTTGAAATAAAATGAGCATATTCGGCGGATATGGTGTCAGGGATCCTCTGCGGAAAATAACGCTACGCGGGCTTACGTTGATGCAGTTGCTTCGCGATTTAAGGCGCTCCTCGATCAGTACTCCACCTCCGAAGAGTAAGTGGATTACTTCAGGCGCAGAGGAAAAGCCCGTATTCCACGAAGAAGTGGATGAGAAAGAAATCGAGCCCCCCGATCTGTCTCGGTATATAAAGATGAGGATGGCCATGTAGACTTAGAAGGGGGTCGGATTATGAACCTGGGGCCGTCAAAGAACAAACAGACGCCATTTCGGCCAGGTTGGCGCAGTCCGGATTCCTCGACGGGTGGAGACGCCTTAAGGAAGATGTTGTCACCTACGTTGACACAAAAATAAGTCAAATCCCCAAGCCCGTAATAACTATCGTGGCGGAGGAGCGCGGACCTTTGATGGGCGGGGACTTTGAATGGTCATTCGGTTCAAACTCGGAAGGTGAGAGTCATAGTAAAGGGGGCTACGTAATGATGAAAAGAGGAAAAATCCTCACCATGTCACTGTCCTCGGTCGAACGTAATAAATAATCGGACCATATGGTAGTCCTAGGCTTCACTGTTAATGGTCAATTTCGACAAGGGTACGATATAACTAAGGCCCCATGCTCTTATTCCGTTGACAAGACTTGATAAAGGCGATATTATTAACTTTCAGAGGCGTTCTACGAATCAGAGCAACGCTTCCGGAGTGGTTGCCCTTCTAATTCAACTAGAGATGTAGGTGGTAAATACACACATCGAAATGAAGGACGAAGTAGCTCAAAAAGCCCATCTCTTTGTCCAAACCTGCCCACTGAGGGCGATGGGCATGCCTACCGTCTCAAGCAAATCACGCGCATCCAGGCAGATCTGGCGCACGAGGCCGAGAAACGGTCCGGCTTCTGCAAAAAATATAAAAGTGAAGGGCTTGGTATCGGGGGAGTTGGGCTCTTAGCAACAGTCGTAGTGGTTTCAATTGCAATAGGATTAGAAGCAGGGTCACTAGGGTGTGCGGGGCTCTGCGTCATTGGCAAGACAGTATGGCGTCGCCTCACCGCAAAATATGACAATCACCGGCGCATTGAAACAGTACCCCGAGCGAAGCTGAATACCATCTCGGATATTATAAGCAGAGCCTTGACGGATGGGCAAATCTCAGAGGTGGAGTACAATCTAGTCCTGAAGGAGCTCCAAATATTGGAGACATGAAACAATCAGTCCGCGTCAAAACATCGTCGGAAAACATGGATGAGCTGAAAAAAAGGACTCTCGGGGAAGGTCGCAGAGAAGCACTGGCGGAACTCGTCAAAAAAGTGAATAGATCCTAAGCTGCGTGTGTATTAGAGATTCTGATCCCCTCCTACATGCAGAGAATGTGCCCACCCACGAATATAGGTTTGTTGATCACGGTCAGTTTGCCCGTCGCGACGTTAGTGATTCTCTTGAAAAAAGTATCGAGCCTGGAGACTGACCTCGTCCATAACTTAAAACAGAAGGAAGATTCATCGAAATAATATGTTGCTCTAATGTTGTATATTGAGAGAAGAACCTGCTTTTTGAGACATGGGAGACAACTCAATCATGTTATCTCTTTAGGTATATGATTGAGTTCTCTCCCTGACCTTAGCAGGTGATATTTCCAAGCTGCAAGCTTACTACAGTAGTACACTGTGTTGACACGAGCATACATTTATGCAAAAATGAGATGTAATTACATCGCTGTGTGTACAGACCGAAATACTATTAAACCAACTGATTGTAACTTGGGCTCACCTGTGCAGATTGTCCGTGACAAGTTTCTCTGAACGTGACAAGTTTCTCTAAGTGTGACAGGATTATCATTGAGTGACAATATGGATGTAGACAGACCAAAGAAGAGTTTTTTTTTTTTTTTTTTTTTTTTTTTTTCATTTTTGGAGCAGGTGGGGGGATTGATGGTGAGGATGACTAAATACCTCTGTCTTTCGGCTGGTGCTGTCTTATCAGTCTTATGTCTTATGAACTCAGATTGCTCCAACTTATCAGCCTATTCTCGCCATTAACATGCAATAGAATGGGTCCAGACACACTGACGCTGTCAGGAATCATGAAACCTGTCAGGTATTCTGATGAGGCCTTACAGGCCGAAATGCCACACAGGTGAGTCCTGTCCTTATATGCTTGGAATTATATGTGAAACATGGGTTGGGGGCCCGCCAGGGGTTTGGGGCGGGCCCTGAAGAACCTGGGAGGCTCGATGGGCCCTAAATTATCTCACAGAAGAAAGTGGTCCAGAACCATCATTGTATATATTACACCATATATTACTAGCTATGCATACCCCATTCCGAATTGAATCTATTTAGATCCTTTATCCCAAATTGCAAATTATATATATTTTTTAATTGCAATTAATTTCATATATGTGAAACAGTACAGAAATTACAGTTGGAATGCTTCTGGCAGGTATGACGAAAATCTCGCAGCTGCCGGGAAAGCCCTGTTGACTATTTTATATTCTCACATTCAGCATGGCATCAATTGCTATAGGCTTAGGGTACCACGTGAACACTTCAGGAGAAGCTACCATTGGAGTTGTATTTGTAATAAGTTCTAATTACATTCTCAATAAAAAAAAGTAATTATTTTAGACAGATTTTTATGTATAAACATCGTTTAGCAAAGACAAGTGTAACGAAGGTCGACGTGGTCCTGTGCAGACATACCAAACTGTGGATCCAAATGTTATGGGTTCGAAAACCATTGGGGCAAGGACATTTTATGATCTTCCCGGGTACAAAGTACTGGTCTAAACAAGGATCTATCAAAGAGGAATAGTTTAAGTTGTATGAACTTGTCTCCCAATAGAGGTAAAATTATTATTATAAGTAATTATAGATGTAATAACAAACACGTTTAAAATAAGTTAACCATGAAGACAGAAAATGCTTCAGATTATTATATAAAATGATTGCATTCAAGAAAGAACAAAACAACAATATTTTCTTTCTTTAGATTACACTTACTGAAATGTTCAATAGACTATTCAAAGAATTCTATTTATGTTTGTGTTATTTCCGACATCTATATCGAAAACATTGATCAACATATAATATCATACACTTCTCTTGATGAGGTTTCGCTAAATAAAGATTTAATATATAAAAGAAATATTAATTTGGTAATATCAAAACTGGCCGCTAATTGCAAGTTGACCGCTTAATACAGGAGGCTGCTAATATAGGTTCAACTGTTCCATTTTTTAAGACTTTGGTATATCACGGTCGGGGTTCGAGCCCGATTCCCGGCTCCAACCACTCGTCCAACGGGACCAGCTTCAGATAATGTAACAGAACATTAATTCTTATGTTGAATATATAGACATGTATTTATCCTACGACGCCTCTTGTCTTTGCTGTAATATGACCTTTGATTTCTGGGTATTCCCTTTTATACTATCTGTGTCAGGTCAATAAGTCAAATAACCAATGATCGCACGCTTATTTTCATGCATACATTTAAATTTAAATGTGAAATTTAAAAAAAATCGTTAAATAGTCTTGTTAAATCATACATGTAGATATTTCTAACATGGTCAAACTTTCATCATATGTTATCATATGTTCTTTTTTCTTTCTTTATTTTTTTTTCTTTCTTTTTGGAACTTTATGATATATCAAAACGAAGTAGATATTGTGCTGAAAATACTTTGGCACGGCAACTGACGTCAGTTCTTGTCCAGGCCTATAGTTTACCAACCAAACTTGGAATGTGTTGGCAAGATTAAACGGTCTGGGATATTAAACTTTAGAAGATCACGAGCTGGACTGTACCATAAAATAGTCGCACAAGAATTACAAAGCAAACTTGTGTAAATCTCTCAAATCTTATATATCCAAAACGATGCAATACTCTTAGCAGTTTTACAGAGAATGTCACCTGCTTGACTATTAATTGCCGATCATTAGTTAGAAAAGATGTACTTGTTGGACAACTGCTTCGTGAACAGAAAGTTGATTTTGCAATTCTGACCCAAACCTGGTATTCTGATGAAAAACAACATCAATTTGAGACCTCGGATCCGAACCAAAATGATTACAAAATCAGTGTTTCAAACCGTCAAAACAGAATTGGCGGTGGCGTTGCTCTTTCATGTCGTAGTGGTGTTAACATGCGTAGACTGTTTTCAGGTGCAAAATCAAGCTTTGAGTAGGGAATGTGGCAATTAATCTTCAAAAATGTTACAATTCCCTGTGTCGGTATATATAGACCTCCATTGTTGGCAACACCACATCAATTTTTGACAGAATTTTTTCAGTTCCTAGAACACATAGTTCCGAAGTTTTCAAATCTTATGATCATGGGAGACTTTAACTTACATATTCATGATGACAGTAATGCCGTATCGGATTTCATAAATTCCCTGTTCGCTCTCGGGTTGCTACAGCATGTCGACTTTTCAACACACGTGCGCGGCCATAGTCTTGATCTAGTGATCACTGAACTCGCAAATGGCGTTGACTTACTCTCATGTGTACCAGGTAAATTTTTGTCAGACCACTGCGCCGTTAAAGTAGTCACTAGGGTAAAAAAGTAGGACATCGTGAGCAAGTCTATTTCTTTCCGGAACTTCAAAGATACGGGCAATGAGTATTTTGCTAATGATCTCAATGAAATTACAATTTGTTCAGGTTCTCCGGGATTTTTTGTCGATCAATTTGATACTAAGATCGAAAAACCTCAACCCAAGGACTATTAAATTTATAAGTCCGCACTTAACAAATATATCTATGAACTTAGAAATGAGAAACAATTTGCTCTCAGTCAGAAGGTTATTGAATCAAAAGGTAACTCTAAAAAGCTTCATCGGTTTGTAAAAGATCTTACCGGAAGAAAGTCTGAAAATCCAATGCCACCCGTGGAAGATGAAAACATCCTAGCGGATAAATTTGCGGACCATTTTATGGACAAGATCAAGAAGATACATGAGTCTCTGAAAGATTTTGAAAACTAAAAATCTTCTGTTAAAGACGTATCGCCGTTTGGATCTTTCGAAAATCTTACAGAAGATGAAACTATAATGTTTATTAATCAGTTGCAAACTAAATCTTGTGAGCTTGACATTTTGCCCATAAAAGTATTGAAATCATTTCTCAATGAACTTTTGTCTACGATTACCCAGCTTATGAATCTTTCTCTGACGCAAGGTGTTTTCCCATCTAAATGGAAAAAAGGCAATAGTCAAGCCTCTGTTGAGAAAATCTGGTCTTAAATTAACATTTGCAAACTATCGACCCATTAGTAATATGACATTCTTGTCCAAATTGATTGAAAAAGCCGCCCTCTATCGACTAAATGAACATGTAAACGAAAACGATCAGTCGGCCTATCGTCAGTTTCACTCCTGTGAGTCAGCCCTTCTTAGGCTTGTAAATGATATTCATGATGTAATGGAGCACCAAGAGGTCACTGCACTGATAGCTCTAGGTTTAAGTGCTGGTTTCGATACTGTCGACCATAAC
Organism: Solen grandis; assembly: GCA_021229015.1. Classification (NCBI taxonomy): domain Eukaryota; kingdom Metazoa; phylum Mollusca; class Bivalvia; order Adapedonta; family Solenidae; genus Solen; species Solen grandis. The sequence continues at coordinate 32,435,019 of CM037792.1, forward strand.
ATACTGTTAAATGTTCTTGAACGTCAGTATGGTGTCTGTGGATCTGCGCTAAAATGGATGGATTCATACTATAAGCCGCGTAGCTGTCTAGTAAGTGTTAACTCAAATATGTCGTCAGAACGGGAACTTGATTGCGGTGTCCCCCAGGGAAGCTGTTTGGGCCCTTGGCTCTATTTGACGTACGCAGGCTCTATCTTTGACATTGTGCCACCTTCTATTTTTGTGTATGGATTTGCCGACGACCACACGGCAAATAAACGTTTTAAACCATCATCAACCGAAGAGGCAAGCGCAATTCAAGACCTCCAGGACGTGCAATTCAAAGACAGAGTTTCTTTTCGGAAGTCGTTCACAGCTGAATAAGTGTAACACCAAAGGAATTAATATATGTGGCGATGTTAATGAATACCAAAACTGTATAAGGCATTTTGGTGTTTTTTTTGGATGAGTCCCTATTTCAAAGATCCTATTAAAAGAAAGTGTAAAACTGCTTTGATTAATTATTTCAAATTTAAGAACATTCGAAAGTATCTGTCAAATGAAGCCGCTAAAACACTTGTTTATCTTTAGTTATATCCCACTTAGATTATTGCAACATAATTCTTTATGGGATACCTCAAAATGAATTATCCAAACTCCAACGTATTCAAAATATGTGTGCTAAACTCGTGTTAAACCGTTCCAAATACGACAGTTCAAAACAGGCATTATTTGATCTTCACTGGCTTCCGATTAAAGCACGAATCAGTTTCAAGATATTAACATACATGTATAACTGTTCGGTAGGAAACGCACCATCGTATTTAACCGAGCTTTTGTCTCCTCAAGTGTCAAAGCGAACCTTAAGATCATCTGAATCCTCTGACGGTTGTTATGTTGTTCCTTTTAATAAGTAAAAGACTTTCTCTGACAGAAGTTTTAGTACGATTGGTCCAAAACTGAAATGAATTACCTCTTAGTCTGAGACAATGTGAATCTGTAGAAATCTTCAAAACACAACTTAAATCATTTTACTTCAATGACTATTTTGCACTGTTTTAAGTGATATTAACGGCATCGCTAACTGTTCCTTATTGTTTTATGTATGTGTGTATATCTCATTCGCTTTTATCATTTTCATTGCACAACGCCATTGAATATGTATATTATATGTAGAAATAGGCGTTTAATCAAATTTGCAAGTTTCAACTATGAAGTTGATACATGGAGGCGAATTTCATCATTCTTGTTTTCCTAACATAATTATTCAACTACTTCATTTCCGAAACAATTATTGTAAGTCAATGCGGTAATAAATTGTGTCAGTACAGTCAATCCTGTCTTAAGTGGTCATTCAAATGAATTATAGAAAGTGACCGCTAATCAGAGATGGCCGCTAAATAAAGGGAAACATATACCAAAAAGCTAGTTTGGTAATATTAAAACTAAACGCTAAGTACATGTTGACCGCTTTATACACGTGGCCGCTTATGCAGGTTGGCCTAAATACAGGTGACAGTTAATACAGGTGACCGTTTAATACAAATGGTCGCGACACGATGTACGATTTCAATTAAAAAAGAAATCTACTTTCTTATTATATATGAGGTTGGTGATTTTTTTTATTGATTTTTTTTGTTAAAATACGGCAGGTGTTCGGTCAAAGCAACGTACCGGATACCTTTAGTTCAAACTTTTAAAAATGAAGTCTTTTAACATGCTGGTTCCCAAAAAAAGCCTGCGTAAAGTAAAGAGCCAAATACCAATAGAGAAGTGAAATTGATATTACATGATTTTCCCGCAATAACAGACAATCACGCCAACAAAAAATAGTTATTCGGCTCGATTCTTTGAAGCCTGCGTCAAAAAGTGTCTTGCTATTTAGTAATGTATGAATTACCTCAACATTTACTACCCTATTAATCAATCTTCAAAGAGAAAAGAATAATCAACAAGTAAAACAACTGTACCCTATTGAAAACACATTTGGATGTATTTGTTTTTGGTACATACGTCATATGTTATATTTGGACATGGCGAAGTCTAGGATAAGGACAACACAGACATTGAGTAACAGATGATGTTACATAGTGATGAATGACACATTTTTAAAGTCCAGGGACTTGGTTGTGGTAGGCTGAATTTGACAAACACTTGCATTTGCTTCCCCTAATCAATGCAGCATTACGTCGTGTGCTCCAAAAGAGCTCAACTCATGTACAATAAATCCTTTTGGACTTGAAACATATGAAGACCATAGCAGTCCAAATATAAATAAAAAAAAGATTGCAACCATTTATAAGTCGTAAATTTACAATACAGTTATTAGTTGTAAATTTACAATACAATACAGTTATTCCTAAATTATTAGTTGTATAACTTTTATCAAAATATTCTGCAAATGCATGGCTGAATGGACTAGTATATGTGTCCTACACCAATCTATTAAGAGCATTGTTTTATTATTCTTATTAATAATCAATTGCATAATTGATGTCACTGATTATACTTTTGCAGATGCCAAAGAAGGAAGGACAACTCTAGTCATAACCCATAGATTGACAACAGTGAGAAATGCATTTTGGTTCAACACGGTGGAATCATTGCAGAAAGTGGCACTCATGAATCGCTTGTAGACAAAGGAGGACTTACTGTCGAAGGTTTAATTCTCGTGTATAGTTAAATACCATGCAAGTATTAATGCTGTTGGGTTTAACGCCCCATTACCAATATTTCATTTTGGAGCATGTATTTCCACGAGATAGTTGTATGTCACTACAACATATATGTGAGATAGTTGTATGTCACTACAACAATATGAAAGAAATGAAGGCCTAACAGTGCCATTTCACGTTCACTCTTATTGAAACCAAATAATTCCCATCCGAAAATTATTTATTTACAACTTTTCTGATATAACATTTCATAAAGATTGCAAATACTTGAATATTGGGATGGGAGACGGAATTTCCCTCTCCTAAATTTATAGTGCAGACAAATTTACAGTTGTTAAGAGTAAAACGATATGACAATATTAAATTTGTTTCTCGATTTTATTATGTCGCGGCTATGGATCATACGCACGACCTCCTGGTCAAGAGGCAGTCGTTTCAGCTGCTTGACCACATAAAACGATTAAAATATTAACGGGATATTAAATCTCAGTATCGTATGTTTAATTATATTATTACTATTTTCCGTGAATTTATTTGAAAAAATAATTTCTCTGTCGAATATAGTCTTTCTTTTCATTCATTCATGCCCGGCCAGATTACATTTGCTGACAACATTTTTTCAATCCCATTATTTCGCATTAAAATTACTTAGACATTTAACAATAGAATAAATATGTATATTACAGGGTTATGTTACCAACATGTTGCTTCGCAGCCATACTTTCCAGTTTCTTGACTGTCTGCAAATGATACTAGGATAGGTATGACTTAACTTATGCAGCTTCCCAATCACAAAAGAAAATACGAGATTAAAGGATAGGTAAACCTGTGAAAAGCCAATTGACTGAAATAATGGAAGTCTTTTACACTAGACATTTAAAATTCCTTTTATATTATGCTTGAGCTGAAATTAATCGCTTAAGATATATCATTTATCTACTCTGTAGACTGATCACACGGGAACTGTATTAATTATATAATAAAAAGGCCGGAAACATAATCGTTGCCAGGATTTAAATTATGTTCCTTGAAATTCATAGTTTAAATTTCTTAATTATGCGCATGCTCCTACAGTGTGTAAAGGGAATCATGTTTTGGGGACATAAGGGGGACTTGACATGATTAGAGTTGGTTCTTATTGTAGTTAATCCTTGGACATAACGATGTCCAGTAATGTTGTTCTCTGCACACATTTTTTTGACCAGCTGTGCAATCAATCCTAGGTAAGCGATATTTGATCGTTTTTTGTATTAATACACTTTCATTTGAAAATAATCAAGACTTTCACAAATTATTGCTTCCTCGGTGATTGTTGTAATTCGTTCTTAGGATCTATTTTTTTTTCTCACAATATGGGGATTTTATGCATTCACTAATTCAAGAAAGCCTACATATTCTTGAAAATTTTGCATTTGCAGGAACGATAATATATTTGCAAAATAATTAATCGATTGTTCTCCGGATAAATGAGTAGTCTAAATAACATATAATAACGTACGTATTGTACATGAAATAAATTGAGTATCTTGGTTTTAACCGATTTAAAACACTGAAGACGTTACTTTCAAAAATGAACCCTTTCTTAATATCATAAGCTTTGGTATTTTTGTAGGTGTAATTTGAGCATCTAAGACAATAAAACCATGCAACGCTTATTAACCATGGTTTAATCCATCGGAATATTCACCAATATAACATATCCTGCAGAGCTATGTCGATCACAGGAAGGCGCCTCGTGTAATATCAAAGTTCTCGGTTAAAAATATCCACTTTCATCTGTTATTCATATAATAATGGCATTAATTTCATGCGATATTTTATTTTACTTTTGTAACAATTATATTATATTCAAATTAGTTTAATAAAATACATCTAGCATTTAGACTGTATTTTCACTGAACTCGCATTATGAATTGATTCAAATTTCCTTTTGTTGGACTCCTGCATTTAATAAATATTCAAACTTCCGTTTGTAAAGCTGCTTTGCAAATAATTTATGGCATAGAGACTCTTACATGATTGATTTTTGCCTGTAGAGTAACATTTTTTTCATATCTGTTCGCTTTACTTCAGTATGTATTGCTTATCATTTTATATGGTTCATAGATCTTATGTTCGATTAAACCATGATTAATTATTTGGAATGTCTATTCCTGGTGAATAAATGTCACATTTGTACATGTAGACAGGTCAATTATAATAATAGTAATGTTTATATAGTGGTCATGATGTTTGAGTATTCCGCTGACCAGTGCTTAGTAGACAGGTCAATTATAATAATGTTTATTTAGTAATCATGATATGCTTGAGCATTCAGCTGACCAGTGCTTAGTGTCATGTGGCATGACGCCTGTCAGGTTAGGAATGGTTACTGGGTGACAGCCAGGAATATTGTGAAATTGGTATTTTTTGCATGTCAATACCCAGTTGACATATTCTGCTCGCAGATGTTTTTATTAACTGCGAATGAGTGAGTACCCGCATCCCTACATATACTAAACTCCCATCTTCACAATACACAGACTTCTACTCTCTCTCACGAGGACTCTTACAGGCAACTCTTGGTTCTTGGTTTGAACCTTATTATGTATTAATGCTGTCTGCCAGAATGCGTCTGGTGAGTGTTGATTTACCTTTCTCTTTCAACTTAATAATATATTTTTGTTCAGTATTATTTAAAATCAATAGAAATGTATTTTAAAAATTATAATGATGATAATGAAATGCATTCTGAAATATCCTTTACATATTTATATTGATCCTGATATTGTTGAGCTTACTCTAAGATACTGTCTTATTTCCAGGTTTCAATATATAAAATCCAATAAATATATGAACTCCGATCAAGAGTTTGTCATATTTGGCATCTCTACAAAAATGGCTCCCCGACATGGATAGATGATGAAACCTGACCATTGAGATCAGCATTAACAGCCCATCGCCGAAGTTGATTTCTGAGGACTTAAATCCAAGACAGAGGGATGGTACCCCAGATTTCTCCCGGGACTTTGTAGTTGGAAACTGACTTCAATCCCACCCATAGCTAAGTGCACTAACTTAATAACACGTGTTCAATGTTTTAGGCCTATATTTGTGCTAGATTTAACTGAAATCAGCTGGGGTTTTTTTTTAATTTCATCACGTAGCTGTCAGCGGATTCATCGTTGTATCACCTTAATGGATTTTGTTTTCCGTTTTCATCACGTGGCTTTGACGCAGTGAATTCGTCGTTTGATCGCCGCGAAAGGATTTTTTTATGTATATGCTTTTGTACAAATTTAAAAGTGATTTATTGTGGCTATTATTTTTTTCATTAGAAATAGTGTATATATTAGATGTTTGGAAATTGTTAACCCGTACGTACCTAGTCATTTAAATGTTGTCTATACTGATATATTAGTTGCAAAAATATTGTTTTCGTTTACACAACTGTAGGATATCTTGCTATTTAATTATTTTCTCATTTTCTGATTCCTGATTTAGAATTTAAATTTTGCTTTAAACATTGTTCTTTTCTTTTATAGATCTAGTAATTTTTCAAAATTTTCACAAGCACCTTATTAGGTTGTGTAGCTGATATTATCTTTGATTTATACTATTAAATATTTTTGACATAAGTGACAAGTACTTTCGGTATTACGGTTGTTCATGCGAGTGTTTTGGTGTAAATACCTATTGTGTATCTTTTAAAATAGTTAGCAATTGTATTTTCTTGTATTTGAAAATGATATGTTGCCTGTATATAGCTGTAATTTTGTTATTGTTCTCTCTCAGTCTCTTTCTTTCTCTCTCTCTCTCTCTCTCTCTCTCTCTCTCTTATACATACACACATATGACCCTACTAACATGACAAATGAATGAATGAAATTGTGTGTGATTTATGGTATGATTTAGACATTACCCTTACTAAAAGCTAGTGTGTTTTATTACACTTGAGTATATGTCTTCTATATTGTATTGAGCTAGAGTCCTGATTGATTAAGCACACACGTAAGTAGTTATAGAATGGAGCGTGCCTGGGCCACCCCCCCCCCCTAAATTTTTTTCCAATGCTTATACCCCCCTCTAGAGGGGCCCCTCGAAAAAATGAAAAAATGAAAAAAATGAAAAAAATCAAAAAAATCAAAAAATCAAAAAAATCAAAAAATCACACTAATGTAGAATTTAAAAAAAACCCATGTGTAAACTTTTAAAAAAAAACAATAATGAAAAAAAAATAAAAAAATTTATGCTTGTGTTTTTTTCCTGAACCCCTTTTTACATTTATATAAAAATCTTCACTCTGAATATGGAGGAGGGTTTTCTAACGTATTATAAAAATTCAATATTATACAGTTTTTATATTTTTGGATATTATCTCCATTGCTTCTTGTCTTCCCTGTTCTATTAATTTTTGCTTTTCTTCTTTTGAATAGTTTTTTGGAACCGCAGAGTTTTTTGTTAATTGTTTAAGCTCATTATATTTTTCTAATTCATCTAATACAAGTTTAAATTCTTGTTCAGATATCTCTCCATCTGTTAAAGCTTTAGAGATTAAATTTTTTATACTATTTAATTTACTGTTAGCAATAGTTTTAATATTATCATGTTTTTTAATTTTATTCATAAATTTAAGCCTAACAATTTTTATAGAGGCTCCAACTCCTCCGCATACAAGAGCAGCAATTTCTAACGGAAATAGAATAGGAACAATTAAACCAATAGTTCCTATAATTATACTAGTAGACATTAAAGCTGTGTCTACTCCATCTGTTATATTTATTCCGCGTTTATATTTCTTGTACAATGCTTTACGAGTATCTCTCTCATTAATTAATGTTTTTTCAATCTCTGATATCTTCAGTAATCTATAATTTTGCCCTGGATCCCCCGGATCAGGTGGTAAATCTGGATATAAATCTGGGGCCGTTGGTTGCTTCATTTTTATATATATTATTTGAATTCAAACAATAACGAGGCAACAGTATTAACTGCAGTTCCATTATCCACCAGACTAACAAAATTAATAACACTTCCAGCCTCAACTAAAAAAGGGTGTTCAAAATTATCATGTTTTGCTGGTGTTGTATGCAAAGTAATCTCACACCCTCTCAAAAGCTCCCCATCCACCAACACACTAACTCGCACTTCACCACTTGTCCTTTTACTCGACAGGCCAATACCAGTAATATAACCACGCCTCATCACAACATAACCAACATCTTTTTGTCTGCCGGCATTTCCAAATGAAAACACCTCACCAATAAATAAAGAACCTTTTGTTTCAGCACTTATTGTAATGTTTTTTAAGGATTTCTCTACTCTTTTTACCACATGGTCTAATCTTGTTAAAATGTTAAATAATTCACTGTCAAAATTTGACTTTAAATTATTAAATAATTCACTGTCTAAATTTGACTTTAAATTATTAAAATATGAAGCTATCTTACTCTCATCTGGTATATACTTTTTAAAGCCGAATATACTCATTTTTATGGAATAAAATTCCAGCTGTGAAACATTACGGATAAAATCCGGCTGCGCGGCACTACGGACAAAGTCCGGCTGTGAAACACTCTAAGGAATAATTTCTAAAATACAACTCATTGGTAATCCATGATTATCTATTTTTTGTCCTTTTTCATCACAAACACTTATATTTAATTCAGAAATATTTCCTATAGTTAATTTTTTATACTCTGGATTACTAAAGTTTGTATTAACAATATCTCCAAATGATTTATTTTCAATTGGAACAACTCCTAGGATATTACTAGGAGAACCATTAAAAAAATTGTAAGCACTATTTATTTGTTCAAGGTGAACATATAATTGTTTATAAGGAGCTAAATCTATTGATTGTTCACCATGGCATGGGAGGTTAACAAGAACTGCATTTTCCGAATAATGACTCTCTTTAAATCCTAACATTTTTCTTAATTCTTTGGTTATTATTAATCCATAGGTTATATCGCTATCTGTACTTATTGTTGGGTATGATTGTGCTTTTAAACAAGCAATGCCATTTTTTTCATCAACAGTTAATGTTATTTTGCTGTCAAAATCTTTAAATACATCAACTATTTGTTGAAAATTATAAAAACCATCTGAAATTATTTTTTTGGGTGGTGGGGAGAGGTGTGATCTAGTATCAAGCCATTGTCCAATTAAATTATACCAACCTATAGTATAAATAAAACTCTTCAATCCAATTCTCTTATCTCCATGTTTATTATCTATATATTGTTGTAGGTTTATAGGTTTATCAATATTAGAAATTATTTGGTACATTTTTTATCTGTAAAAAATGATTCCACAAGAATTTAAATATAATAGTGATATTAATTATTTACATGGAGGAGTGTTTAATAAAAAAACACTTAACATTATAAAACAAGAAATAATAATTTCATCAGATGGAAAAAGTTTTAATGCAGATTTCTCTAATATATTTGAAAAATATTTATTACCACATGTTACATCAGAAAAAATAGTAGAAAGGTGGGAGAGTGATTGGATGTTATTTTGGCAAAATCAATTAAACTTTGCTATTTGGTGTTCAACCACAGGTTGTGGAGTTGACATAAAAAATCATATAGAGGCAGGTAGTGTTTCACAGCCGGACAAAGTCCGAGGATTAACAGGTTCTTTATTCTTATTTCATGTTTACTACCAAACAAGAAGAATATTATTTGAATTATCTATTCCTCTTCCACAAAATAAAAGTTGGAATGCTTTTAATAATATTTATAACAAAGAAGCTTATGAAAGAGTATGTAAAGAGTTTAATGTAAATCCTAATGTAGATTGGAGACATAAAGAAGGTCTTGGAATTGTATATACAACAAGTCATACAGCTTGGGAAAGAACAGATTTTAGAAGAGATAATTCTTCACAACATATAAAAAGCAGCACTTCTCAAAATTTAGATTTATCAAAAATGACATTTGGTCCTGAAGTACCTGGAGGAAGACATTGTGGTATTTCAAAATGTGAATATCTCCCACCTAAAAAAGTTCATATTGATTATCTCCAACAACCAGATGAAATTAGAAACATATGGACAACTTTTATTCTTGATGATTCAAAAGGTTTTACAAGAGCAGGAGTTGAAAGAATTAATGAGTCTATAAGAACATATTGTTGGGCTATTCTTAGAGCACAATCTCAAACTAGAACAGATATTTTAGGAACAGGAACGGCATTTGATGCTCAAAAACAATTTTTAGTTAACATTGAAGATGCTATAAACAGTCCTATAGATTTACCTAGTCAAATAACAAGATATGAAAACACATTAAAATATGCAAGAAGTAAAGTTGATTATGTTTATGGAATAGGATTATATATGTCTCCTAGTGATATGGAATTAAGAATTGGAACAATACAAGATTATAATAATGAAATTATAGTAGCCACTAATAATCAAAAACTAGGAATAAATAATGAACTAAATAATCAACCCATTCCTACGGATGAAATCCGGCTGCGTAGCACTAAAAAGAAAAATGTTGAACTAATTGGAACAAAAACAAGAAAATCTTTACCAGAACCTACAGACAAAGTCCACACTACGGGTAAAGTCCGGACTAGTGAACCTCCAATTGAAACACATGAAGATGATAAAACAGCTATTATAACAGGAAGTATTACAGCAGGACTTTTAGCTTTATTTATTTATGAATATGTTCTCTAACAACTGTTAGCGAATATGTTCTCTAACGAACTTTGTTCGGCTGTGAAACATTAATGAACTTTGTTCAGCTGTGAAACATTAACGAACTTTGTTCGCAGCTGTATATATCATTCCTACAACTAAAATTAATAAAGCCCATAAATGTTCTCCAAACCATGCAACAACGTTTCCTGTTGTTTTTAATAACCATCCTACAATAGCTCCAATAATTCCAGGTAATGCTTCTGCTGCTTTTCCTGCAAGTTTTGCTAATAGTTTAGCAATATTTGATAATTGTTTTTTTATCCAATCTCTTACATCTTCTCCTTTCCCAGGAGGTTTAGGTGTAGTTCCACCTCCTCCAGGAATAAAAGTCTCAACAATAACACCAATAATCATTCCAAAAGCAGTTAAAATACTAACTATTGTAATCCCTTGTTCTCTGAATAAAGTTTTTATTCTTTCTGCTAATGTAGTGTCTTCATTTAATATTTTATGTATTGTTTCTTTTATTCTATTTATTTGAGTTCTTATTTTATCTCTATTAATCTCAAGTACTTCTAATCTTGAAGTTCTCTCTATCTCTAAATCTCTTATTCGTTTAGTGATTCTTTCTATTTGGAATTCATCATTATCTTCCTTAGCTCTTTCTAATTTATTTTTTTCTCTTGTCTCTTGTTAAGTCTTTATTTGTTTCATTTAATTTAGCTAATTCATTAGAAATATTTTCTTTAAGACTATTTATTTCTCTGAGGATACCATTCATTTCTCTCTTTGTCTGAGGTTCTTGTTCAATAAATGATGTTTCTACTACTTCTTTTACACTAGTTTCAACATCTTCAGCCACAGCAGATAAATCAGTCATTTCCATATTATTTTCTATATTATTAATCTTATCTCGTTCCTCAATTAATTGAGCCAACTCTTTTTTCTTACCATGACTAACCCTTGTAGAATAAGATTGAAAATCATCTACTCCTAAAACCCTTCGAACAAAATCAATACGATATTTCCTCTGAAGTGTGTCAAGTGAATAATATTTTATTTCATTAGAATCGTTTGTTTCGTAATATGATATAGGGTATTCTTTATTACCATCTGAAACATATAACACAGGTCTGTTGAATTTATCCTTTTTTAATAAGGTATTAATTTCCCTCATAGGTTCTTGGTTTCTTTCATAAAACAAGTTCGTCATATTTTTCAATAAATATTTAGGTTTTGTTCCTGTATCAACATTATCATAAACATTATCAATAGAAGTACTTTGTCTATAAATACTTTGTTCATCATTATCATCTATAAGAGGAGTTTCCTCATCATCATAATCATCTTCATCAAACACAGGATTTTCAAAATCATATCCTCCTTCTGCCATTTTTATTTATTAAAAATTCCCTCTAAAAAAATTCCATTTTTCCCTCTAAAAAATGTCGGCTTACGGAGAAAAATTAAACCCATACAGAAGAATAAGAGAGCCTAGAGGAATTAGAGGAATTCGTCAAAGTGTTGTAATAACCAATAATCCTTCAACTATTGACCAAAATCAACAATTGTTAGTGAGATTTCCTAATCTAAGTAGTAATGATGTTATTGTTCCTGGAACAGTCAGATTAGCATTTGAAATTGAAATCAAAAGTGATAGTGATGCAAATGCAACAATATATCCAAACATAGGAAGATCAATAATTAAAAAAACAACAATACGAATATCTGGAAATGAAGTGATGTCAATTGATGATAGTGATATATATCATTGTTATACCGATTTATGGAAGTCTCCTACAGAACGTGTAAATATGGCGTACCAAGGAATTGGCAAAATAAACATGTTAAGACATAGGGTTGGAGCTGGTAATGCTTCCTCGGACAAAGAAGATGAAGCCATTGCAAAGGCATATGGAAATAGATTTTGCATCCCTCTCGATTTTGAATTATTAGAAACGCATATGCCATTTTATCAAGCGGGTCTAGGAGATAGACTTGAATATGAACTTACATTCAATGATTATAATAAGGTAATTAAATCGAG
>CM037792.1:32447458-32497458 GCA_021229015.1 Solen grandis
ATGCAAAACAGAGTTGTGGTTCTTTTACACTGTAGTTCTCCTCATTGAGATCTATCTATCTATCTATCTATCTATCTATCTATCTATCTATCTATCTATCTATTGTGCTATGATCCGGACAAAATTTAAGCATGAAAAATAACAAAGGACAATAACACCAAAATTATGCAAATAAGAGTTGTGGTTCTTGTAAACTGCACTTCTCCTCATTAAGATCTATCTACCTATGAAGTTTCATGTCGATACTTCTAATAGTTTTTGATTATGACGAACGGATAAAGCGGCAACTACATGCTCTCCTTTCGGGGAGCATAATGAAATGCTTTATTAAGAAAATAAATCAGTACAAGCAAAGTGGTGAATTTTGTCTCTGAGAAAACTTCACATATAAAATGTGTTTTTTTCCTTCGAAATAATGTCATTATCTGCTCATTATTTCACTTCACAATGATTTTATATAAATCATTGAGTGGAAAAAGGCACTAAATATGATAATCGTGATTATTATTTCAAGTATGTGCTCACATTGTACCTGAAAAGAACTTACGACGCAGTCAACCCCTGATATTTCTTGTTTTTTTGTTGTTGTTTTTTAGCTTGAAAAATAGGGGGTTAGGTAAACCATACTGTTATAACCTTTTTTTTTATGGTTAACCTATATCAAATTTTGCACTTTTATTTTTCATATAGTATATGAATATTTTTTGAACAGCTTGTCTTAAAAAAATTGTACAAAAATCATGTTCTGTACCAGGAATTGTAGTGTTGCTATTTAATAAATGGAGAAAAAATATCAAACTACAATATCAAGATTTTCTATATAAATGTATAAATATACATTTTATGAAGTTCACTATTATGATTTTTAATATGTTTTTCTTTTGATATATGCCTAAGGTATATGAAAAGTGAATTCATGAGAAAAAAGCGAAATTTGATGATTTTATATCAGTTTTTATACGTATACCACCACATAATTTGTGAAAGCATTTCAATCTTGGGTTATATAAACTAAAAATCATAAATGTTTAAACCTTAGGGTTAGAAATTTCTTATATTGCACAAAATGCTTTCTTTAAATGTACAGAATAGAAAAAACACCAATGAAACCAGAATTTTAAAATTCATACATTAGGGTGCCACTACCTTAAAATAAATCACAAGTACTGCAGTAGAGTGTAACGTGACGGTTTCAAATTGTAGCCAAAATGATACGTTTTGAAATGGTTTCCTTTTCAAAGTGATTTATGATATATCTTAATACATGTGTATGTCCTTATCCGTATATAAGTTCCATAAGAAGTTCTAAATGGAGTCAGACAACAGTTTGACACTCAGTCACGTTTATAAAGCTGTAGGTAAAACAATTTCTATGTTACCTTTTGGAAAGAGACAACAGATATGTGATCGTTCCGGTAACCAATTACAAGTTTCTTGTTGATAACATCATAGTATGCCACTTTTACATCAGAGAGCCCAGACATTATTACTGAATTCTCCCAGTATGTTGCCGCCGATATTGCATGGACATTTTCTGATCCTTGACAACATACGATGGTGTTGCCATTCTCATCAGCTGCCAACGAAACAACGTCTTCGATTTCGTTTGTCAATTTGTATTGTCTGTAATACCATCTTTCTTCGCCAAACTTGTTAAAACAGACGACTCGTTTATTACCAGCAACAATATAAATGTATTCATTCTTGCTTAATATACACGTTGGATTCTTTAGAAGTACACTGTTGTATGATATTGTTTTTATGATTTTTGCTGTTCTTATATCACATATGAGAATATGCGTTTCAAATTCCGTAGATTCATGAGACGTTTTCTTTTCTAGAAGAACAAGATGTTTCGTATTATGTGACACGGAGGAACATCTCACTGGCAAAAATAACTGTTTATTTTTTTCAATGTTTTGTTGGCCAGTGAGGTAATCAAAAACTGAAATTTGATTTCCATCATTATGCAGGACGGCAATTTGATCTTTAAGACATTTAGTTATGCCTAGAGGCTCGTCTGATAGAAGACGGAAATTGACCAGTTCCATTGACATATTAAATACTTTTATCTTTCTGTTGGCCGAGTCTAGTACTACCATACAACCATCAGAGAATACAACTATTCCAACAGTAGTACATTGTTTTGTATCTGTCTTCTCTCGAACGTTGTGCTTCATAATTAACTTTGACTTTATGTTCTTCCAGGGAAACATATGACCTGTAACAGCGCTGTCTGATAAAGTGCGTGGTAGAATACAAATACTCTCGGTTTGTCCTAATTTTTGAAAGAAAACCTTTCCAGTTTTCAGATCATCCGTATCCGATATCTTTGTCAGGTTTTCCTTTGGATTTGCAAAAATATCTGTCTCATCAGAATTGATCAGAGTTTCAGCAATTTTGTTTGATTCCGGATTTTTGTTAGCTGTATCCTGCCTGTCCTCTGATTTTTGTTGAAGGATGTCAGCATCTTCACTTGCATTTTCCATGTCAGCATTATGTGATTTAATTACGCCAATAGTATTGATCCCCTCAAAAGTCGTGGTTGGAATGAATTCTAAATGCATTTCGCCTTTGGCAATTTCCTTACGAACCACCCGTTTGAAGTAATCTCTCTGTTTAGCAATCATGTTTTTAACGACATGTTTTAATGTCGCTTTATCTGACTTTATGGATATTTCAAGCACTTCAAGAAAGGCAGCTAGCCTGGTTTCAGCATTTTTACATTTGCCAACAGTACTAACTATTGAATCATTGAGCGAGTGCACTATTTTTCTCATTTCTTTCTGACCTTGTTCATCTAGTTTTTCCAAATGATTGATAATGTTAGTTACCACATTTTGGTGTTGGGTTTTAATGCATTCTGCTTGTTCTAATGTCTTAGATATGCTTTTGGTCATGGTTTCTTTAAATATCTTTAGTTCCTCTTTAATTGCCAGAAGTGAGTTTTCAACAGCTTCCGTGTTAACTTCGGTCCCGTGTGTCGACAGATCGGTCATTTGATCACATTTGCGGTGACTTGTACCGATACAAACATCACAGACAAATGCCTCGTGTGTTTCACATTTGAATTTAAGTTCTCTGTCAGAATGATCCTTACATAATAGAAACTCCTTTAAGAATCGACAGGTTTGTGCATTTGTTGGTAATTCGTCTTCACCAAGAATTCTATGGTTTCTAGATGCCTTGTTTTTGCGATGGTCTCGAATGCATTGTTGACACAAATATTCTCCACAAACCAAACAGAATCCTGAAGACGGAGAACTCATATCTTCATATTTACACGGCTCACAAACTGCTCCGCTACGTTTGCAGTGGAAAACATTTTTTCCCATTGTTTCCTCCATGTTGTTGTCTTCAACTAAAAATAAAAATCGTGAAATTATGTTCTTTTAAAGACGACAATGCGACAGAGATTCTTTAATTTTTTTCTCATACACTTTTTCAATACAATACTTATGATAATATTGGTAATACGTCAATTTATATAATTTATTATTTTGTCTATTTTTTTTCCTGTAGATGGTAATTTAAAAAACACACTTCTTTTGTGCAAATGCCTACTAGGTTGCAAATTACAGTGTTCTCTATTTGTATATAGAAATTTATGTATTGGATATAAAGTATATCTTTAAGGTAAAAGTCCCTGTAATGGTTCCGCTACATTTCGGACCTCATGGCCTTTCTCGTAAATAACCAAGGTTTCCTAATGTTTCATTAGGGTACCTTGGTTATCTTTGTAGATGTTAAGTGGTCCAAGACATAACGGAACCATTCAGGAACTTTACCTTAATAAGGAACGCTGCTACTGCATTATTCTAGTAAAGACTGCACATATAACATTTTTTTTTGTTTACTTTTAATCGATTTTTTTACATTTTTACAGAGAAACAGTCATCTAGA
Source organism: Solen grandis (assembly GCA_021229015.1). Taxonomy (NCBI): domain Eukaryota; kingdom Metazoa; phylum Mollusca; class Bivalvia; order Adapedonta; family Solenidae; genus Solen; species Solen grandis. Next base: position 32,451,362 of record CM037792.1, read on the forward strand.
ACGAAAGAATCACACTACCGTTATCCTTATTTGTAAGTTAATTTAGTACTTATTTAACTTAATCAACTTTTATTTTACAACATTCAATGTTTACAATAAAAGGTGATAAAATTACAGTAATCTGATTTGTAAAATCATTTCAAGTCTGCTGAAAAATGCAACGCACAACAACAACAACACCACCACCACCAACAAGTCATATGTAGTATGGCACAGAAATCATAAAATAAATGAAATCAAGTACAACACATATACATTTAGTGTATAATTGCGTATAACAAAATGTTCCTTTACATATATTATTTTTCATGTACCTGTCTATATTGCTAGAGGATATAATAGCATTTAACTTATTTCATTTTCTTTTTCTTTTAAAGTAGATTGATTTCACGCCATGACGTTTCAAGTACGACAAGTGGTTCTCCTTGGAAACAAGATATTGTCGGTATCACCTCTTGGCGACAATTGAATAAATTGCCATCACTATCATTTTGCATTTTTTTGCCACTTTTCCATTAACTCAATATGAATCTGTTTGCAATGATAGAGTAATCATCAACATATAGAATTGCCTGTGTAGTTAAGAAAACATCAATGACTTGTAGCTGTCAGGTTTCAATTCTATAAGTAACTGTTTCTTCCCTCTTTAGAGTTAGGTACGCCAAATGACTTCCATTACCACTTAGATAAGTACACTCGTTTTTCAGCCTGAGGAAAACTGCTTTTTAGGATTTATTAAACGAATAATAGGTGTATGTTTTTGTTATTTGATATTTTACTCACAGGATTTAGTTTGAAAGACAGTGAACTATTTTTGATAGATTTCGATTTCAAACTGCCATCCGAAAGAGATGCCATTCCAACGCGGCCAAGTTTTGAATTAGATTTTGCACGTTTGTCCAAAGTTTCTGTAGAAATTAGAAGGCGTAATGTAAGAGATGCCTTCTACACATTTATTTGCACCCCACCTCTTCTACTGATCCTCTTCTGTGCATTCCATGGTTTTCCGTGTCCTGCATCATCACATTGTTGGCACAGTCATACTTTACATACATAGAAATTTTAACCATGGCATCATCATCACGAGAATAATCAACACCACCAATGTGTTTAATTTTCTTTCTTAATATCACTTAGCGATCTAAGGTCATAGTGAAAACTAAGGGATCAAACGAAAAACAAGAAATGTTCAGTCTACTTTTTCTGTTTCCAAACTGTTACATTTTCTCATTCTCAGCTACGTTATATACATGTATAGCGGCTGTTGTTTAAGTATTTGTTGAAATCATGAATACTTCATATCGGACTCATATGATCCAAGATCTGAATAATACTCATCGATGAATTTCAAAAACGTGTTTACTAAATGTTCTGTTCCTTCATTCTGTTCTTTTTAAAGCATGTGCAATTTTATGATCGTGTTTTTGTTTTTAAATTTACCTTCGCCCTTTTTATACCAGTCTTCTCTCTCTCAATTATAGAGAGCTGTTTGCTTTGGTATTCTTAAAGACCATTAATTTATTTTTATGTGAAAGGAGCGAACGCATAATTGTGTTATTATCTTCAGTGACTTCCACACTCGTAAGATCCGACACTCTGAAGCAATGGCAATTATATATATATATAAGACTCATCATGGTTACAACATAAATACAGATACAAGACTACATGTAATAACTATGTAATATCATAAGTATCAATGTATCAATGAACCGTGTCATTCAATTATGAACTAGAGATTTGTTTTCGTAGAAAGCAGATGTCTCCCCCACCCCCTTCCCCTCACAAACACACGTATTAACTAAGGCACACATTGACATATGCAAATAGTTACAGTTAAAGGGCTAACTATATTGTTTAAGCTCCGTACAGAGTTATGGACCTTGTGTGTGACACTTCCTCTCATCAATTTATTTCCATAACTGGAACATAAGTAGAGTTATTTTGCAGTCAATAAATTGTGAAAAGGGGGAATAACTCCAAAAATACCGAGGTCAGAGTTATGAACCTTGTGCATACCACTTTCGCTCATTAATTTCTTTCCATGAATGAAATTTAACTTCAATAGCATGAATCCAACTGGAGTTATCTTAAGGACACACAATTGTATAAAAGCGGATAAAACTCCAACAAAAAACATTGGAAATGGATTTTGCTCTAGTGCACTGCAATTCTTGTCTAAAAGTATAAAATTGAACAAAATGCAGTAACTCCAAAACTATTATGTGCAGAAATACGGTTCTTGTGCACATCCATGTGATCTATCAATCTATGAAGTTATAAGGTTACATGTCTCATAGTGCCCGAGAAGAAATTCTCTTGACAAAAAATAAGTATGAAATTTATCAAAGGGCAATAACTCCAAAAATATGATGCGCAGAGTTATGGTTCTTGTGCATGACACTTTTCAATCATGAAGTCTATCCATCTGTGAAGTTTTAAGTTAATAGCTTTTATTATTTTTGAGTTACGTTCCAAACAAAAAAATAGTTCTGAAACTTAACAAAGTGCAGTAACCCAAAAATATAATGCACAGAGTTACAGTTGATGCATGACACTTCTCCTCAGTGAGTTCTATCCACCTGTGAAGTTTCAGGTTTATAGGTTTGATACTTTGTGAGTTACGCTCCGGACAATAATTGAGGTTGAAATTTAACAAAGGGCAATAACTCCAAAATATGATGCACAGAGTTACAGTTCTTTGCACTGCACTTCTCATCCACGAGATCTATCCACTGTAAAGTTTCAAGTAAATAGCTTTGATACTTTGTGAGTTATTATTCGGACAATAATTAAGTATGAAATTAAACAAAGGGCAAATACTCCAAAAATAAATATGATGTGCAGAGTTTCAAGTTAATAGCTTTAATACTTTCCGAGTTATGCTCCGGACAAAAAGTGTGACAGACAGACGGACTGACAGACAGACAGACAGACAGACGGACGGACGGACGGACAGACAGACAGACAGACAACTCCGACAAAAACAATGTCACCCCATATAAATATGGGGGGTGGGAGACATAATTATAAGAGACTATCACAGTGCTTAAAAAAAGAACATATACAATAGTGCACTTGCTACAAAATATAATAAGTAAGATATATACCGTCTCTATTAATCCTTCAACTGAAACACCCTGTATATATTCACATATATGCACAGTAATTCACTTGATAAAATCATCTGCTTTATAAACAATAATTCAAGATCTGACAGATGAATATCGGCAAAACAAGCTCTCTTATGAAATGTTTAAAAGATCGAGACACATATCACACACATAGCTACCGCACTTTTGAGAGCCTTTCTTTAAGTATTTTCCTGGTTTGAAAATTTATGGGCATATCGCCATTTTCAAGAATTTTATAATTTTTTGACGCGTTATTTCCATGGTGATCCAGTATACACTGTTGACATAGAAATTCTCAATAAATCAACCAGACTGTCACGGGAAGAGAAAATGAATTGTTATAGCTCACGGGATGTTTCCTTTTCTTGCTTTCGAATAAATTCATTGTGATGGCTCAAATGAAAATAAGATATATAAGTCCTAATTTCTAAAATTTATTAATTCGCGTTTATGACATAAAACATTCTTCCTGAAATAGAAAACCACGTAAGTTTCAATGTACATGTATTTAAATATTCAAGCTTTCATCCACTGGAGTTTTTTTCTACTTGTCAGTAATGTTATGAGAATGAACTATACAGTGGTCACGCGATTCCTCAATGTGGCGATTCATTGAATACCGGCGATGACTCGAGCTACAAGCCCGGTCCCTTGATTTAGCCCTTCTTATTCTATATAAATTTGTGGGCGATTCTTCAAACATGCGATTTTGGATTCCTCGAGCTCCGTCCCCGGTCCCTACATAGCTTATTCTATATAATTTCTATGCAATTCCTCGAAGTCGATAACAAAACCTATCTTTATCTCCTTGACAACCAAACTCCAGCCCTATGACCACCTATCCCTGTAATTCATTCCTTGGTCGAGATGGTTTTGTTTATGTTTTCACACATCGTCAAACCTCCGAGAGTACATAGGTGAATCGTTATATCAACACGGACATGTAAAACGTATTTTCTCACATATCATGTAACAAACTGTGACGTGTCTGCATAGCTAACCATTTGTCATTAAAGGAGGCTATTTTGTTTGCTTGTTTGTGTGTTTTTTTTCCTCTGTAATCATTAATTTGGAGAACCACGGCAAAGTGTTTAGTGTTTATTACAAGAATGTGGAAAATACACAACTCCGCCATATACACAAATTAAAACAAAGGGTTTTAATAAAATTATCGGTAATAAAGAACTTATTTCTTACTTAACTTTTGCAATGAAAGCTATAATCGAGTTATTTTTGTAATGGTTAAATATATTCTATGTTTAAAAGGAATTATTGAAGTCTAAACGTAACAAAATAAATAATGAAAAGATGAAGTTAAGGTATCAACAAATATAAATATATCGAATTTTGACATATAAATGATTTCTCGAATATGGCGATTCTTCGAGTTTATTTTGCAGATCCCGTCCGACCTCGAGAAATCGAGTGACCACTGTATTGTATTACCGTTTAATCCGGGAGATTAAAACGTGTAACGTATTCTCAGAATGTATGCTCTTATTTAACGCATTAATTCCATTAAATTTGGCATTTCTCATTTATGTGGTACATTAATTACTGTCAAACCTGTCTCAAGCGGTCAGTCAAGGGAACAAGAGAAAGTGACCGCTTAACAGTGGTGGTCGCTTATGAAGGTTAAACATGTAACAAATATGTGATATTTTGCTATTACTAAAACTGACAGCTAAATGCGGGTTGACCACTAAAACACGTTCAACTGTATATTGAATTATGAAAACTGCTATCTCTTTTCTCTGTTTTGTCAAACCCATCGCAGAACATGACGTAACTACTCAGTATACTGAGCAATATATAATCCTGTCAAAAGAAAATGACTTAGAAAGGTACAACTCTTACTTTATATATTAAATTAATTTAGCATTAAAGGAACAACACTTACTTGTTATAATATATTTTGTTTCAGAATAAACCTTTGCATTCATTCGTTCAATGACAAAACATTGATATACAACGACAAAAGAACATTTGAACGATATGGACGATTGTAAGAATATACATTAATTAAATATAAACTTGCATTTTTAAACTTACCAGCCTTTATAAAGCCTTATCTCAGTATTTATGTGCTCGATCAGACGTTCCATTTGTACGACATGCAATCCTGTCACACTCTGGAGTTATGAACATCTTATCTAGTTCCACGAGAACGATAAAAAACGTACATATTATGCAGTCAGGTTTGCATAAGGAAATAATATGCTACTGTGTTTTTAGCTAACCTGAGCACAACATGTTCATGGTGAGCTTTTGTGATCGCCTTTTGTCCGTCGTCCGTGCGTCCGGCGTCAACATTTTCTTTAAACGACATCTCCTCCTTAACCACTGGACAATTTAAATAAAACTTTACAGGAATGTTTCTTGGGTGAAACTCTATCAAAGTTGTTCAAATTTTTCCGGTCCATTGCATATCTGGGTCACAGGAGCTAATTTTTTTTTTAAATTGAAACCATTAAAAATCTTCTCCAAAACTGCAGGGCCTAGAGCTTAGATATTTGGTGTGTAGCATTGTCTTATAGATCTTTACCGAGGTTGTACAAATCATGGCCCTGGGGTCAAAATTGACCCCGCCCAAGGGGTAACTAGATTTTACATAGACTTAAATAGGAGAAACTAGAAAAATCGGCGCCGCTCCAGTGGTCACTTGATTTTACATGGACTTATATCGGAAAAACTAGAAAAATCTTCTTGTCAGAAACCACAAGGACTGGAGCTAAGACATTTGTTGTGTAACATGGCTTAGTACACCTCTACCATGTTGTCAAATCATGGCCTTGGTGTCAAAATTGACCTTACCCAGGGGTCAATTGATTTTATATAAACTTATATCATAAAAACTAGATAAATAGTCTTGACAGAAACCACAAGTATGGTGTTTAGATATTTGGTGTAGGCTTATAGGCATCTACCAAGTTTTTTCAAATCAAGGCCCTTGGGTCAAAATCGGTCCCGCCCCAGAGGTCACTTTATTTTACACAGGCTTACATAGGAAAGTCTAGAGAAATATTCTTGTCAGAAACCACAAGGCCTTGAGTTTAGGTATTTTGTGAGTAACATGGCTAGTAGACATCCACCATGTTTGCGCAAATCATGGCCCTCCGGGGGTCAAAATTGTCACTTGATATTACAGACTTATATCTCGGAAAAACATGAAAAATCATGAAAAAAATGTCAGAAATCACAAGATCATTGGTTTAGATATTTGGTATGTACCATGGCCTTGTGGACCTGAACCAAATTTTTTAAATCATTGCTCGGTATAAACTGGTCCCACCCTAGGAGTCACTTGATTGTATAGCTATGAACATCAACATTTGGACCACAGGTACAGTGATTTTTTGCTGTACTTCTGCATGGATTTTGTATTCAGTATGACTGTTTAATATAAGGCAATATTTCTCAGTTAAGCGATTCAGGGCCATCTTGGCCCTCTTGTTGATATAAGGTTTATCAGACGAGGTTGGGAGAATTATAAATGACGAGGCTCTGTCGATTCATGTATATAGTCTGATAAACTTTATGTCAAACCACAGTCGCCTGTATGACAGAACGACTTGACTTTATTTTATACAAACCGCATGACAATGACAAAGCAGAGGATGCCCGAATGAATGAGATAACACTTGCAGTTATCATAGCTACATCTTTAATAGGGGAGGTAATACTTGTAGTTAACATAGCTACATCTTGTTACACATATCTGTGTATCCATACAGGGAAAAACTTACTGGCGAGTAGCATATTATTCTATTTATCTGGCATAAAAGGAAATCACAGAGACATATTATTCTATTTGTCTTAAATAAAAAGAAACAGTCTCAAATATGTGCATATTATGCAAATTACGACATCGTATGTATACAATAAACCGATGTTAACACGAAATAGTTCTTTATTTTTACTATTCATTTCTCAATAGTTTACGAATACAATGTTTTTATTTACATTTTACCAATAAGATAAAACCTTTCATTAACTGTACCACAAACAGTTGCACAGTGAAATTAACATAAAAATTAAACACTTAGTGAGCTCTACACGCAGATCTGTGTACAAACTCCGCCGCAGTATATCACCCTTTTTAAACGGTGGCTCATTTACATTTTGGTGATTTGTTTAAATTAGAGTCCTTAAAACTTCCGATGTAGAGCCCTCGACCAAAACAAGGCTGAAAGAGGTAAGCATATTTTATAAAAATATTCGATTTTAAAGAACATGCTTGTTTTTCAAAAATCAAAGAATGTCATTCCATGTAGAATATTTTTCTCATCACTTTGGATGTTACTTCGGTATGAAATACCCGAAATGACGTCGCTAGAACTTTGACCAAATATCAAGTCATGTGATTTCTTTTACGAGGAAACACATCTTGAGTTATTTCTACACCGTGAAGTAGATGTTGGCCCACTTAATTGTGCGTGTAACATTATCCCAAACTCTCCTTTGGCTCAACACAAAGAGTAATTCACAGAGCTCGGTTAAAAACAAAAAAACTCACTTTTTTTTCAAATGTGATCGAGCCATCGACAAGCTGGTGGCGCTATCGGCAATGGGAAAGAACCCCCGCAACTTTGATGGAGCCAACAACATCAGTCAATAAGTGTTAATATTGCAAAATTATACCGAATAATATTCATGCATAGACTAAATTGCATGAATTGAATTTCATGAAATGTTTTGAATAATTGTTCATTTAGATTCCTTCATGTTTCACGTTTCACATTTGTGAGGGCTCTTTCACATTGCCGATGGCGCCAGCACCTTGACGATCTATGTAGAGGTCTAAAAATAACTGACTGATAAAGGCATGTGTTATCAGTCTTTGTTGCATTAGATGTTTCTTAGAGCGCCCATGGACGCTTTGTTCTTTTTGTTTTTATGTGTCCGACTCGAGAATCGCCCTAATGACACGAACAAAATTCAAGTACATTGTTCTCGGGTAAAAAAATTAGGACCGGGAATTACACGAGGACAAAATGGTCAAACTAACATTGATCAAAATATCGCGGAAATCAATGATGATTATTAAAAGAAGTAACTTTAAAGTCAAACAAAACTCGTAAATAAATATTCCACCGTTTTATATATTCTTTCAATGAAATTGTCGGTAAGCCACGTTTAATGTCGTTAAATATACTTTGTTTGTCACTTACGATACTGTAAACAACTCTGCTTATAGTTCCCGGTGTTGCGGCGTTTTACGTTTAAGCTCGACTTGATAGCATCCGGGGAACAAGCGTCCAGAACGCTCTTATAGTCGAGTAATAATTTGGTGTCTCTTATCCACCACGAAAGAAAAATCTTATTTTCACTGTAATCTTTCTTTTTTTTTCGTAACATTACATGATAAAATACTACTTTCCTATCTTTGCATCCCCGGGATATACCGCGGAGAGTACGAATAGTGGATATCTGTTGTATTTTATAGTAGTTTGAATGCCTGTGTTAAACGTATTGATTTGGTGACAACAGAAAATGGAACAGCGAAGTTAAACAAGTTTTTTTTATGCAGAACAACTTGAACCACAGTTTAAGAAAAGGAAGTTTTACCATGTGCAATGAAAAGAATTAGAAACTATTTGCATAGACAATAGACGGAGATATGAATACCTAGATGGCGGTCATTCTGCAATTTTATCCCACGATGCATCAAATCTCGGAAAATCCCTTATACGGTGCATCGAGTTCCCGTGGATATAGAATTTAACCGTGTGACATCACAGTTTCCAGTCCGTTTAATGTAGCTTCGTGGCATAGATACTTAAGTTTTTATTCAGTATTTCAAGATTTATCAATCGACGGAGATACCTTAAACAACTCTCTGATATAAACAGCGTCGGAAACCCACGACCGCTACTTCCGTTACCTAATACATCGCCCATGGATTTTTAGCTCGCATTTGCTCGTTATTAATTATTTGAAAAGCCGCGCCACTATTCTCAACTCCACTAGGTAGTGGAGATTTTTGGACCAATAGAAACTCTCTTACTCACGGCACTTAGACAAACCTTTACCAACGTACAGTTTGAAGAATACTAATTTATGTAAGCAGCATTCTGACTGGTCGACGAACCTCTCATGAATATCATTATAACGATAAAGTGCTAGCCAAGTATCCCACGGCTTATATATGTAATAAGCAGCCGTGGGTATCCGACGCTGTGATATATATAGCAAAGATAACTTCTTAAAACCATACTTACATTTTAACTTCCATTTAATCATCTTTTAACTTTGATCGGTATTATTGAAATACTAATCCTTCCCAGTAGTGCCGGGGTTGGACAAGAATATTTAATGAGGTTCAATTTCACAACATATCGGGTTGAAGTAATGTACCGTACACTAACAGTGGATATGGTGATCTGCTTAGATAATCTGTAGACCAGCTGAGAGCAAAGCTGTTTGAACCTAAAATGCTTTAAATTCAGACTGTTGTCCTCAGGACAGACAAGGTTGCAATGTATTTTTATCACTCTGCGACATTCTTTCAGTCATATCCAGTAAGTACAAGTGGAGGAAGACTCCATTCCATTAGGTCCCTTGAATATCCTGATTCAGTAGTTTATGAATTTCATTGCGAACTGCGACATAATTTTACGGGATTTCATTTTATTAAATATTCATTTAATGAATAAAATATGAAATGCATGTAAAGGGTCAACCAAATAATGGTTATGATGTTTATATAACGTATGAAGAATGTGCATGGGATTTTTGCTTTCAATATGAGCGCTCTATCAACTGGCACAAATACGTTTACTAATAATCATAGACCGCTACATGGCAAATCATTGTCGAAAGTCTGGAAGGGAAAACAGGTCAAAATCTAATTTGCTTGTTGCTTATTCTGTTGCTGATTTTAAATATAACTGCATTTAGTTTTTTTTACGATTTTTTTTTAATATTTGAGTGTTATTATATGGATGATAATTGTTTGTTTTGGTATAAGATCGATTAATAATTTCACTGAGTGAACATAAAACGTGATATTTTCACGAGTGGCGAAATTATACATCGATCTTTCACCAAAACAAACAGTTTTTCTTTTTATTTAATGCTTTTAAGGCCAGAAATTAACTGTTTCATTTAAAAAAGACGACAAAATTGGCGGGATTACGTCGCGTGCGTGACGTTATTTATGATGTCATTTCTTACATAAAACCCGTCACTATTGACGCTCCGATCAGTTTATAACGTAGGGTCGTGTTCATGTTTCTGATAATTTCACTGTTCAAAACAGTGAAATTATCAGGATCTTAATCCACTTTCATTTCTAGGTAACCCATTGGATTCAAATAATATCTAAGTGTCAGTTTCGGTAAGTATGTTTTTCTATTACATGTCATTACTTACTACTGATTTTTTGTCCTTAAAACAAATATTTGAATTAAATGAATTTAATCAATTTACCTTCTGATCACAATGTAGGTGATGAAATGTCCATTCTTGACCAAATATAAGGTGTGAGAAGCTTGTGTGAAGGATATAAATATGTATAGCCTGTGAATTTGGTATATATAGTTGATTGTTTGTTTGTTGGGTTTAACGTCCCACCGACAGTATTTCAGTCATTTGGAGACGATGTCTTCTTGAGACAGATATAGTGATATCACACTGTAGTATCACGCCGTAGACATGGGTATGATACCACACTCAGTCACATTATCCTGACACCGGGCCAACCAGTCCTGGAACTGCCCTTATTTGCTGAGCGCCAAGGAAGGGAGCAGCAGGAGGCGAGTGCACCTTTTTTGTCTGGGCTGAAACCTACTGAATAGGGATTTGCGGCTCTCAGCCCCAATCTCGTTGTATTATGTATACCCCAGACCCCCAGGGGCGGCCCACTACCCTCGCCAGCCCGGGGTCTGGATCGGTATGATCGGGCCCACAACGATGTGTCCAAGGACGGTCCACTACCCTCGCCGGGTTACAAAAGCAGAGGATAAACAGACACTTACTTGGTCATAAGGTATTCCAAAAACAGGCATTTCGGTCTTCTGGAGAACTTAGGGCCCGCCCAACCCCCTGTTTCACATAGCATATGGTCTCACCCGGCCTATAAAGTTTTTGGAGTGAGACAGGAAGTAAATAATTCTGCACCAGGCGAACCCACGTTACAATCGATTGGTTTGATAGTGTTAATAGCAGACAACGGTAAACTCATTTCGACAGGTAATGTGCTGGCAAGCAGACGATACTTTCTGGTCTCGCGAGAGTTCGGTATTGCACAACACTTTAGCATAAGTTTATAATAACAACTAGATTATTCAACTATCGTCCCACTAGGACAGCGGTATTAGATAAAGCGCTTATATACTCAACAAAAAATGAAACCTGGTAGTGTATGTTTTATTCATTTTTTTTCCAGAAAATAGACAATACAGCATGACAACAACTCTTTGGCATGTTAAAATGATCCATTCCCAACCCAGATATGCATTTTGGTTTTATTGGTTATGATTTAAGTTGGTTAAATTACGTAATTTCAATGATAGGGGTCAAAATTGAATTTATCAGTTTGGATGTAATGGCATTGACATTTTTTTCTGATGAATTTTAACCCTTTAGATCACAATTTAATAATGTGCAAGTGTTCTGGTATTGAAATCAATATCGGACGTGAACACTTCTAGCTCTTATGAGTGTATCCACACGTCGTCGCATCGAATTGACGTAACGTTGTACAAGTCCGTTGGGAAGATTGTTCCATTCATGAATCAATGCATTTGTCAGCTCTTGGATAGTGTGTGGAGCATGTCTTTGGCGAACGCTTCTGCCAAGCTCGTCCCAGATATGCTCTATTGGATTCATATCCGGAGTTATTGCTGGCGATTGCATGACGTTAACGTTTGCTGCTGCTAAGTGAGCGCGTGTAATTCTTGCTGTGTGGTGACGGACATTATCCTGCTGGAAAATAGCTGGAGCATTTCTTCTAAAAACGGAATATCTTCTGCATTTAAAATATTGTTAATGTACCCTTGGGCATTTAAGTTGCCTCGCAGAAGGATAATGGGTTTTCTGCCCCCCCCCCCCTACCATTACGCCACCACCCCCAAAACGATCATGTTCTCTAACACAGACGGGCGCGAACCGTTCACCTTGCCGGCGATAGACTTGTGTGCGGCCGTCGGCATTACTCAGATTGAATCGCGATTCGTCCGAAAACAGGACAGTGTTCCAGTCACGTCGACGCCAGTGACGGTGGGCACGCGCCCATGCCATATGGGCCTGACGATGGCGTAATGTCAGTAAACCACTGGTATATGGGCGTCGGGCTCTAATTGGTCGTCTTTGTGTGCGTAACCTATTGCGAATAGTTTGAGCACTTACGTTAAACAAAGGTGCTGTCAACGTCGCGGCTCTGAAGCGGTTACGTAAGTGCATTAAGATAATGGCACGATCATTCCTTCGGGTACTTGCCCTTGGTCTACCTGACCGGGTATGATCGGAAACACCACCTGTTTACATTAAACGTCGAACAAGCTCATGAATTGTTTTGCGACTGCAGTTAAAGGTTCTGCTAACGTTGACAACGGAAGCACCGCCCTGGAGCATTCCAATAGCCCCATTTCTCTCGGCTTCTGACAACCGTGGCATTGTAAAACTTGTCAACTTTAGATGTGAATTTCACTGTGTGATGACTGATGACATGTATAGTGCTTTGTAACACTGTCTACCGGTTACCGTTCCAAGTGCACGAGCCCCACGTCAAAAAACGGAAATTTAACGCCTAGCTGCATTTGACTGATAACATGACGACGAAACGATGCACGTGTAAAGTGTGTCGATAGTACATGTTTGTGCAATATACACAATTTGGATAAATTCGCAGATGTGCAAAATATTTAAAAACTAAAAGTGTCAGGTTTCTTTTTTTGTTGAGTGTAGTTTGGTACAAATGTAGACCACCTCCATGTCCAGATGGAAATACAATTGCAGCAACTGATCATATAAATAGGCAAGCACACAATATAAACCACTGTGAATTATACGAAGAAAGAGTAAATATCATTTAAATCTCATACTGAATTCTGATTATAATACTAGTAGTAGTCTGATTATGAGTATACTGTATCGTTTCCATCATTACATTTATCACTAAATTATAAGATAAAAGTATTGTTTATGGATGATTACTATTTTAATAACTTTAAGACCCCCATAATATTCATTTCATAGAAGAAATATAAACTGTTATTAACATACTGACTTTGTGTTTTTCTGTGCTTAAAATCTACCTTTAAAATGTTCAACTTATGTGACAAAGATTACAGGTTATCATTCTTCCTACATGCCAGGACCGTGTTTTGCCAAAGACTTTGATGGATTTCATTGTTATGCCTTACATTCAGTTTTGTCATTTAGTCATCAGGCTTTGCTTAATTTGCTTTAGATTCTTTTTTCATTGTTTAATAGCTGTTGTCCGTGGGACCAATCTTGACCCAAGGGCCATGATTTGAGAACTTGGTTCAGGTCCACAAGGCCATGTTACATACCAAATATCTCAACCCAAGTTCTTGTGGTTTCTGACAGGGATATCTTTTAAAAATCTTTCATATGTAAATCTATGTTAAATAAAGTGATCCGTGGGGCGGGGCCAATTTTGACCACAGGGCCATGATTTGAACAAACTTGGTAGATGTCCATAAGGCAATGTTACACACCAAATATCTATACTCCAGGCATTGTTGTTTCTGAGAAGAAGATTTTTCTATTTTTTCCTATATATGCCTATGTAAATAAGTGACCCCTTGGTAGAGATCCACTTGACTATGCTACACACCAAATATCTAAACTCCAGGCCTTGTGGTTTATGAGAAGAAGATTTCTTAAGTTTTTTTTTCCTATTTAGGCCTATGTAAAATCAAGTGACCCCTGGGGCAGGGCCAATTTTGACCCTAGGGCCATGATTCAAACAAACCTGGTAGATGTCCATAAGGCAATTTCACACACCAAAATATCTTAACTCCAGTCCTTGTGGTTTCTGAGAAGAAGAAATTTCTAGTTTTTTTTCTATACAAGTCTATGTTAAATCAAGTGATCCGTGGGGCGGGGCCAATTTTGACCACAGGGCCATGATTAAAAAAAACCTGGTAGATGTATATAAGGCAATGTCACTCACCAAATATCTATACTCCAGGCATTGTTGTTTCTGAGAAAAAGATTTTTCTATTTTTACTATAGATGCCTATGTAAATTAAAGTGACCCCTGGTGCGGGGCCAATTTTAACCCCAGGGCCATGATTTGAACAAACTTGATAGAGATCCACTAGACAATGCTACACACCAAATATCTAAACTCCAGGCCTTGTGGTTTATGAGAAGATATGTTTTAGTTTTTTTCCCTATGTAAGCCTATGTAGAATTAAGTGACCCCTTGGGCGGGGCCAATTTTGACCCCAGGGTCATGATTTGAACAATGTTGGTAGAAGTGCACTAGACAATGCTACACACCAAATATCTAAGCTTTAGGCCTTGCAGTTTTGTAGATGATTTTCAAAGTTTGCATTTTCAAAATCTATTTTAAGCTCCTGTGACCTACTTTTTCATCCAATCAAAATAATTTGAACAATCTTGATAGAGGCATCATAAGGATGATTCCTGTGAAGTTTGGTCAAAATCCATTCTGCGGTTTAGGAGTAGATGTTGTTTAAAGGAAATTGTTGACGCCGGACGGACGCACGGACGACGGACAAAAGGCGATCACAAAAGCTCACCATGAGCATGCTGTGCTCAAGTGAGCTAAAAAAGAAAATATAACAACACACATATTTATCATTTTTAGGAACTATGTTTGATGTAAATTAACCCCTTCACCCTTTGTGATTTGTACAAGTTTTTAGACTTATTCACCCGACGGTTCCTGGATTGGACCATTACTTGGCGCCTGGTAAAACCATAGTCAATCTAGTCAATATGAGGTTCGAATATAGAACTTACGGATCCGCAGTAACGTACGTTAACAATGGACCACGTTATTGTTAAGGTAAAGCCCCTGTTATTGTTGCGCTACCTCTTGGACTACTTAACCTCATTAAAACATTAGGAAACCTTGGTTATCTCCGTGAGGCCATGATGTCCGAAATGTAGCGGAACCATTATAGGGAATTCACCTTAATTCTATGCAGATTGTGATAGCTAATTACCTAAATGATCGAAAGGTAGTCGAATTCATAAATAAATGATGGGCTTTTGAGCTCTCATTATGCACCATCGAATGAAATAGTGCGTTCCTTGCAAATGTTTCTAAAATCAAGTTACAGAAATAATAACGGAATGGAACATATACGAAACCAAAAAGAAGGGGAAAGTAGGGATTTCTTACCGTTTCAGTTTAAAAATACCATAACATACTAACATTAAGGCCACATCAAGTTGTGTGTGGCTTTAGTTCTTTAGTTATATCCATGCTTGAAAGCCATGTACCTGAAAATGTTTTTCTTTCTTTATTTCTCATTATTAATCAATACATAATACATGTACAATATACAATGAGAAACATTAAAACATCAGGAACAGAAATAATTAGCAAACATAAAGTAAGCATATCTAGGAAATAGTTTTACTTTTAGAGCACTCATGTTAGTACATTAAAAGCTATATTGATATATCCATCACAATATCATGGAGAATGTAACAAATGACATTTCAAAAGTAGACAAACAAAAGCCAAATATGAAAATGTTTGCATATTATGAACTAGCTAATCATATTCATGTTAATAGGCAGTTTGCAGGTGGTATTTAATCTAGCATTTAACAAGTTTAAGGCTATACTTATATAGCATTAAACATCAGAAACAACTATGCCAAACCATTTCACAATTATAAAGGAACTTACAATCTACAGCACACAGAGTGTAAGGATAAGATATGTATGTTTCAGTACACTGCCCAAAGCTACACCCATGCACAGTTGTTGGAACTTTTTAGGTCCATCCCTGTTGTCGGATAAAGACAATTTGAAATCATAAACAACTGAATGTGGTTCAGTAGCTTTGAGAGTATTTCTTCTTTCTTTTTTTAACACAGCTCTACCATCAAGGCATTATTTGCTTGAACTACAACTTTTTTTCTTCTGAGAGTAACTAGCAATCAATTTACTCTTTTTACATTCAATGTCATTTCTTTAGCTTCTGCAAGTCTCCAAGGCACTAGTTAATTTTTCAATTTTAGTCCTTGCAACATCTAGCAATGCATGGGCAATGTTTATCTCAATAAAATTATTTTCCTTTATGGCACATGCTAGTCTGTCATTAGCTTCCTTTAAGGGATTGTTTGCCTTTTGCATATCTTCTTGAAGATATTCTTTAATTTTTTTCACTTACTTCTCCTTTTAAGATTTTTTTTTCTTTTCCTGTCTTCATTATTTTTTATGGCGTCCAATTCCATCACTTTCTGTCTCTTTTCTTCAAGTTGAGCCTTTTTAAGCAGATCTGCCTCCTGTCTTTCTTCCTCTAGCTTTTTAAGGTACCTCTGATGTGATTCAGTTACATACTTCATCATGGTTTTGGTAATTGGCACAGCAGTAACATTTCCATCATGTTGTGCCACTGCATCTCGTGTAAGTCTTAAGGCATTCAAGGCTTGCTCCGACAGAAGAGTAAATTCAGATGTCTGGATTTTCTTATTTACTGATAAACTTCTTTCAACATCTGCATTCCCATGGGGAAGACATAAACATAAATGTACCAATATCTGCAATGTAGGGAAGTTTGGGTTGCAACTTGCTGATTTCTGTCCAAATTTTTATTCCAAAAGTGATAACTCTCTTCAACTTATCATTCTTATCTTACACAACACTGTTCTCGATTTCTTCAGCTCTATTCACTTTCTACACATCACAAAACATCGCAACTTCATTTGGTATAATGCTTGGCATCTCTTCTGCAAGGTTTCGTACATATCTCATGGCTATATCTTGATCTTTTACTTTTTGGTGGAGGCACTGAGCATACTACACCACTTTCTAGGCCAATGGTAGCTTCTTTCCCAAATATTTTTCAATTTCAATGTAGAACTTTTGCATCTCCCTCAACAGTGGCCTTTTTAGTGTATCCAGGGCCTGCTTGCTTTCTCCTGTTGCCATAACTCTCAAATCTAGCAGTTCTCTATATTGTCCATGTCTATTTTAATAAATTTCTTACTGGTAGCATTCCTGACTAGGCCATCTTTAACAAATCGGTTCATGACTTTCCTTAAAAGGTCTGTTGATTCAGAGTGAAGCAAGTGTATCAAAGGTTCTTGTTTCTGGAAAAACTTCAAGAAAGGATTGAACATTGGTCCACAGCTGATGATGAATAGTAACTGAATGTACATCTCTCTTGAGTGCAAAGTCCTTGGCATATTCTTTTGTATTTATCATTCCTTTTTAAGAAGTGACTGGTGTGGTGATTTGTGGAAGATCCCTCAAATAGTATTGCTTACATGCATCCCAGTTTCTTCTAATGCGTTCTAAGTAGGGATGAGTGTTAGCCAACGGCACTGCATATGTCTAACAAAAGCATCTCCACTGAGATCCATATTTTGTAGTGTTTGTTCTAAATCGTCTTTCTGACACGAGTGGCTTTTAAACCATTGAAACATGTCAACAGCGAGCACCTCAACATCTTCACCAAAAACATCTAAACCTTTCCTAAAAGCGTTGCGCACAAAAGTATATGGAGTGAACTCAACAAGACCTTGGAGTTCATTCAACTTCAGGTGTTGATCGAGAAGATTCTAAATTTTCTTGTTTACATTTGGTCCATCACTACCAATGCTGATTAACTGATGGAGTCGCAACATGATTCCATCCTCTACCTCAAAACTGTTGACATCATCTCCCACAGCATGTCCAAACATCACAGCTTTAAAAAAATGTATCACAATTTTTTCCCTTTCTGCACTCCAAAATCAACAGGACATCGCACTGTTTATTGCCTTGTACATTTCCGGTTTCATCAAACTGTAGAGTGTATGGTACCTTACTTTCAATGATTTTGTTACAAAGATATATTCTAAGAAATGTTTCCAAACCATCACAGAGAATGTAAGATATCTTGTATTTGTTCATTGTAAATTGTTCACTGATTGTTCCTGGAAACATAGCTGCACATAATGCTGGTATGTCATAACAAGAGCTAAAATGTAAAACCGACTGCGGCTTCTTTCATGGCCCTCAATATTTCTGCTGTTATTACTTGATCTTTCTGAGGTTTAGATAATACAGAAATCTGTTTTGATGACCCAGCGACAACATCCCCACCTCCTTGTGAATCGGTGATTTTTTTCGGCACATTGAAAATCATCTGAGTGCTGCTTGTGCTGGTATTCAACTTTGCAATTTCCTTATGCTTTTGACCCTAAGCATGGTGCAATGTCTGTGAGGCACCAGTATTGCCGCACTGAATTGTCTTCATACTCAATAAGTAGTAACCAGCATTGTGTGGATAAGTCTTTTTCACACCATGATCTTAGTAGATGTCCATTACAGTCTGTTTTTCCAAGCTATGACAGGTTAAACTTTGTATTACCATGAGGCATTACTTCTGGTAAGTAATGACAATTATGCATTCCAAAACCTGTAAATACAGTCTAGCTGTGAAACAAACCTAAGCAGGTGAGCTAGCTACCAGATGATGGTGTATTATGTCAACAGGAAAATCAACTACTCTTAAATACTAAAAGAATTGTCATTAATACAAATAAGTTTCAGATGCAGTCATTTTGACAAAAAACACAACCATCTGATAGAGAATGATTAGGCAATACCAATTTGAGTTAGTTTCAGGTTAGTTTCATTGAATTGCCTTTACTCTGATTTCAATTGATAATAAGCACACTGCTGCAACTCGCCTCAAACATAAGAGCAGTTGGTCAATGCAGTGTTATAACCCACAGATGCCAATGTTTTCTTTGAATTTTTAGTTTAAGTTAGATAGATTTTATTAGCGACAGAAAAGTAAGCTAACAGAAAAAAAAGTATATGCAATTTTCAGACCAAACACACCTGAAAATCTGTTTAATAAAAATGAATTTTTGAATCAATACAGCACGGCAACTGTGGATTCCCTCAGCTACTGCATCATTTGGAATATCAGTGAAAAGGTTTGGCATTGTAAAGAAGCATAAACACATTTACTAAAAGGAACATGAACGATATGAATTAATGACTCAATATTTATACAGTATAGGATAAAATATTTACCTGTTGGTCAGTATGCTACTGACTGACTGGCCAAGTAACCATGTTGCTTTCAAGTATGGACATCACAAGTTGAACCATTTACACACACCTGAACTACAAATCACAAGGAACTGAAAATACAACTGAAGATATATTTTTAGTATCGTTTGCATATTTATTCTTTTAATTTTGAAGTGGAAAAAGGGATAATAGGGCTATTTCAGAAAAGAGTAGGGAAAAGTAGAGCTCAGGTGGAAAAAGTAGGAAAAGAAGGGACCAGTAGAAAGCCAGTGTTTGGTAATTTGAATGAAACAAAATGTTTCAAAACAACTCTTGCTTTATTTGATTTTGTAATGTCAGATTAAAGCAATGCCTTTTTATATAAAAATCTTGTTATGAGATTCATGATTAATAATCAGGTGTCTGACTGTTAAATCGATAGAGACGTTAACAAGAACGGCACCCCAACTCGTCACACAGGTGTTTTGTTTAGTTGAGTTACGACCGGGTGATTTTGATGGTCAAATCGACTTTTTTGCGTAAAAAATATGTTGAGACGTATAGTTGTAAAAGTTTGAGAGGCTCAGACCGCAAAACCTTGTTGAAACATCGGCTTGAATTCAAATTTTCGTCAATGACAATAATCTTGGACGTTTACCCATAACATTTTACTCCCCGCCGAACCGATCAAGTTCAATTACGACAATACCGTCAAAGCAACGACGATAAACACATGATTGCTATTCACTATGATACTGATTATATCTGCATCCCTGGATATAACAGTTTCGACGTCTATGATGATGATGGGGGATGATAGATACATGTAAACGACCTGGCGGAGGGTGTCAACGACCAGTCTAAGAAGAAAAAATCTTGTTGGCCTGCTAATGTTGAATCGTGCTGCGGTTTCATTCTTTGTACAACATAATCCTACGATTTTCTAACTCTTAATAGTGTTTTTGGAATAAAGATGCTAAACATTTAACGTGCAATTAATGAATCGGAAAAAACAACAACAACAACAACAACAACAACAACAACAACAACAACAACAGAACAACAACAACAACAAAAAAAAGTGTTTAAATTGTTTGAAATCATTCTTCATGCCGAGTTGGTAAGCATGCTTATAAAGAAAGGTAAGGACCAAACAAACTTGCTACTTCACATAATATTTGTTTCGATTAAAATGACGGTTTGACGGTTTAATGATGTTTTAATCATTACTTAACTTTTACTTTTTACTTTAATATATATAATATAATAACTACCTACTTATGTTTGTTTGTTTGTTGGGTTTAACGTCCCACCTACAGTATTTCAGTCATTTGGAAGCGATGACTATCTACTTAACACAAATTCATTGCAGTATATCCCACTTCAGTACTTGTACTGCAAATTTTATTAAACATGTTTCATACAGAATTTATTTAGATCGCCGAAGACATTATTTCCTGAACGCAAAAAAAACCGCCATATTTTATGACGTTATCATCTTTAATTGTGCACGGAAAATGCGAGTACAGAAGAAACTTATAAATTTGAATTGGATACGTAAAACAATTAGGTTAAACGATTTTTTTTAATGATTCTTAATTTAAAATCAATGACCAAATGACTCAACACAAATTCCGTGCAGTATGCATCCCATTTGTTGACGTGTAACATAACAAAAATAAAATAATCAAAAAGGAATACAAGACATCCACCTAAATAATTCACAGGATTCAAAACTGGTAAACACATGGTATAAGATTTCTTTGATCCACGTGGACTTGTATCACTATACGCTCCAATGACTCCAATGTCTGCAGTCATGAAACGGCTGTTTTACTCAGAGACCTTGGATCTTTATCATCCTTATCATCCTTGAAGTTCCAACCACAACAGTACTTCTAAGTAAACATATTTTCCTTTAATCAGTAACCTTTATTTCTCAATCATTCTGTACGTCAGTGCATCTGAAGACAGCAGGCAAAACTGTTTGCTTAGATATATGGTCTAATGCATTTCAATTTTGAGCTTTTGAAAATACAGAATGGGGCGTTGAAAGAATTCGTATTTAATTATGTAGATGCAGTGGCGCCACATGGACACAGTCTTTGATCCAAGATTTGAAGCACATGACGCATACTTGAAAGAAAATGGACGAGATCTAAAACAGCCAACACTGAATATGACTGATTCTTTAACACTTTACTTTATGAATATTTATCATCAAATTTTTTTTTAATGTAAATGTTATATAAAAGATTTGTCTTTGTCGTACTGACTGTGGTAATTACTGTGTTGAATCTGAGTAACACTTTTATTCTTAGTCTGGATCTGCTATGTTTTTCAAAGCCACAATACGTGCCTGTACAAGGTACATCGTCACAATGACACAAGAAGAACCGTTCAATTTTTCCCTCATTGAAACTGGTAAATTATCCACTTTTTTTTATTAGTGTATTGCATTAATATGTCCGCATAATAATCACACAAGAATGCAGAATCTGACGACTGCATTATTTGTTGAAAATGCATATTTACTTAGTCAGCTTACATTGATTGTAGTTATCAATAATTTCTGACTGACTGAACACACGCTGCTGACCAACCCGTCTTAGGAAACGTTATGAAGAAAAAATAAACATGGCTCATGTTTTCCCCTAGATATAAACTTGGTTTTGACATGGGTGCAGTAAATAAATATGCACAATAAATAGCAGAAAAAATAAAAACAAATTGTACATGTATAATAATTTACAATTACATGCCAAGTATTATACTTTGAAACAGCAATACTTTCGAAATGGCGAAATTTATATTCAACATTATATTTTAATTGAAATTTTAAGATAGGAAAAAATGAGTCCAAATGTACGAGCAAATGTATTATTTTGGTGGAATTGAATCAAATATCCCACCTCCTAGAAATGATAGTCAGACAAACAGACAGACAGACAGTATATTTTATTGACGTAAACTTAAACTTATTGACGTAAAACTATTGTCATGTATATACGTATAGATACGAATAGAAAATCAAATAAACAAATGTATATAAATCAAATATATCATGCAAAGATTCATTTATTTTTGTCATAAATCAAACAAATCATGCAATTTTTCACTTATTTTTGTCATAAATTTCAACCATACAATTATGGGGGATGGACTTTGAAAAAAATTAAAATAAATACATGAAAGCAAAACAAAGTCGATTGTAATTACACATATAATTTTCGAAAATTATATAAGTGTATTATGTAACATTATGTAATAATATAATTACATAAGTGTATTATGTAACATTATGTAATTATATAAGTGTATTATATAACATTATGTAATTATATAATTATATAAGTGTACTATGTAACACTATGTAATTATATAATTATATAAGTGTATTATGTAACATGTAATTATATAATTATATAAGTGTATTGTATAACATTAAGTAATTATATAATTATATAAGTGTATAGAGCATATTTATCATAGCGTATCCGGACCATGTGATGTTGACAAATGTGAAAATGTTCTAGTCAAGCAAATATTTTGAGATCTTTGCTATATGCATTTAGTAAATATTCCTCATTTAAGCCTATCTTCAACATGAATGACATTTTATGAGGGAAAATGCAATAAATTGGAATAACGCAAACGAAAGATTCAGATATACGAAATGACATCATGTTGACAGACGCAAACGAAAGAATCGGATACACGAAATGACATCATGTTGACAGACGCAAATGAAAAAATCGGATACACGAAATGACATCATTTGAACAGACGCAAATGAAAAAATCGGATACACGAAATGACATCATGCTTGCAGACAATCATATCATGGATAGATCATAGTTTGTTTCGAGAATTCTTTTAGCGTCCTCCGGGGTATGAAATCACGTTTTATGTAAAGTCTTATTAAGACTTGCTTATGTTATCGTATTGATGAAATTATTCAGAGAAACTCAAAATACATTGTGATGTTGGTCATAAACGTTCAGAAACGTTTCAGAAATACAGAAATGAAAAGCACTTGCCACGTTTTGTTTTATCTCCTTTCGTTATATCAGTAGAAAAAATATATATTATATGAATTAAAAAAAAAATAAATGCCTTTTTATCATCATTGAATAACACCAGGGTTGGGGTAAAGGGATAGGGTGATTTAATAAAGAAGTCATGAGGTTTTCATGAATATTTTATGACAGTGAAAGCAGAAATAAGTTGTTTTTAAATCTTAACCATATTTTGATAAGTATTCATATTATTTATGTCCTATGTTACATTTATCCTATCATCAGACTCACATCGTGGTATAAACTGCCTATCGAATAAACTTAGCTTTATACTCATTCGTGAAATTTTATATACTCTGACGTCATCGGAACTACTTTCTTGCGTTCAAATGTGTTTTGTGTATTGGGCTCAACCGTGTAAGATACTATACTTTTTAAATATATTTTTTTCTTGTCGAGTATTTGAAAATTGAAAATGCTTAACGCATATGCTTAATAAAAAGTTTCGAAAAGTTCGTGAATTGTTATAACCGTTTTTTAAATCCTGGGACTACTTAGGTGTGTACGCAGAACGGTTTGTTTGCTTGCACACGTGGAAGAATACTAAAGGGCAGATAGTTGGGAGAATCCAGATTTTTTTCTTTTATTTTCGTGTCTAATTTAAAATTATCAGATTATTAGTTAGAATGATAGGATAAATAGAATACTAGGTTAGTGTTGGATAAAGATAAGTTTATCCTACTCGGCAAAGAAAAAAATAAACCAAGGCTCGTCAAGGCTCGCGGTTTATATTTTCTTGGCCTCGCAGGATAAACTTATCTTTATCCAACACTAACCTAGTATTCTCTATATATTACTCATAACAAATACGGTAAAAAATACAGATCTGAAAAATTTAAAACAGATGAAAAAACAACAACAACAAACCATCAACAACAAAAAACAACAACATACAATTCAGGACACTTGCAGACCTGCAGTTAACAAGATTGTCTTTATAAAGATGAAGTGTGATTATCATTGAATAGAAGAACGAATAAATGTGTCCAATGTATAAAGACTTGAAGACTTGACTTAAAGAAAATTGTGGTGTGATGATTCTTAAAATAAATTGTTAATATAAGTGATTCTGCAAGCATACAGTTGCATTTAGTGTCTTGACTTGACTTGGCTATTTGAGTTTACCGTCGCTTCGACAGTATTTCAGTAATATAGCGACGTCCAACTAATTACAGGTGGAGACCGAATGCATGGATGCATCCGGGTAGAACCACCGACCTACCGCCAGCCAGCTGGAAGGCTTCCCCACATGAAAATCCGAATGAGCCTGCTGGGATTCGAACCCACGCGGTGAGGGGCTGAGTGAGTGTTAAAGCCAGCGACTTTACCTCTCGGCCACGGAGGCCCCTGCATTTAATGACTGTGATACATGATACCATATATATATAGACTTAATGATGAATTACATTTTGTAATATTTTTCAAATGAAACAAGAACTTTGATTGATGACTCTACTATACCTCCGTAGTGTTAAAATTAACAGATCCGCCTACGGCTTTCACATTTAAGGTTAATCATATATAAAGGTAATCATATATAAAGGCAATACTGACAGGGTCGCCGTTGAGACTTCAATCATGACTCGTGTCTGTGTGTTTACATTTGTTGTCTGTGCAATGGGGGGATTCGTGCTTGTAGAACCTGCCCGTTCTATATATAATTATGAAACACTTTCAGAAAAAATGACCAGAATGGAAATGGAATGGCAGGTATTACAAAACAAAAAAAAAGGTTTAGAAGATGTTGGGAACGTGTAAAAAAACAGAAGCTGAACGAAATGACTTTTTAGCGGCATACAATAAAACGACTCTGGACCTTGCCACCACACAAGATAAACAGATTACTGAACTGCGTAACAATTTGGCTTATTTCAAGGAGCGGATAAATCGAAATCTATCAGGTAATTGAGGTTAAATTAGATCTAAAAGATAGCGGTGCCCAGCTGATTGATTAATGAACAAAGCACTTTTACATTAAAAGGCCTCTGAAAATTTGTAGAAAAAAAAACCAAAAAACAAAAAAACAACAACAAAAAAACAACAAAAACAAAACAAAAACACACAAGAGATTTAATAATAAATGTAACAAGTGAATGTCTTAAACACTATATTTTACTATATAAATATAAAGTGTAAAAGACATCTCTTGTATATTTTGATAACGTCATTTTATCTTTCATAAAGAAATAATATACGTAATTTGGTATTATTTTCACATATTTGGATTAAAAACAGCGTTGAAACACTACTCGTGAAAATGTCAGAATGTTTGTCTAAAAAGGTTTTCTAAATAAAAAAAATCCGCATTTCTTTCTTTAAAAAAGATAAAAAACGGAGAACATATAACATGCCAACTTGGTATTCTAGACTAAGGAAATTGATCATTACATACATTATATATAAAAGCAATTGAAAACTTGTAAAATAAACAGCTTTCTTGCGTGTTCATTGATGAAACATTTTCATACCTCTATAATTGAATTAATTATTTAGAAATGAAATAATATGGAGAGCAGCAAATGCTGATAATTGATTGCTTGTATTAGGAGGATGCAATGATACGCCATGGGAGTGCCATGTGCAAATGTGCATGGTCTTCATGTTCGTTAATGTTTAAGAAACTGAAACGTTTGTATTCTAATTTACTAAAGGCATATTTCTCCAATCTTCAAATACATGTATATACAAACTCCGAAAAATAGTTTGAATTTTAGAAATCATAAAATACGAAATCAAACCGATGAACTTGATAGTATAACATGATACTGATTAATGGGAATATGGAACGCCATGACTGTCTTATGATGTGCACCTGTCTTTATGTTTGGTACATATGCCTATATGTGCAGTGGTTAACACATCATATGCAGTGGTAAAACCGTTATGTTCAGTAGATATGTTGTTATGTGCTGTTCACTTGCCATTATCTGCGGTACATCTGACTTTATATACAGTGTAGATAACAATATATGCAGTCCTTTTGTTATTATATTCAGTTGATTTTGCTATATATTCTGTCCACGTTTCTTTATATGAAGTTGTTTTGTCATTATGCATTAATACTTTTCAACTACATATATTAAAGAACGAACTGCATATAATATGTTCGTAAACCATCGAACATAATGACCACTGAAGTGAACATAACGACAAACCGACTGCATAATAAGTCACGGGGACTGAATATAAAGCACAAGGAACTGAACATAATACAAAAGGACTGCATATATTGTTATCTGCACTGCATATAAAGTCAGATGTACCGCAGATAATGGCAAGTGAACAGCACATAACAACATATCTACTGAACATAACGGTTTTACCACTGCATATGATGTGTTAACCACTGCACATATAGGCATATGTACCAAACATAAAGACAGGTGCACATCATAAGACAGTCATGGCGTTCCATATGGGAATAAAATAACGCGAAGAAAACGAATGTAATATAACATATAATAAAAAGGGTGATTATATCGTACTATGCTATGAAAAATAACAACCAGTACATTATATCAAATGATGTTATAGTTATGATTCAATATGACTAAAGTACACCTGCACTCTACGTTACACGAGGTTACCGTTGCAAGGTCGTGTACTTGAGTCAGATTGAAATTTGAGATATTATTAAACTTACTTATTTTACGTCGATTGGGAAACAGCTTCTTACAACTTATACTAATACCTCTCGACCGTTCCTGGGTTGGACCAGTACTTTGCGCCCGGGAAATTAATGAAGAATTCTTGCCCCCAACGGGGTTCGAACTCACAACCTTCGGATCCGTAATCGGCTACGTTACCACTGGACCACGGCGCCCTTTATATGTCTTCAAATGAGTTTGTGATACAAAAATAGTACACTACATACATAAGAAATATTTAGATGCACAAAATACAAGTCATAGCGAAAAGCCTAGGATATTAATTTCACTTTTATCTTGCTATTTTGTATTTGTTCACTCAACATTTAGTATTTAGTATTCCAGAAATATCGTAAAACCTGTGCTAGTATATTTGATTTTATATTGATGGTGTTATTTAGATTTTATTTCCTTTTAAGATTTAGATCTTGCGAAGACTCCGGTGGTCGGCTTCAACGCCTACAATGTTAAATATAATAATCCTGCTCCAGGCGAGAACATCGTCTTCACGATCAACATGTTGAACGAGGGGAACGCCTATGACAATAGCACAGGGGTCTTTACGGCCCCCGTGTCCGGCATGTATCTATTCACTGCCCAATTGTGTTGTCCCCAAAATGGTTGGATTTGGGCCGATATCATGGTAGCGGGGAAAGTATGTGGGACAGTAGTATCATTTGATTACTGTAGCCAACAGCCGTGCAATGCGGTACAGGCCATAGCAATCATGCAATCCGGGGAAACTGCTTTTTTGCATGTATATAATCAGTGGATGATTGAAGACACAAATCATGGAATGTTTTTCACTGGAGCCTTGCTGCATAACATAATCTC
This sequence comes from Solen grandis, assembly GCA_021229015.1. NCBI lineage: Eukaryota > Metazoa > Mollusca > Bivalvia > Adapedonta > Solenidae > Solen > Solen grandis. The sequence goes on from CM037792.1 coordinate 32,479,244, forward strand.
TACAACAGACTGATGTTATAGTCCAGTATCTTTTGCTGGATAAATTATGCACCAGTACTTTGAATTTCTGTATTTTCCACAACGATCTTCAAAATAATGGACGCCTGTTTTGCGTTAATTCGTAAAAACTCTGCTTTCTTAAATGCTTTAGCAAAAGTCATTTTGATTAATTTGATAAAGTTTACACCGTGTCATGGAATACATATTGTGCTGTTTCTTGCCACATAAACCAAGCTTAAATTAAGAATGTTTTCAACTGCATTTCAGTTTTTACAAGTTATCAACCTGAGAACATAATTGGCAGTATCTTACATATATATAAAATTTCTAACCGAAGAAAGAACTTGCTATAGTGTTTATAGTTTTTTTTTTGATACCTAGTCAAACCTGTCTTAAGCGAATTAATTGAAAGTGACAACAGAGATGATCGGTAATTGAAGGCAAAATATATAACAAAAATGCTAGTTTGAAAATATCAAAACTGGCCGCTAAATACAGGTTGACCGCTTAATACAGGTGTCCGCTAATACAGGTTTAACTGTATTTTAAATTCTAATCCTTTCCGACTATGGGGGAACATATACCTACCCCCTCAACGGTTCCTAGACCGGACCAGTACTTAGCGCCTGGAAAGGCAATAAAAAGTCATTGTCTCCAGACTGAGTTCGAACTTAAACTTTCGGATTCGCAGACAAGTATTGTTTTTGTCTGGTTTGAGGGTTCAAACCTTTAAAGCAGAGGAACCCAAATGAGCTCAGTAATTTATGGCTGATGTCGGCAAAGATCGCCCGAACTTTCGATATTCTTCGTTATAAATTCCCATGATTCGGATTATGATTTTTTCATTAAGATGTTTCAGTTATGGTATCTTTTATTATAGATAATGAAATGTAATATTTTCAATTGGTATTCATATATTTACATGCAAGATTCTCGTTCTTTTTTAAAGAAGAAAAGAAAAGCACCTCCCCTAGACTAAAAATCATTATTTTTTAAAATCCGTGGTTAGAAAGTTCTTGAATCGCAAAAAAAAAAAAACCCAAACAAAACAACAACAACAAAACAAAACACAACTTTCCTTGAATGTATAGAACACACGAAAGAAACCAACATTTTAAAATACATGCATTAGGGTCCCCTACCTTAACACAGCTGAGTATATCAAGTTTATTTTTCATTATTAAAATGTTCATGATTATTTTTTTTTTAATTTTCATGATTATTTTTTAACAATATGTAATGATATAAACTAATTCAGTGTTTTACACGGTACGTAAACACACACACACACACACACACACACACACACACCCCGCCCCCCCCCCCACACACACATTAATAATTTTAATTATTCATATTTGCTACTCCTAATGCGGTCAGAGCTACTATCCGTCAATATCGTCTATACATTTTCTTCTCCTCTCTTTTTATTTCTATTCCAATTTTCTCTCTTTTTTATTTATTTTTTGTGCATATAACTCTGTCTATCTTCCTGAGTTATAATCTATTTATATCCTAAATGAGTTTCTCTCTGTTTTCACACTGCTTTATTACTTCAACATAATATTGACCGGAACGATGTATTTTCCTGTTACTATATGTTTATCTATTTCCCCATGTTGTATGTATCATACCTGGGATCAAAATAAAGATCTGTTCTGTTCCTTAAGCTGTTTTGTCCATTACACGAGGAGATACTGTATATATCACTGTTTATACCAGGGTACCTGGATAGCGTACTGGTAACGCACTTCGCTTCTCACCAGTGCGTCCCGGGTTCGATTCCTTGTCACGTACGTGAGAGGGTAAAGTGGTCACCCGTCCAGACACGTTGGTTTTTTTCTCCCACAATAATGACCACATACGCCGCCACCAGAGCCATCGAAAGTGATTGATATGTTGTGAAAACTGCAAAATAAATTAAGTTTAAACTTCGTATATATCATGTATATACAGACAGAGGAAACCAGAAACTGGCTAGGTAGGTGGATATGTGACAAGCACACAAATAATTAAAATGTATATCACACAAAACGGACCATGTGGTCCATTTTGACACACAAAAGAAGGTTAAAAACTTGGGGGGCGTTATTATCGAAATTATATCTGTGAATTTGAAATATAGAGAATGCTAAACAATCAACTTGATCGTTGGAGTCTGAAAATAATTTGAGCCACATTTAAGGACTTTTTCTAAAACAATAATAGGCTTAAGTCGTTTAAGACAATAACGGCTCTAAGTCGTTCTACACTTTAGGACAACCGCTCCCGGTGGCCGAGTGGATAAGGCGTCCGCCTTGGGAGTGGCAGGTCGTTGGTTCGATCCCCAAAGTCATACCAAATCATCATACCATAGTCGTGAAAAATGGCACTGTTATAGCTCCTTGCTGGCGCTCAGCATATAGGGGTAGTTGCAGGGTATGTTGGCTCGGTATCAGGATAATATGACTGGGTGTGGTATCATGCTATATGTCTACGGCATGATATTGCAGTGTGGCAGCACTATATCTGTCTCAAGTAGACATCGTCTCCAAATGACTGAAATATTGTCGGGGGGACGTTAAACCAAACAAAACAATCAAACAAACAAGCTTACGAACAATGAATGTACTAAATAGTGCATTTCTTTAGACAATGACCTGTATATATTTATAAAGCTTCCTCTACTTAGTATGCATAATCGATAACCCTGTGTACGTCACTCCCGCTTACACATAAAATTATTTTGATTCCGAAATCTGTTATATTTTTTCTAGATGCATGTATCATTATCATATTTGCATGCATTGTATATATTTTGTTTATGTAACGATGAGCTTATAAATCAACATATGTTCTGTTCTGTTTTGATTCGTGTAACCTTTTAAGACAATGATCGGTATATTAATATATCCCACAGCCATCACTGAAACGATAATACAAAAACTAAAGTAATGAATTAACAATATTCGTCATCATACATGTACATTTATGAAAATTCAACAATCTTTTAATGTGACAAAATTATTCATATTTTATTTTGACTAAATCCATCACAAATGTGAATTATGCATCTTCAAATCGTACACGTTTTCTCCTGCGCGGTATGACTGGCCTCCTTATGATCAAGTAGGATTGACAATACAAACAACCTTACTTGAACTGGAAATGAAAAAGTCCTTATATACGTCTGTGAAAGTATACGTGTGGTCATAAAATACCTTATATCCGTACTAATACAACATATTTCAAATAAATTTGGAATGCTTAGAATTTGTAATAATAATGCTCATAAAATGATGATCTGTTGAAAAACAAAAATGGCACGTACAAATGATTTCTATATTATTCTAAGTTTGTTTATCTACACTTCTCAAATGAGATGACAATTAAAAAGATGCTGTTTTATTTAAAAGCATATTGAAGAAAACAATTATTCATTTCAACACACCAATTTTTTTACACATATATATATCTGAATCGATATCTTAATATTTGAATATAAATAGATCATTCTAGGTATATTCATACCTCATTTAATCATGAGCTTTTTTCAAATATTTCAAATAATTGCAGACTAATTCCTTTTTTCTTTCATATCATTCTACCACCATACAAAAAGGAGGAAATATAATAGTGAGCTTGACAGTCCGTCAGTCGGTCCGATTTATAACTCATGGACGGGTATATATATATATATATAACGTTTGTTAGAGATTTTAACCCAATGATAATACTAGGTTGCTCTTTATACGGTATAATACGTAAGTTTTTGAAACAGTAATGATCCCTTTTCGACTTAAAATTTGATCGATAGAAATTTCCATAAATACCCTGTCCGATCGATAAAATTTTCACACCCTCTCCGATCGTAGAATTTTCACATCCTGTCCGATCGATAGCTTATGATTGTTTTCAATGGATTAAAATGATATTTGGTTGGCTCAAATTTGGTTCAAATATTTAAGACCATAAAATAGAGGCTAACCTGAAATTTTTGACAAATATATGAATTAAGGAATTTTGTGTTATGTCGCACTATGTTAACAATTTTCCCTCCTAAACGGTGTCTTTACTTACTCAAACAATTAAGAAATCTGCTTCATTATCACCATTATATCAAATTGTATCGAAATATAAAGTAAATATTATGTTAAAAGTATACTTTTCTCTCATTTAATTATAATTTCAAAAAATGTATACATTTCATACAATCAAAAGCAGTTCTAACTTAGATAAGATGCAAATTAATACATAATTTAGACAGTGTGGTGATAAAATCACGTATGAATATTTATTTTTATAAACCAGAAAGGTTCAGCATATAGATATATAACGTGGTTCTATATATAAAATCAGCATCAGTTAAACTAAGGATATTATTTAACCGAAGAAAAAAACCCACACATACCAAAAAACAACAACAACAACAAAAACAAAAACAACAACAACAAAAAACGAGCTATTGTCGTAACTCCGGCGTCCGCCCGGAATCTTAAAGTTGGCCATGATTTCTCTACTTATCAATATACAACTTCCATTTTTGGTATGCATATTCATCTTGACAAGGCCTATTTCACCTACTGACCTTGACTTTGACCTTTTTTTTGCCGTAACTTTTGAAAACTTTAAAATGTCTGTCATTTCAGAACCGTTACCAACAGGGCACTGATATTTCACATGTGAATTCCTCGTAGCAAGACCTTTCCGTCGATGTTACACTTTCGGACTTTTGACCTTGACCTTTGACCTATTATTGAAATTTTAACAAAATGCTTTTACGTTGGCCATAACTTCTTTACTTTTTGACATTCAACTTTTATTTTTTGTATGCATATTCATTTTGATAAGGGCTATTCAGATAAACCTCAATATTTCATCTGTAAACATTGACCTTGACCTTTTACCTTATTTTGCCATAACTTTGGACAAGTTTTAAAATAAATATTTTTCTGTCATTTCTCAATGATTTTTAAAAAAAAAAAGCTTTGTATACTAATTTGACATCATTTAAACCTGTGCAGCATTGATTTTGGTCATGATCACTAGAGAGATAAAAATGTTAAAGCATTTAAATGTCTTCAAATTTTACGGTTTTGAGTTGATTATCGAAAACTCAATGGAATAGCCACTGTATATTTTTGTTTACAAAATATACATCTTTGTATTGTATACATTCTTTTTTCCATGCATAGGTCAAGGTCATCCTTCAAATTCAATGATCAAATTTAAAGGGTATGATACTTCATCTTTGCATGTAAAGGCGTACAGTTTTAGTTGTGATTTTCAAGGTCAATTTTTTTAATGTTTAACAAATATATTTAACGTTGGCAAAAACAGAAAAGCGTTGGCATCCGCATGCGGTGCTCTTGTTTCACTGGTTTATATATGTACAGCTCCTAATTTTTTCTTTAAAATACGTTTTCTAGCAATATTTTAAAACCACAGACAATTAAAAACTATTTCAGAGAAGGTAAAGAATGTCTTTGCCAGCATTATTGTGGCTTTAAAAAAATGTATTTTTATTGTAACAGATTTGCTTTGTACGGTTGTCATTGTAAACATCGATTCTTCTTTTAATTGAAAGATATTTCTGGTTAACCATAACTAAATATTCAAGAGAATCACTTGATGCTAATAAACGGATGGCGACAAGGAGATACACCTTGTCCAAGAGCCTTAATACTATATATATAACTATACTAACATTGTTTGACAGCATTTTAGTAATTTGGAGAAATGCCTACTTGAGATTAGCTTGCCACACTTAACCTTAATAGAATTTAATATTCTGTATCAAAGGGCTTTGTGTTGATATCAATTACTTTCGGCAATATTTCTAGTTTCATATCGATATACTTAAAAAAAAGTTTTGTTAACAATAGTAACTAGTACTGATTATGCGAAATAATCAATTAATTTACAGAGGAAATCTACTTAATTCAGAAATCAGGATTTCTGTTTTGTTGATCTTAACATTAAGTATCTATTTGCATCATTTCAATATTGTAATCATGTTGTTAACTCCATACATCAGTCATACTCTTAGATTTATTTATTTTTACGATTACGAGCCTTTTCTTTTCTAAATAATAAGCATCAAACACGAAATAAGTGAGACCTTCTGTTTCATCCATTCGTAAGTATTGTCACTGTGTACGGAGGTCTATTTCAGTTTTTGTTTGTCCGTCAGTTCAAACAAAGCTAAAATCCCAGATCTTGCAATATTGATATATTAAGTTGGGTAAAAACAATGTTATTCAGTTTATGCGAAATAATTCTTCTGTGCGGCTTAAAAAAACGTATACATGTACATATATGTAGCCGGGTACAGGTATTTGGTGACAAATCAATAGATAAGAAGACATGTGACTTGATAGCTCAGTTGGTAGAGTGCAGGAACGGTATTCCCGAGGCCCTCGAGTATCGGTCGAGTCATTGATTTTTTCACCACCTGTTACATTTGGCGCCCAACGTGAATAACCTACTGTTGACCCTGTTGTGTTTGACGTCTATAACCACTTGAATACTGCTGTGGTTGTGTTTGAGCCTGTGACTGGCTTCGTCTATTGGACATGGGCGTGGGTGGTTGTACTAGGTAGGAGAGCTTCTATCAGTTTGAGGTAAAGAGAGTTCGGGAACAGACGGAATAGACAGAGAATCAAAGCGCTGAATGATAGCATTGAATTTTTTGTCAATACCTGATTGGATGCCGCTAATGCGTGTATTCATCCGCTGTTCAAGGTCATTTAACTGTCGCTGGAAATCTGGAACGGACTGCTGACTGGAATGTGGTTTCATCTTGGCTGGTTGGTTCCCGTTCAATCTGACGCACGTCTCTAAGAAATTGATCATATTCATTAGTAGAATCTAATTTATGACGTGTGTTCGTCTTGAGAGATTCAAAACGCAACCCTGACCATAAACGCTCACATAAGAGTTCATGTTTCCCTGTTGAAGTGATATGACCATCTTCAAATGCAAGCTCCAAAATGGTTTCTAGCCTGCACCCAAATGAAGTAACTGATTCCTCTGGGCGCTGTTCTGTATTGAATAATTCTCTCATGGTGACACCCTGCCTTGCAGGCTCACCATAGTTAACATCTAATTTTCTAAATATAGAATCAACAGAAGCTGAGTCACCAATAGAAACAACAAGACGCCTTGCCGTACCACGGAGAGAGGATCTTATTGACTGTAAGATCTGAGCATCAGATAAGGAAGGGTCTTTTCGCAGACATCTCACCTCATGTCGCCACTCATAATAACTGATCTCATCTTTTGGAATCGGTTCATCTCCAGAAAATGGCGGAACTTTGGGGGTTTGGATACGAGACCGGACGGTGTGGGTACAGAGGGGTATGTGAATTGCAAGGGAGCCTTTTCAGATGGAAAAGATAGAGAATTGGGTGCTATAGAAGATTTATTCTCACCTCCGGAATGACCACCAACACACTTGATTTTCCATTCGCCTGGAAGTTTTGGAGGGGTCAAGGGTGTGAATGTTTATTCGGGGGACAGGATCTTTAACATCTCCTCCTCAGAAGATATCATTGCAGCTTTCTCTGGTACATCCTCCTGCTCACTTTACATGATTACAACGAGTGTATATCTAGCTGCTAAACACAAAGACAATATAAAGATGACACTTGTATGTTTAACCAAAGTATACATGTATCTGAAAAATTTAATAATCTACAGATTAAGTAATTAATCTGTTCCACCAAAGCGGTATCTGCAGAAAAAAAAATCTTGAAAAGAAATATAAAACTCAAAATATAATTTACTTCAAGAAAGAGAAAAAAATAAAATGTTTACCAGAAACAAGGTACTGGTACAACACAAGGTATACGAAGGGGGACAACTTGCTGTGACGTTCCGATTTCACAGGAAATACTGAAAAGTAAGACTTTATATAAATGCAATGTCAAAAACTACAGAATGTCTTAAAAAATCAAACTACAGTAAAGCGTAAGTAACTACACCCGATACTACAAATAGCTACTTATATCTGCTATGAAACTACAACTACAGTCCACAAGTCTACGTGAGTAGTTATAGAATGGAGCGTGCCTGGGCCACCCCCCCCTAAATTTTTTTCCAATGCTTATACCCCCCTCTAGAGGGGCCCCTCGAAAAAATGAAAAAATGAAAAAAATGAAAAAAATGAAAAAATGAAAAAATGAAAAAAATGAAAAAAATGAAAAAAATGAAAAAATCAAAAAAATCAAAAAAATCACACTAATGTAAAATTAAAAAAAAACACATGTGTAAACTTTTAAAAAAAACAATAATGAAAAAAAAATAAAAAAATTTATGCTTGTGTTTTTTTCCTGAACCCCTTTTTACATTTTTTAGTAATGTTTTATCCTAATGCTAAAAAAAACAACAAAAACCGCGTCTGGTACACACTAATTTTCACCCCCAACACTGGGCAGATTTATTACGCGCACACCCAGTGTTGGGAGTGAACCTTTAGCTTTTCTTAAACCATCTAACCTGTGGGCTCGCATCCAACTAACCTCTAACAAATGCTTAATTACACGATAGGGAGAAATCTATTATGCGCGCAACCCATCATGCAATCAAACATTTACATAGAGGTATTATTAGCCACTACCCTTAAACAGACTAGACAGGTGTCATACTGAGCCTCCAGAGCATAGCATGTGTCAAGCACGGCCATAAATGTATACACACACTCTGCTTATATAGGCTGTGTTTTTAAAAATATCAAAGAATTAGGTTGGTAAATTTGCATATAAGGTATAAATATATTTTTTAATTTAATTTAATCAAACATTTTTTTAATTTTTAATATGTATGGTGTATATAATTTATTAAATAATAAAAAAAAACATGAATCATTTATTAAATCAGGAAAACAATATAATAATATAAAATAAAGGGAGATAACACATAAAGGTTTCCTATTTATAGACTGAAAATCCAATATCTAGAACTCAGTTATCTGTAATTCTTGTTCATAAAAACTACCTGTAATGTCTTCACCTTTTAAATCTTTTATTTTATAAGTAACAGGATTTGTATTTAAAACTTTTTCAATTACAAATATTTCTCTAGTCCAACGAGTAGTATACCCCTTTTCAAATTTACCTTTCTTTTTTGTTATTCTTACTCTATCTCCAACTTTGAATTTAGGTTTCTTAATTTTCTTTTCTTCTTCTGGATATAAATTTTCATACACTGTTAATTCATTTTCTAATTTACTTGCTTCAATAGGCGTCATTTTAATAGAAGAATGAACTGTATTGTTATAATTTTTAACTAAATCATCTAATATATCATAATATTTAGTAGTTTCATGAGCAGTAAAATATTTAAACATATGTTGTTTCATAGTTCCTATCCAACGTTCTACTACACTAGATTTTTCTTCATTCTCAGTTGAATATAACTTTATGTTATTATCCTTTAATAATTCTTTTACTTGTCGATTATAAAATTCAGATCCTTTATCTGACCAAATAAAAATTGCTTTTCTTTCTTTAAATAATGTTTTAAATGCTTCACTTACTGTTATTCCTGTTTTATTTTTTAAAGGAATTAACCAACCATATTTACTAAAAACATCTATAACTGCTAATAAATATTTATAATGTTTATTTTGTTTTGAATATTGTTGCATATCTACCAAATCAACAGCCCATATTTTATCTATTGAATCAACAAAAACACGTCTTTTAGGAAATTTCTTTATAACTCTATGATGTAATTCATCTGCTAATTTATTTGTTCCTATAAATCTATTTTTCTTAGATCCACACTCAGAACATTTACCTTTTAACATTTGTCTATTGTTGGTTGTTGTTACTTGTTCTACTGAATTATTTTCAGTATGTTTTTTACAACGTAAACAATATATTTTTGGGTGATCCATTTTTAATGATAAAAAAATGGCAGATCGAAAAGTTTGTACAAAATGTAAAGAATACAAACTACTAAGTGAATATTACAAACAAACAGGAAGAAGATTTAGTATTAAATCTGCATGTAAACAATGTCTTAAGCCTAATCAACAAAAACATTATCAAAACAACAAAGAAAAGTATAAAAAAGCGTATCAAGAGTTTATTGTTAGAAACCCTGATTATATGAAAAATTATCATAATTAAAATTTATTTCTATTAAAATGAGACCAAGAAAATTTAAAGATCTTATTACTGAAACTATTATTAATAATATAGATGAAGAAGATATAACTAAATATATAAACTTATTAAAAGATAAAATAGTTATTAATCACTTTCCTTTAAAAATAAAAATAATAATAACAAGTGAATTTTCAACCCCTTTGGCACTTGATATAATAGAAAGTCATTACTCTCACCCTGTTCAAGTTATTCAAACACAAAATAATATGTCTACATTCTATAATAGTTTGATAGATAAATTTGAAGCTTGGGTAGATAAATTTCAAGAAAGAGGATCTGGTTTTGTTTTTAGAAATATTAAAAGTGTAGAAGTAAAACAATATAAATATGATTATCAGAAAGCTTCATCTTATATACCTCTTCAATTTAAATCAAGTAATATTATTAATGTTCAAAATAAAGATGATAACAAATGTTTTTTATGGTCTATATTGGTAAAGTTTTATCCCGCTAATACACACAAACAAAGAGTATCTAAATATAGAGAATATGAACATAAACTTAATATGAAAGGAATTGAATATCCTGTATCTATAAAAGATATTCCAAAAGTAGAGAGACAAAATAATATATCTATAAATGTTTTTGCATTAGAAGATCAATCTAATAAACAATCTTTATATCCGGTTTATGTTTCAAACAATGTTTCCGAAAATGTAGTTGATCTCTTATACATTGAAAGTAATGAAAATACCCATTATTGTTTAATTAAAAATTTAGATAGTTTCAAGTATGATAAGAATAAGCATAAATCATTTACATGTAGAAATTGTTTACAAGGATTTCAAAGAGAAAAAACACTAATTAATCATAAAGAAATATGTTATGATAATGAACATTGTAAAGCTGTAATGCCTGAACCAGGAAAAAATATTCTTAAATTTAAAAATTACCATTTTAAAAATAAATTACCATTTGTTATATATTGTGATTTTGAATCAAATAATATTCCATTATCTACTACTCAACCAAATCCTAAAGAATCTTACACAAATAAAATATTTAAACAAGAAGTAAATAGTTATGGAATATATGTTCAGTCAGATTATCCAGAAATATATAAATCACAATACTTTTCTTATGTTGGAAATAATGCAATAGAAAAATATGTAGAAAAAGTAATGAAGATATTTAAAGAAATAAATTATAAGATCTACCTTAATGAACAGAAAAAACCAATATTAAATAAGTATGAAAAAGACAAATTTCAAGAAGCAACTGAATGTTATATTTGTGAAAAAGGATTTGAATGTTGTGATGATAATGTTTCAATGGAACAAAGTTCCAGCTGTGAAACACCACAACCAGACTTTGTCCGTAAAGTAAGAGAACATAATCATCTTTCGGGGGAATATAGAGGAGCAGCATGTCAATCATGTAATACAAAAGAAGGTAAAGTAACAAAATTAATACATGTATTCTTTCATAATGGTTCTAATTATGATTTCCACTTTTTAATTGAAGAACTTATGAAATATGAAGATAAATATAATAAAGTAAAACTTCTTTCAAAAAGTTCAGAAGAATATATTTCTATAGATTATGGATCATATTATAAAAAATTAAGATTTTTAGATTCTTATAGATTTATGAGTAAAGGGTTATCAGATATAGCTAAATCAATAGATGAATTTCCTATTTTAGAAAAAGAATTCTCAATGGAACAAAGTTCCAGCTGTGAAACATTTAAAGTGGATTTATTAAAACAAAAAGGATTCTATCCATATGAATATGTAGATTCCATACAAAAATTAAATGAAACACAATTACCAGATATTAAAGAATTTTATTCTACATTAACTCAAACAACAATTACAGATGAAGAATATCAACATGCTCAAAAAGTTTTATCTCATTATAAATGTAAAACATTATTAGATTACCATAAATTATATCTTAAAACAGATGTTTTGATCTTAGCTGATGCGTTTGAAAAATTTAGAAGTTTTTTCTTAAAACATCACAATATAGACCCTTGTTATTGTTATTCTGCTCCAGGATTAACATGGCAGTGTGGTTTAAAATATACAGGGGTAGAATTAGAATTATTAACTGATATAGATAAGTTACAAATGTTTGAGAAAGGAATAAGAGGGGGTTTCTCTGGGGTTCTAGGCCCAAGACATGTAAAAGCTTTTAACAAATACACTCCTAACTATCATAGTAATGGAAATAGAATATTAGACGACAATGAAATGAAAGAATGTTTAGAAATATTAAAGAATGGTGGAGATTTAAATAAGTTCTTTAAAAAAAAATACTTATTATACTTAGACGTTAATAATCTTTATGGATGGTCAATGTCTCAGAAATTACCTACTAAAGATTTTAAATGGGAAACAAATCCTAATTATTATAAAGATATTCCAGAAGGTAGAGGTTGTATAATAGAATGTGATTTAGAATATACTAATGAATGTAAAATTAAAACAATTAAATATCCTTTAGCTCCTGAAAAGATGAAAATAACTAAAGAACAATTATCTAATTATCAATTAAATTTATTAGGAGATAAACCATTAGGTAAAGAAGAAAAACTATTCTTAACATTATTTGATAAAAAGAAATATATTGTTCATCATTCAATTTTAAAAAAATATATAGAATTAGGGATGAAAGTTACTAAAGTTTATAGAATAATATCTTTTGAAGAAAGTGCTTGGTTATCAAAATATATTAATTTTAATACTGAACAAAGAACTAAATCAAAATCTAATTTTAAAAAAGATTTATGGAAGTTAATGAATAATTCTTTTTATGGAAAGACTTTAGAAAATATAAGAGGAAGAAATGAGATTAAACTACTTACTAATAGAGAAGAAGTAAGAAAATATATAAATAAACCTAATTTTAAAGATTCAGTTATATTCAGTGATGACCTTGTTGCAATTGTAAATAATGTTACTTCTGTTACATTTAATAAACCTATTTATTTAGGGCAAGCAATTTTAGATTACTCAAAACAGTTAATGTATCAATTTTATTATGATGTTGTTAATAAACTATGGGAAAAGAATGAACTTGTTGCTTCAGATTCAGTTTTAGGTGATACTCCAATAATACTAAGATATAAAAATAAAATATATATTGATAAGATAGAAGATATTACAGATGAATATGAATATTCAAATGGTAAATTTTATTGTAAACTTGATACGCAGCCGGACTCTGTCCGTAGAAGTAATTTAGAAGTTTGGACAAGTAAAGGATTTGCTAAAATAAAAACTGTAATTAAACATGAAACAGAAAAAGAAATGTTTAGAGTTGTTACACCAGTAGGATTTGTTGATGTAACTGAAGATCATTCTCTAATTAAAGATGATAATGAAATTATTAAACCTAAAGATTTAACACTAAATACAAATCTTTTATTTAACGATAATTATAAAGAAACATTACGGACAAAGTCCGGCTGTAAAACATTAAAGCCACCTTTAAAAGAAGAATTTTTGAAATTAGAACCAACAACTCTAGAAGAGAAAAAAGCTTTTATTGAAGGATTCTTTTTAGCAGATGGATCTAGTGGAATATATCAAGAAAATAAATATCGTTGGTGTTTATGTAATCAAGACTTAAATCTTTTAAATAAATGTTTAGAATGGTGTAAAGAAATATATCTAACAGATTTTAAAATAATAGATTGTATGAGATCATCTGCAGTTTATAAAGTTATCCCTAAAGGAAATATAAAAATAATGGCAATAGAATTTGAAAAATTTTATACAGATAAAAAAGAAAAATATATTCCTTATAAAATTCTTAATAAAGACTATAATTATAGATTATTCTTCTTTAGAGGATTTTACCAAGGAGATGGTTTTAAAAAAGGAAAGAATTCAAATTTCTCTTTTTCACAAAAAAGTAAAATTACATTTTCATGTTTACATTATCTTATAACATCTCTAGGATATAATGCCAACATTAATACAAGAATAGATAAACCAAATATATTCCATTTATACATAACAAAAAAAGAACAAATTGCTACAGTAAAAAAGATAATACCGTTAGGAAAAGAAAAAAGAATAGTATATGATTTATCTACAGAAACTGGGGATTTTAATTGTGGATTTCCATTAATCTGTAAAAATACGGATAGTTTATTCTTATCAATAACAACAGAAGATGTTTATGAAGATTTAAAACAAATACAGGATCATCTAGATACTTCAGATTAACCTAAAGATCATCCACTTCAATCACAAAAAAATAAAAAAGTTATTGGAAAAATTAAAGATGAGTTAAATGGAAAAGTTATGGCAGAAATAGTTTATATAAAAAGTAAAGCATATTCTTATACTTTAATAGACAATAATTTAAAAAAGAAAAATAATCAATAAATAAAGATATTCAATTTGATAATTATAAAGAATGTCTATTTAATAAAACAGAACAAATGAATACAATGCATACATTAAACTCTGATAAACATGAAATGTATATTAATGAAGTAAATAAAGTTTCATTAAATCCATTTGATTATAAAAGGCATATATGTGATAATGGAATATATACTTTACCTTATAGCCCTAGCGGACAAAGTCCGGCTATGGACAAAGTCCAGCTGTGAAACATCTAGCGGAGCTTCCATGCAACAAATCCAGTTAATACCATTCCACCAATAATAAATGCAATCTCTCTATTTTTCTGGTCTTCTGACGGAGTATAAAAATTACTTAATGTAGGTTTAGGTGGTAAAGCCTCAAGATTTTTACCAGTAATACGGACAAAGTCCGGCTGCGTAGCACTATAATAATATTCTTTCATTGCTTCATTAACATCTTCAAAGGTTTGTTCAGAGTGGTGTTCCTTTTTCATTTGTTCATTAATAAAATCTAATCTTTGTGTTCTTTTTTCATTCCATGTAGTTGTTGCTGCTTCTAATTGTTCCATTGCCTTATCATGTCTTTTTCTCTCTTCATCACTATTGCTACCCATATGCGAAAACAAATAATTACTACCCGAAAAGGCTAACGCATTCACTGCTGCTCCACCAACCATCATCGCTATTGCACTTGCCATTTTAAAGGGCAAAAGCCCGGCTGCGTAGCACTATGGAACAAAGTTCCAGCTGCGTAGTGTTTCACAGCCGGACTTTGTCCGTAGCATTACTTCATAATATCAGCAGGAATAATACCTTGTTTAACTAACATATCTCTTGTATAAGTAGCTAGAAGAATATCAAGAGTTAACATTGAAAAATCATTAAAATTTAAATCTGCTCTAGGAGCTGGTTTTCTTAAAACCTTTTTAATTATTTCTGCATAACCAATTGTTAAAACAGAAATTACTCCTGCATGATAAGCTTTATTAACAAGTTGTTTTTCATCCGCCATTTTTTAGAAAACAAATTTGTGTTCAGCTGTTCAACACTACGGACGAAGTCCGGCTGTGAAACATTAAAGATCAAATGGATCATATTCTTCTTGTTTTCTTATTTGTTGTTGTGTATGGACTTTGTTCAGCTGTGGACTTTGTCCAGCACTATGAACTGGTTGTTCTTTCTTATATATATATAATCCCAATCCAACAACTCCAATTATATATAAAGGTATATAATTTTTATATATATTTACTTGTAGTTCATTATTATGTTTAACAGCCGGACTTTGTCCGTCCTCTTTTGTAATACTACGAGGTTGTGGGGAACTTTGTTCCATTGGGACTGGTTCAGGTTTTTCTCGTAATTGATTCTGCATTTCTTCAAATTCTTTTCTTTTCTTTTCAGCTTTTATTTTTTTTGCTTCTGCAATTCTTTTACCTGCTTCAACTCTTTTTGGGTTTTTACTTTTTTTAACAGGATCTGGATTTTGTCCTTCACTCATTTTTAATGGTACAAAATTCTGGTTGTGGATCTTCACTAACATGTTTTACAGTTGTTCCATAAGGTTGTTCTTCCTTTTCCACATGGACAAAGTCTGACTGCGTAGCACTTTCAGTAAAATCATTTTTACTTTCAGTAAAATCATTTTTACTTTCAGTAAAATCAATATTTTCTATTGTTGTTAATACTGTTGTAAAAGGAGCAAGAAACATTCCATATTTATAATATAATTCACAACATAAAGAATTTAAAGCATTATTTAAAAAGGGATCTTCATTTAAATCTTCTATTAATTTAGGTTGATTTTTAACTTTAAAATATTTAGAGACTCCCATAACATATAAATTAATAAAAGAATTCCCTAAAGTTTTTGTCATTGTTGATCCTAATCTTGCTTCATATCTAGTATATGATTTATTAATTTCTTCATCCGGTAATTTTTCAATATCTAAAACTGAGATTTCTTTTCCTAAATATTGTTTACTCATTCCTCCAGAAACAAGAGCTAAAAGTCTCTCTCTTTTTTCTGAATGTTCTAATGCTACGCAGCCGTTCCGTAATGTTGGTATTTCTAATATTTCTTCAGCATTCATTTTATAAAATATTTTTTTATGTTTACTTATAAGTAAAGTTATTTTTCTATAATTATAAGTAAGATAACCTACTAAACTTAAAGTACATATATTGGTAAAAAGATTTAATACAGACAAAATCTCCATTTTATGTTTTTTATATTTTAAAAAAATATAGTGCCGAACAAAGTTTCCAGTTGTGATAGCATTAAACAACTAAGTAATTTGTAGGTTGATCAGTTATTAAAATTAATTTACTATGTTTCTTTTTTTTCAATTCTTCTTTTATTCTTACTCTTTCTTCTAATGTAGGGATGACATCATTTTCTCTTAAACAGTTTTCAAAACTATCTCTATCTTTAGTATAAAATATACATAACCATTTTGTTTGTTCCCTTAAATCTTTTAAAACAGAATTATATCTTTGTGAAATAACCCAAACAGATTGTTCAGCATGTCTCCCTGAAAACGCCAATTCAGAAAGCATATCTCTTTTCTTCGTTAACTCTTTTGTAGCACTACAATCATCAATAATATAAAGAGTAGGATATCCTGCATATTTTTAAAAAAATATTCTTAATAGTTCTTGTAGTTTTTCTACTCCATTAACAATATGATTAACAATTATTAAATTCTTTGTTTTTGGTTTTTTAACATCAGAGATCCATTCCCTATTTTTATATGCTTTATTCCATTGAATAGTTGGACAGAGTATAATAATATATTTAAATACACCCCTATATTCTTTTTCTAAAAGATCTAAAACAAATTCTGTTTTTCCACATCCTGTTTGTCCACAAATAATTGCACAGTGTGGATATTTAGGTAGTTCCATTTTTTTTAATTTATTATTTAAAATTACTTATGTATATATAGTAATGCTTAGAATTGCTTAGTAATTATTTAAGGTATATATAGTAATACTTATATATACCTTAAGGTATACATAGTAATAATTAGTAAATTATTTAGTAATACTTAGTAATTTATATACTTCACTAATACATAATTTCTTTAAATCTTCCATCTTCAAAATTAATTTGTGCATCTTGTATAATAAACAGATAAACATTTATTGGCTCATCTGCTCCTGCTTCTTTTGTTATTTGTATTGTGATACCTTCTGAAGCATTTTCAATTCTTCTTCCAGAACCGTGTAGTGAGTTATCATCCGTTGAACGTAAATCTAACCATAATGCATAATTGGTTGTTAGATATTTTTCTAATGTTGTATAGGTGAAATTTAATTTTTTTATCATCTTACTAATTTCTTTATCCTCTTTTGAATTAAAAGCAAAGAATTTATTTATCTCATCCCACTGTTGATACGCTTTCATTCCTTGACTGTATAGTTGATTTGGTACTCCTTCTATTGTCATTTCTACTTTTGTTATTTCAGGATTAAAATAATTTTCAGTTGATGTTCTATCCGGATCTTCAAACAACATTAGAATACCTTTCATACTTCTAGCTGGGATATTAAGATTAATATTCCAAAGCGTATCAGATTTATTTTTTGTTATTTTCCTATGTCTAAGTATTCTATCATATAAAATAACCATCTTACCACTAAATCTATTTCTAATTATTCTAGCTAATTCAACATCAGAAACACTATCAAATTCTAAACAAATATTCTTAATAACGTAAGAAGCATTTACATCA
>CM037792.1:32497558-32547558 GCA_021229015.1 Solen grandis
TTTGAACTTTGGGGTTACGCTCCGGACAATAATTAGGTTGAAATTTAACAAAGGGCAATAACTAAAATTATGCACAGGTTACAGTTCTTTGCACTGCCTTTCACCCAAAGAGATTTTCCACTGTAAAGTTTCGGGTAAATAGCTTTGTCTTTGTGATTATTTTTGGGAAAAAATTTAGTATAAATTTAAAACAAAGGGCAAAACTCCAAAAAAAAATATGATGTGCAGAGTTTCAAGTTAATGCTTTAAATACTTTCCGAGTTAGCCCGGACAAAAAGTGTTACAGACGAGGGACAGACAACAGACGACAGACAGCGACGGACGGAACGGGCGGACAGACAGCAGACGAAAAAAACCCCGACAAAAACAATGTCCCCCCCATATAAATATGGGGGGTGGGAGGCTAATTTTGAGACTATCACAGTGCTTAAAAAAAGAACATATACAAAGTGAAATTGCTACAAAATAATAATAAGAAGTATATCCGCTTTTTTTTAATCCTTCAACGAAACACCCTGTTATATTACATATATGCACAGAAAAATTCCTTGATAAAATCATCTGCTTTATAAAAAATAATTAAAGATTGACAGTGAATAGGGAAAAAACAAGCTTCTTTGAAAATTTTTTAAAAGATCGGACAATATCACACCAAGCACCGTGTCCTCGCTCTTTTGAGAGCCTTTTTTAATTTTTCCCGGGGTTTGAAAATTTTGGGCATATCGCCATTTTCAAAAATTTTTATAATTTTTTGACGCGTTATTTCCGGTGATCCAGTATACACTGTTGACATAAAAAATTCCAAAAAATCAACCAGACGCACGGGAAGAGAAAATAAATTTGTTATGTCACGGGATTTTCCCTTTTTTGCTTTGAAAAAAATTTTAGGATGGGTCAAATGAAAATAAGTAAAAGTCCAATTTCTAAAAATTTTTTAATTCCGGTTTATGCTAAAAAATTTTCCCGAAATAGAAAACCACGTAGTTTCAATGTACATGTATTTAAAATTCAAGCTTTCATCCCTGGAATTTTTTTTCTACTTGCGAATGTTAGAGAATAACATAAGGGTTAAATAAAATTTATTTTTAAAAAGGGAAAATTATTGAAGTCAAAAAAACGTAACAAAATAAATAATGAAAAGATGAAGTTAAGGTATAAAAAATAAAAATATATCAAATTTTTTTGACATTTTAAATGATTTCTCGAATATGGCGATTCTTCGATTTTATTTTGAAAAGATCCCCCCCGACCTCGAGAAATCGAGTGACCACTGTATTGTTTTAAACCGTTTAACCCCGGGAAAGATTAAAACGTGTAACGTATTCCAGAATGTATGCTCTTTTTTTAAACCGCTTTAAATTTCCCATTAAATTTGGCTTTTCCCTAAATTTATGGGGTACATTAATTACTGTCAAACCTGTCTCAAGGGGTCAGTCAAGGGAACAAGAAAAGTAAACCGCTTAACAGGGTGGTCGCTTATAAAGGTTTTAAGCATGAAAACAAATATGGATATTTTGCTATTACTAAAATTTACAGCAAAAAGCGGGTTAAAACCCCAAAAACCCACGTTAAACCTGTAAATTGAATTATGAAAACTGTATCTTTTTTCTCTGTTTTGTAAAAAAACCCATCGCAGAACATACGAAACTACTCAGTTTACTGAGAAATATATAATCCTGCAAAAGAAAATGACTTAGAAAGGTACAACCTTATTTTTATATTTTAAAATTTTAATTTAGCTTTAAAAGGGAAACAACACTTATTTTGTTATAATATATTTTGTTTCAGAATAAACCTTTGCATTCATTCGTTCAATGAAAAAACCCATTGATATACAACGACAAAAGAACATTTAAACGAAAAGGACTTTTGAAAGAAATACATTAATTAAATATAAACTTGCTTTTTTAAAATTTACCAGCCTTTATAAAGCCTTATCTCAGTATTTATGTGCTCGATCAGACTTTTCCATTTGTACGACATGCAACCCTGTCACACCCTGGATTTTTAAACCCATCTTACTAGTTCCACGAGAACGATAAAAAACGAAACATATTAGCAGTCTTTTTTGGGCATAAGGAAATAAATGCTACTGGTTTTTAGCTAACCTGAGCACAACAGTTCATGGTGAGTTTTTTTGTGATCCCCCTTTTTGCCCCGTCGTCCGTCCCGCCCGGGGCGTCAACATTTTTTTTTAAAAACGACATCTCCTCCTTAACCCTGGACAATTTAAATAAAACTTTACAGGAATGTTTCTTGGGTGAAACTCTTCAAATTTGTTCAAATTTTTCCCGGCCCATTGCATATCTGGGTCCCCGGGACAAATTTTTTTTTTTAAAAATTGAAACCATTAAAAATCTTCTCCAAAATTTGCAGGGCCAAAGAGCTTAGATATTTGGTGTGTAGCATTGTCTTATAAAATCTTTACCGAGGTTGTACAAAAAAGGCCCTGGGGTCAAAATTGACCCCGCCCAAGGGGAAAACAAGATTTTAAACATAGACTTAAATAGGAAAACTAGAAAAATCGGCGCCCTCCAGGGGTTCATTTGATTTTACATGGACTTATATCGGAAAAACTAGAAAAATCTTTTTGGGTCAGAAACCAAAAGGACTGGAGCTAAGACATTTTTTGTGTAACATGGCTTAGTACACCCCTAACCATGTTGTAAAAATCATGGCCTTGGGTCAAAATTGACCTTACCCAGGGGCAATTGTTTTTATATAAACTTAAATCAAAAAAAAAAAAGATAAATAGTCTTGACAGAAACCACAAGTATGGTGTTTTAGATATTTGGGGGTAGGCTTAAAGGCATCAAACCAAGTTTTTTCAAATCAAGGCCCTTGGGTAAAAATCGGCCCCCCGCCCCAGAGGCCCATTTTTAATTTTACACGGGGCTTACATGGAAAGTCTAGAGAAATATTCTTGTCAGAAACCAAAAGGGCCTTAGTTTGGGTTTTTTGGGTGAGTAACATGGCTATTAGACATCCACCATGTTTGCGCAAACCCATGGCCCCCCGGGGGGTCAAAATTGCACTTGATTTTACAGACTTATATTGGGAAAAACATGAAAAATCATAAAAAAAAAATTTTCAGAAATCAAAAGATCTTTGGGTTTTAGATTTTTGGGGTATTACCATGGCCTTGTGGACCTAAAACCAAATTTTTTTAAAATCATTGTTTCGGTATAAACTGGTCCCACCCGGGGAGTCATTTTGATTGTATAGCTATTAACATCAAAAATTTGGGCCCCCAGGGACAAATGATTTTTTGCTGTACTTCGCATGGATTTTGTATTCAGTAAGACTGTTTAAAATAAGGCAATATTTCTCAGTTAAAAACGATTCAGGGCCATCTTTGGGCCCCCTTGTTGAAATAAGGTTTTTCAGACGAGGTTGGGAGAATTATAAATGACGAGGCCTGTCGATTTATGTATATAGCTGATAAAATTTAAAAACAAACCACAGTGCCTGTATGAAAGAACGACTTGACTTTATTTTATAAAAAACCGCATGACAAAGACAAAGCAGAGGGTGCCCGAATGAATGAGATAACACTTGCAGTTATCATAGCTACATCTTTAATAGGGGAGGTAAACTTGTAGTTTTTTAAGCTACATCTTGGGTTTCACATATCTGTGTATCCCCTACAGGGGAAAAACCCTTTCTGGGGAGTACATATTATTCTTTTATCTGGCATAAAAAGGGAAAACACAGAGACATATTATTCTATTTGTCTTAAATAAAAAAAAAACAGTCCCCCAAATATGTGCATAAATTTTGCAAATTACCCACATCGTATGTATACAATAAACCGATGGTTAAAAACAAATAGTTCTTTATTTTTACAAATTTATTTCCCCAATAGTTTACGAATACAATGTTTTTATTTACATTTTACCAAAAAGATAAAACCTTTCATTAACTTACCACAAACAGTTTTTCACATGAAATTAACATAAAAATTAAACACTTAGGAGCTCTAAACGCAGGGTTGTGTTTCAAACTCCGCCGCAGTATATCACCCTTTTTTAAAAGGTTTGGGTCAATTTTCATTTTGGTGATTTGTTTTTTAAAATTTGAGTCCTTAAAACTTCCGATGTAGAGCCCTCGAAACCCAAAAAAAGGCTGAAAGAGGTAAGCTATTTTTTAAAAAATTCGATTTTTTAAAAAACAAGCTTGTTTTTCAAAAATCAAAGAATGTCATTCCATTAGAATAATTTTTTTCATCACTTTTGGGTGTTTTCTTCGGTATGAAATCCCCCAAATGACTCGCCCCAGAACTTTGACCAAATATCAAGTCCCTGGAAATTTTTTTTACGAGGAAACACATCTTTAGTTATTTCTACACCGTGAAGTAGATGTTGGCCCACTTAATTGTGCGTGTAACATTATCCCAAACTCTCCTTTGGCTCAACACAAAGAGTAATTCACAGAGCTCGGTTAAAAACAAAAAAAACTCACTTTTTTTTCAAATGTGATCGAGCCATCGACAAGCTGGTGGCGCTATCGGCAATGGGAAAGAACCCCCGCAACTTTGATGGAGCCAACAACATCAGTCAATAAGTGTTAATATTGCAAAATTATACCGAATAATATTCATGCATAGACTAAATTGCATGAATTGAATTTCATGAAATGTTTTGAATAATTGTTCATTTAGATTCCTTCATGTTTCACGTTTCACATTTGTGAGGGGCTCTTTCACATTGCCGATGGCGCCAGCACCTTGACGATCTATGTAGAGGTCTAAAAATAACTGACTGATAAAGGCATGTGTTATCAGTCTTTGTTGCATTAGATGTTTCTTAGAGCGCCCATGGACGCTTTGTTCTTTTTGTTTTTATGTGTCCGACTCGAGAATCGCCCTAATGACACGAACAAAATTCAAGTACATTGTTCTCGGGGTCAAAAAAATTCATACTACCTACTAACCGACAGGACCGGGAATTACACGAGGACAAAATGGTCAAACTAACATTGATCAAAATATCGCGGAAATACATTACAATGATGATTATTAAAAGAAGTAACTTTAAAGTCAAACAAAACATCGTAGAGAAATAAATATTCCACCGTTTTATATATTCTTTCAATGAA
Source organism: Solen grandis (assembly GCA_021229015.1). Classification (NCBI taxonomy): domain Eukaryota; kingdom Metazoa; phylum Mollusca; class Bivalvia; order Adapedonta; family Solenidae; genus Solen; species Solen grandis. The sequence goes on from CM037792.1 coordinate 32,502,656, forward strand.
ATTGTCGGTAAGCCACGTTTAATGTCGTTAAATATACTTTGTTTGTCACTTACGATACTGTAAACAACTCTGCTTATAGTTCCCGGTGTTGCGGCGTTTTACGTTTAAGCTCGACTTGATAGCATCCGGGGAACAAGCGTCCAGAACGCTCTTATAGTCGAGTAATAATTTGGTGTCTCTTATCCACCACGAAAGAAAAATCTTATTTTCACTGTAATCTTTCTTTTTTTTTCGTAACATTACATGATAAAATACTACTTTCCTATCTTTGCATCCCCGGGATATACCGCGGAGAGTACGAATAGTGGATATCTGTTGTATTTTATAGTAGTTTGAATGCCTGTGTTAAACGTATTGATTTGGTGACAACAGAAAATGGAACAGCGAAGTTAAACAAGTTTTTTTTATGCAGAACAACTTGAACCACAGTTTAAGAAAAGGAAGTTTTACCATGTGCAATGAAAAGAATTAGAAACTATTTGCATAGACAATAGACGGAGATATGAATACCTAGATGGCGGTCATTCTGCAATTTTATCCACGATGCATCAAATCTCGGAAAATCCTTATACGGTGCATCGAGTTCCCGTGGATATAGAATTTAACCGTGTGACATCACAGTTTCCAGTCCGTTTAATGTAGCTTCGTGGCATAGATACTTAAGTTTTTATTCAGTATTTCAAGATTTATCAATCGACGGAGATACCTTAAACAACTCTCTGATATAAACAGCGTCGGAAACCCACGACCGCTACTTCCGTTACCTAATACATCGCCCATGGATTTTTAGCTCGCATTTGCTCGTTATTAATTATTTGAAAAGCCGCGCCACTATTCTCAACTCCACTAGGTAGTGGAGATTTTTGGACCAATAGAAACTCTCTTACTCACGGGCACTTAGACAAACCTTTACCAACGTACAGTTTGAAGAATACTAATTTATGTAAGCAGCATTCTGACTGGTCGACGAACCTCTCATGAATATCATTATAACGATAAAGTGCTAGCCAAGTATCCCACGGCTTATATATGTAATAAGCAGCCGTGGGTATCCGACGCTGTGATATATATAGCAAAGATAACTTCTTAAAACCATACTTACATTTTAACTTCCATTTAATCATCTTTTAACTTTGATCGGTATTATTGAAATACTAATCCTTCCCAGTAGTGCCGGGGTTGGACAAGAATATTTAATGAGGTTCAATTTCACAACATATCGGGTTGAAGTAATGTACCGTACACTAACAGTGGATATGGTGATCTGCTTAGATAATCTGTAGACCAGCTGAGAGCAAAGCTGTTTGAACCTAAAATGCTTTAAATTCAGACTGTTGTCCTCAGGACAGACAAGGTTGCAATGTATTTTTATCACTCTGCGACATTCTTTCAGTCATATCCAGTAAGTACAATGGAGGAAGACTCCATTCCATTAGGTCCCTTGAATATCCTGATTCAGTAGTTTATGAATTTCATTGCGAACTGCGACATAATTTTACGGGATTTCATTTTATTAAATATTCATTTAATGAATAAAATATGAAATGCATGTAAAGGGTCAACCAAATAATGGTTATGATGTTTATATAACGTATGAAGAATGTGCATGGGATTTTTGCTTTCAATATGAGCGCTCTATCAACTGGCACAAATACGTTTACTAATAATCATAGACCGCTACATGGCAAATCATTGTCGAAAGTCTGGAAGGGAAAACAGGTCAAAATCTAATTTGCTTGTTGCTTATTCTGTTGCTGATTTTAAATATAACTGCATTTAGTTTTTTTTACGATTTTTTTTTAATATTTGAGTGTTATTATATGGATGATAATTGTTTGTTTTGGTATAAGATCGATTAATAATTTCACTGAGTGAACATAAAACGTGATATTTTCACGAGTGGCGAAATTATACATCGATCTTTCACCAAAACAAACAGTTTTTCTTTCAGAAATTAACTGTTTCATTTAAAAAAGACGACAAAATTGGCGGGATTACGTCGCGTGCGTGACGTTATTTATGATGTCATTTCTTACATAAAACCCGTCACTATTGACGCTCCGATCAGTTTATAACGTAGGGTCGTGTTCATGTTTCTGATAATTTCACTGTTCAAAACAGTGAAATTATCAGGATCTTAATCCACTTTCATTTCTAGGTAACCCATTGGATTCAAATAATATCTAAGTGTCAGTTTCGGTAAGTATGTTTTTCTATTACATGTCATTACTTACTACTGATTTTTTGTCCTTAAAACAAATATTTGAATTAAATGAATTTAATCAATTTACCTTCTGATCACAATGTAGGTGATGAAATGTCCATTCTTGACCAAATATAAGGTGTGAGAAGCTTGTGTGAAGGATATAAATATGTATAGACTGTGAATTTGGTAATATAGTTGATTGTTGTTTGTTGGGTTTAACGTCCCACCGACAGTATTTCAGTCATTTGGAGACGATGTCTTCTTGAGACAGATATAGTGATATCACACTGTAGTATCACGCCGTAGACATGGGTATGATACCACACTCAGTCACATTATCCTGACACCGGGCCAACCAGTCCTGGAACTGCCCTTATTTGCTGAGCGCCAAGGAAGGGAGCAGCAGGAGGCGAGTGCACCTTTTTTGTCTGGGCTGAAACCTACTGAATAGGGATTTGCGGCTCTCAGCCCCAATCTCGTTGTATTATGTATACCCCAGACCCCCAGGGGCGGCCCACTACCCTCGCCAGCCCGGGGTCTGGATCGGTATGATCGGGCCCACAACGATGTGTCCAAGGACGGTCCACTACCCTCGCCGGGTTACAAAAGCAGAGGATAAACAGACACTTACTTGGTCATAAGGTATTCCAAAAACAGGCATTTCGGTCTTCTGGAGAACTTAGGGCCCGCCCAACCCCCTGTTTCACATAGCATATGGTCTCACCCGGCCTATAAAGTTTTTGGAGTGAGACAGGAAGTAAATAATTCTGCACCAGGCGAACCCACGTTACAATCGATTGGTTTGATAGTGTTAATAGCAGACAACGGTAAACTCATTTCGACAGGTAATGTGCTGGCAAGCAGACGATACTTTCTGGTCTCGCGAGAGTTCGGTATTGCACAACACTTTAGCATAAGTTTATAATAACAACTAGATTATTCAACTATCGTCCCACTAGGACAGCGGTATTAGATAAAGCGCTTATATACTCAACAAAAATGAAACCTGGTAGTGTATGTTTTATTCATTTTTTTTCCAGAAAATAGACAATACAGCATGACAACAACTCTTTGGCATGTTAAAATGATCCATTCCCAACCCAGATATGCATTTTGGTTTTATTGGTTATGATTTAAGTTGGTTAAATTACGTAATTTCAATGATAGGGGTCAAAATTGAATTTATCAGTTTGGATGTAATGGCATTGACATTTTTTTCTGATGAATTTTAACCCTTTAGATCACAATTTAATAATGTGCAAGTGTTCTGGTATTGAAATCAATATCGGACGTGAACACTTCTAGCTCTTATGAGTGTATCCACACGTCGTCGCATCGAATTGACGTAACGTTGTACAAGTCCGTTGGGAAGATTGTTCCATTCATGAATCAATGCATTTGTCAGCTCTTGGATAGTGTGTGGAGCATGTCTTTGGCGAACGCTTCTGCCAAGCTCGTCCCAGATATGCTCTATTGGATTCATATCCGGAGTTATTGCTGGCGATTGCATGACGTTAACGTTTGCTGCTGCTAAGTGAGCGCGTGTAATTCTTGCTGTGTGGTGACGGACATTATCCTGCTGGAAAATAGCTGGAGCATTTCTTCTAAAAACGGAATATCTTCTGCATTTAAAATATTGTTAATGTACCCTTGGGCATTTAAGTTGCCTCGCAGAAGGATAAGTCGGGTTTTCTGCCCCCCCCCCCCCTACCATTACGCCACCACCCCCAAAACGATCATGTTCTCTAACACAGACGGGCGCGAACCGTTCACCTTGCCGGCGATAGACTTGTGTGCGGCCGTCGGCATTACTCAGATTGAATCGCGATTCGTCCGAAAACAGGACAGTGTTCCAGTCACGTCGACGCCAGTGACGGTGGGCACGCGCCCATGCCATATGGGCCTGACGATGGCGTAATGTCAGTAAACCACTGGTATATGGGCGTCGGGCTCTAATTGGTCGTCTTTGTGTGCGTAACCTATTGCGAATAGTTTGAGCACTTACGTTAAACAAAGGTGCTGTCAACGTCGCGGCTCTGAAGCGGTTACGTAAGTGCATTAAGATAATGGCACGATCATTCCTTCGGGTACTTGCCCTTGGTCTACCTGACCGGGTATGATCGGAAACACCACCTGTTTACATTAAACGTCGAACAAGCTCATGAATTGTTTTGCGACTGCAGTTAAAGGTTCTGCTAACGTTGACAACGGAAGCACCGCCCTGGAGCATTCCAATAGCCCCATTTCTCTCGGCTTCTGACAACCGTGGCATTGTAAAACTTGTCAACTTTAGATGTGAATTTCACTGTGTGATGACTGATGACATGTATAGTGCTTTGTAACACTGTCTACCGGTTACCGTTCCAAGTGCACGAGCCCCACGTCAAAAAACGGAAATTTAACGCCTAGCTGCATTTGACTGATAACATGACGACGAAACGATGCACGTGTAAAGTGTGTCGATAGTACATGTTTGTGCAATATACACAATTTGGATAAATTCGCAGATGTGCAAAATATTTAAAAACTAAAAGTGTCAGGTTTCTTTTTTTGTTGAGTGTAGTTTGGTACAAATGTAGACCACCTCCATGTCCAGATGGAAATACAATTGCAGCAACTGATCATATAAATAGGCAAGCACACAATATAAACCACTGTGAATTATACGAAGAAAGAGTAAATATCATTTAAATCTCATACTGAATTCTGATTATAATACTAGTAGTAGTCTGATTATGAGTATACTGTATCGTTTCCATCATTACATTTATCACTAAATTATAAGATAAAAGTATTGTTTATGGATGATTACTCATTATGTATTGATATTTGCTCATTTTCTTCCAAACATCTTCTTAAAATAACTTTAAGACCCCCATAATATTCATTTCATAGAAGAAATATAAACTGTTATTAACATACTGACTTTGTGTTTTTCTGTGCTTAAAATCTACCTTTAAAATGTTCAACTTATGTGACAAAGATTACAGGTTATCATTCTTCCTACATGCCAGGACCGTGTTTTGCCAAAGACTTTGATGGATTTCATTGTTATGCCTTACATTCAGTTTTGTCATTTAGTCATCAGGCTTTGCTTAATTTGCTTTAGATTCTTTTTTCATTGTTTAATAGCTGTTGTCCGTGGGACCAATCTTGACCCAAGGGCCATGATTTGAGAACTTGGTTCAGGTCCACAAGGCCATGTTACATACCAAATATCTCAACCCAAGTTCTTGTGGTTTCTGACAGGGATATCTTTTAAAAATCTTTCATATGTAAATCTATGTTAAATAAAGTGATCCGTGGGGCGGGGCCAATTTTGACCACAGGGCCATGATTTGAACAAACTTGGTAGATGTCCATAAGGCAATGTTACACACCAAATATCTATACTCCAGGCATTGTTGTTTCTGAGAAGAAGATTTTTCTATTTTTTCCTATATATGCCTATGTAAATTAAAGTGACCCCTGGGGTGGGGCATATTTTATCTCCAGGGCCATGATTGAACACACTTGGTAGAGATCCACTTGACTATGCTACACACCAAATATCTAAACTCCAGGCCTTGTGGTTTATGAGAAGAAGATTTCTTAAGTTTTTTTTTCCTATTTAGGCCTATGTAAAATCAAGTGACCCCTGGGGCGGAGCCAATTTTGACCCTAGGTCCATGATTTGATGGACATTGATAGATGTCTATAAGGAAATGTAACACACCAAATATCTAAACTCCTGGCCTTGTAGTTTCTGAGAAGAAGATTTTTCTATTTTTTTCCTATATCAGCCATTGTAAAATCAAGTGTCCCATGGGGCAGGGCCAATTTTGACCCTAGGGCCATGATTCAAACAAACCTGGTAGATGTCCATAAGGCAATTTCACACACCAAAATATCTTAACTCCAGTCCTTGTGGTTTCTGAGAAGAAGAAATTTCTAGTTTTTTTTCTATACAAGTCTATGTTAAATCAAGTGATCCGTGGGGCGGGGCCAATTTTGACCACAGGGCCATGATTAAAAAAAACCTGGTAGATGTATATAAGGCAATGTCACTCACCAAATATCTATACTCCAGGCATTGTTGTTTCTGAGAAAAAGATTTTTCTATTTTTACTATAGATGCCTATGTAAATTAAAGTGACCCCTGGGGCGGGGCCAATTTTGACCCCGGGCCATGATTTGAACAAACTTGATAGAGATCCAATAGACAATGCTACATACCAAATATCTAAACTTCAGGCCTTGTGGTTTATGAGAAGATATGTTTTAGTTTTTTTCCCTATGTAAGCCTATGTAGAATTAAGTGACCCTTGGGCGGGGCCAATTTTGACCCCAGGGTCATGATTTGAACAATGTTGGTAGAAGTGCACTAGACAATGCTACACACCAAATATCTAAGCTTTAGGCCTTGCAGTTTTGTAGATGATTTTCAAAGTTTGCATTTTCAAAATCTATTTTAAGCTCCTGTGACCTACTTTTTCATCCAATCAAAATAATTTGAACAATCTTGATAGAGGCATCATAAGGATGATTCCTGTGAAGTTTGGTCAAAATCCATTCTGCGGTTTAGGAGTAGATGTTGTTTAAAGGAAATTGTTGACGCCGGACGGACGCACGGACGACGGACAAAAGGCGATCACAAAAGCTCACCATGAGCATGCTGTGCTCAAGTGAGCTAAAAAAGAAAAATATAACAACACACATATTTATCATTTTTAGGAACTATGTTTGATGTAAATTAACCCCTTCACCCTTTGTGATTTGTACAAGTTTTTAGACTTATTCACCCGACGGTTCCTGGATTGGACCATTACTTGGCGCCTGGTAAAACCATAGTCAATCTAGTCAATATGAGGTTCGAATATAGAACTTACGGATCCGCAGTAACGTACGTTAACAATGGACCACGTTATTGTTAAGGTAAAGCCCTGTTATTGTTGCGCTACCTCTTGGACTACTTAACCTCATTAAAACATTAGGAAACCTTGGTTATCTCCGTGAGGCCATGATGTCCGAAATGTAGCGGAACCATTATAGGGAATTCACCTTAATTCTATGCAGATTGTGATAGCTAATTACCTAAATGATCGAAAGGTAGTCGAATTCATAAATAAATGATGGGCTTTTGAGCTCTCATTATGCACCATCGAATGAAATAGTGCGTTCCTTGCAAATGTTTCTAAAATCAAGTTACAGAAATAATAACGGAATGGAACATATACGAAACCAAAAAGAAGGGGAAAGTAGGGATTTCTTACCGTTTCAGTTTAAAAATACCATAACATACTAACATTAAGGCCACATCAAGTTGTGTGTGGCTTTAGTTCTTTAGTTATATCCATGCTTGAAAGCCATGTACCTGAAAATGTTTTTCTTTCTTTATTTCTCATTATTAATCAATACATAATACATGTACAATATACAATGAGAAACATTAAAACATCAGGAACAGAAATAATTAGCAAACATAAAGTAAGCATATCTAGGAAATAGTTTTACTTTTAGAGCACTCATGTTAGTACATTAAAAGCTATATTGATATATCCATCACAATATCATGGAGAATGTAACAAATGACATTTCAAAAGTAGACAAACAAAAGCCAAATATGAAAATGTTTGCATATTATGAACTAGCTAATCATATTCATGTTAATAGGCAGTTTGCAGGTGGTATTTAATCTAGCATTTAACAAGTTTAAGGCTATACTTATATAGCATTAAACATCAGAAACAACTATGCCAAACCATTTCACAATTATAAAGGAACTTACAATCTACAGCACACAGAGTGTAAGGATAAGATATGTATGTTTCAGTACACTGCCCAAAGCTACACCCATGCACAGTTGTTGGAACTTTTTAGGTCCATCCCTGTTGTCGGATAAAGACAATTTGAAATCATAAACATTATTTCGTTAGTACTTGAATATTTCTTTTTCTTTTTTTGCACTAGTTAATTTTTCAATTTTAGTCCTTGCAACATCTAGCAATGCATGGGCAATGTTTATCTCAATAAAATTATTTTCCTTTATGGCACATGCTAGTCTGTCATTAGCTTCCTTTAAGGGATTGTTTGCCTTTTGCATATCTTCTTGAAGATATTCTTTAATTTTTTTCACTTACTTCTCCTTTTAAGATTTTTTTTTCTTTTCCTGTCTTCATTATTTTTTATGGCGTCCAATTCCATCACTTTCTGTCTCTTTTCTTCAAGTTGAGCCTTTTTAAGCAGATCTGCCTCCTGTCTTTCTTCCTCTAGCTTTTTAAGGTACCTCTGATGTGATTCAGTTACATACTTCATCATGGTTTTGGTAATTGGCACAGCAGTAACATTTCCATCATGTTGTGCCACTGCATCTCGTGTAAGTCTTAAGGCATTCAAGGCTTGCTCCGACAGAAGAGTAAATTCAGATGTCTGGATTTTCTTATTTACTGATAAACTTCTTTCAACATCTGCATTCCCATGGGGAAGACATAAACATAAATGTACCAATATCTGCAATGTAGGGAAGTTTGGGTTGCAACTTGCTGATTTCTGTCCAAATTTTTATTCCAAAAGTGATAACTCTCTTCAACTTATCATTCTTATCTTACACAACACTGTTCTCGATTTCTTCAGCTCTATTCACTTTCTACACATCACAAAACATCGCAACTTCATTTGGTATAATGCTTGGCATCTCTTCTGCAAGGTTTCGTACATATCTCATGGCTATATCTTGATCTTTTACTTTTTGGTGGAGGCACTGAGCATACTACACCACTTTCTAGGCCAATGGTAGCTTCTTTCCCAAATATTTTTCAATTTCAATGTAGAACTTTTGCATCTCCCTCAACAGTGGCCTTTTTAGTGTATCCAGGGCCTGCTTGCTTTCTCCTGTTGCCATAACTCTCAAATCTAGCAGTTCTCTATATTGTCCATGTCTATTTTAATAAATTTCTTACTGGTAGCATTCCTGACTAGGCCATCTTTAACAAATCGGTTCATGACTTTCCTTAAAAGGTCTGTTGATTCAGAGTGAAGCAAGTGTATCAAAGGTTCTTGTTTCTGGAAAAACTTCAAGAAAGGATTGAACATTGGTCCACAGCTGATGATGAATAGTAACTGAATGTACATCTCTCTTGAGTGCAAAGTCCTTGGCATATTCTTTTGTATTTATCATTCCTTTTTAAGAAGTGACTGGTGTGGTGATTTGTGGAAGATCCCTCAAATAGTATTGCTTACATGCATCCCAGTTTCTTCTAATGCGTTCTAAGTAGGGATGAGTGTTAGCCAACGGCACTGCATATGTCTAACAAAAGCATCTCCACTGAGATCCATATTTTGTAGTGTTTGTTCTAAATCGTCTTTCTGACACGAGTGGCTTTTAAACCATTGAAACATGTCAACAGCGAGCACCTCAACATCTTCACCAAAAACATCTAAACCTTTCCTAAAAGCGTTGCGCACAAAAGTATATGGAGTGAACTCAACAAGACCTTGGAGTTCATTCAACTTCAGGTGTTGATCGAGAAGATTCTAAATTTTCTTGTTTACATTTGGTCCATCACTACCAATGCTGATTAACTGATGGAGTCGCAACATGATTCCATCCTCTACCTCAAAACTGTTGACATCATCTCCCACAGCATGTCCAAACATCACAGCTTTAAAAAAATGTATCACAATTTTTTCCCTTTCTGCACTCCAAAATCAACAGGACATCGCACTGTTTATTGCCTTGTACATTTCCGGTTTCATCAAACTGTAGAGTGTATGGTACCTTACTTTCAATGATTTTGTTACAAAGATATATTCTAAGAAATGTTTCCAAACCATCACAGAGAATGTAAGATATCTTGTATTTGTTCATTGTAAATTGTTCACTGATTGTTCCTGGAAACATAGCTGCACATAATGCTGGTATGTCATAACAAGAGCTAAAATGTAAAACCGACTGCGGCTTCTTTCATGGCCCTCAATATTTCTGCTGTTATTACTTGATCTTTCTGAGGTTTAGATAATACAGAAATCTGTTTTGATGACCCAGCGACAACATCCCCACCTCCTTGTGAATCGGTGATTTTTTTCGGCACATTGAAAATCATCTGAGTGCTGCTTGTGCTGGTATTCAACTTTGCAATTTCCTTATGCTTTTGACCCTAAGCATGGTGCAATGTCTGTGAGGCACCAGTATTGCCGCACTGAATTGTCTTCATACTCAATAAGTAGTAACCAGCATTGTGTGGATAAGTCTTTTTCACACCATGATCTTAGTAGATGTCCATTACAGTCTGTTTTTCCAAGCTATGACAGGTTAAACTTTGTATTACCATGAGGCATTACTTCTGGTAAGTAATGACAATTATGCATTCCAAAACCTGTAAATACAGTCTAGCTGTGAAACAAACCTAAGCAGGTGAGCTAGCTACCAGATGATGGTGTATTATGTCAACAGGAAAATCAACTACTCTTAAATACTAAAAGAATTGTCATTAATACAAATAAGTTTCAGATGCAGTCATTTTGACAAAAAACACAACCATCTGATAGAGAATGATTAGGCAATACCAATTTGAGTTAGTTTCAGGTTAGTTTCATTGAATTGCCTTTACTCTGATTTCAATTGATAATAAGCACACTGCTGCAACTCGCCTCAAACATAAGAGCAGTTGGTCAATGCAGTGTTATAACCCACAGATGCCAATGTTTTCTTTGAATTTTTAGTTTAAGTTAGATAGATTTTATTAGCGACAGAAAAGTAAGCTAACAGAAAAAAAAGTATATGCAATTTTCAGACCAAACACACCTGAAAATCTGTTTAATAAAAATGAATTTTTGAATCAATACAGCACGGCAACTGTGGATTCCCTCAGCTACTGCATCATTTGGAATATCAGTGAAAAGGTTTGGCATTGTAAAGAAGCATAAACACATTTACTAAAAGGAACATGAACGATATGAATTAATGACTCAATATTTATACAGTATAGGATAAAATATTTACCTGTTGGTCAGTATGCTACTGACTGACTGGCCAAGTAACCATGTTGCTTTCAAGTATGGACATCACAAGTTGAACCATTTACACACACCTGAACTACAAATCACAAGGAACTGAAAATACAACTGAAGATATATTTTTAGTATCGTTTGCATATTTATTCTTTTAATTTTGAAGTGGAAAAAGGGATAATAGGGCTATTTCAGAAAAGAGTAGGGAAAAGTAGAGCTCAGGTGGAAAAAGTAGGAAAAGAAGGGACCAGTAGAAAGCCAGTGTTTGGTAATTTGAATGAAACAAAATGTTTCAAAACAACTCTTGCTTTATTTGATTTTGTAATGTCAGATTAAAGCAATGCCTTTTTATATAAAAATCTTGTTATGAGATTCATGATTAATAATCAGGTGTCTGACTGTTAAATCGATAGAGACGTTAACAAGAACGGCACCCCAACTCGTCACACAGGTGTTTTGTTTAGTTGAGTTACGACCGGGTGATTTTGATGGTCAAATCGACTTTTTTGCGTAAAAAATATGTTGAGACGTATAGTTGTAAAAGTTTGAGAGGCTCAGACCGCAAAACCTTGTTGAAACATCGGCTTGAATTCAAATTTTCGTCAATGACAATAATCTTGGACGTTTACCCATAACATTTTACTCCCCCGCCGAACCGATCAAGTTCAATTACGACAATACCGTCAAAGCAACGACGATAAACACATGATTGCTATTCACTATGATACTGATTATATCTGCATCCCTGGATATAACAGTTTCGACGTCTATGATGATGATGGGGGATGATAGATACATGTAAACGACCTGGCGGAGGGTGTCAACGACCAGTCTAAGAAGAAAAAATCTTGTTGGCCTGCTAATGTTGAATCGTGCTGCGGTTTCATTCTTTGTACAACATAATCCTACGATTTTCTAACTCTTAATAGTGTTTTTGGAATAAAGATGCTAAACATTTAACGTGCAATTAATGAATCGGAAAAAACAACAACAACAACAACAACAACAACAACAACAACAACAACAACAGAACAACAACAACAACAAAAAAAAGTGTTTAAATTGTTTGAAATCATTCTTCATGCCGAGTTGGTAAGCATGCTTATAAAGAAAGGTAAGGACCAAACAAACTTGCTACTTCACATAATATTTGTTTCGATTAAAATGACGGTTTGACGGTTTAATGATGTTTTAATCATTACTTAACTTTTACTTTTTACTTTAATATATATAATATAATAACTACCTACTTATGTTTGTTTGTTTGTTGGGTTTAACGTCCCACCTACAGTATTTCAGTCATTTGGAAGCGATGACTATCTACTTAACACAAATTCATTGCAGTATATCCCACTTCAGTACTTGTACTGCAAATTTTATTAAACATGTTTCATACAGAATTTATTTAGATCGCCGAAGACATTATTTCCTGAACGCAAAAAAAACCGCCATATTTTATGACGTTATCATCTTTAATTGTGCACGGAAAATGCGAGTACAGAAGAAACTTATAAATTTGAATTGGATACGTAAAACAATTAGGTTAAACGATTTTTTTTAATGATTCTTAATTTAAAATCAATGACCAAATGACTCAACACAAATTCCGTGCAGTATGCATCCCATTTGTTGACGTGTAACATACACAAAATAAAATAATCAAAAAGGAATACAAGACATCCACCTAAATAATTCACAGGATTCAAAACTGGTAAACACATGGTATAAGATTTCTTTGATCCACGTGGACTTGTATCACTATACGCTCCAATGACTCCAATGTCTGCAGTCATGAAACGGCTGTTTTACTCAGAGACCTTGGATCTTTATCATCCTTATCATCCTTGAAGTTCCAACCACAACAGTACTTCTAAGTAAACATATTTTCCTTTAATCAGTAACCTTTATTTCTCAATCATTCTGTACGTCAGTGCATCTGAAGACAGCAGGCAAAACTGTTTGCTTAGATATATGGTCTAATGCATTTCAATTTTGAGCTTTTGAAAATACAGAATGGGGCGTTGAAAGAATTCGTATTTAATTATGTAGATGCAGTGGCGCCACATGGACACAGTCTTTGATCCAAGATTTGAAGCACATGACGCATACTTGAAAGAAAATGGACGAGATCTAAAACAGCCAACACTGAATATGACTGATTCTTTAACACTTTACTTTATGAATATTTATCATCAAATTTTTTTTTAATGTAAATGTTATATAAAAGATTTGTCTTTGTCGTACTGACTGTGGTAATTACTGTGTTGAATCTGAGTAACACTTTTATTCTTAGTCTGGATCTGCTATGTTTTCAAAGCCACAATACGTGCCTGTACAAGGTACATCGTCACAATGACACAAGAAGAACCGTTCAATTTTTCCCTCATTGAAACTGGTAAATTATCCACTTTTTTTTATTAGTGTATTGCATTAATATGTCCGCATAATAATCACACAAGAATGCAGAATCTGACGACTGCATTATTTGTTGAAAATGCATATTTACTTAGTCAGCTTACATTGATTGTAGTTATCAATAATTTCTGACTGACTGAACACACGCTGCTGACCAACCCGTCTTAGGAAACGTTATGAAGAAAAAATAAACATGGCTCATGTTTTCCCCTAGATATAAACTTGGTTTTGACATGGGTGCAGTAAATAAATATGCACAATAAATAGCAGAAGAAAATAAAATCAGCTTTCAAACATGAAACTTGTACATGTATAATAATTTACAATTACATGCCAAGTATTATACTTTGAAACAGCAATACTTTCGAAATGGCGAAATTTATATTCAACATTATATTTTAATTGAAATTTTAAGATAGGAAAAAATGAGTCCAAATGTACGAGCAAATGTATTATTTTGGTGGAATTGAATCAAATATCCCACCTCCTAGAAATGATAGTCAGACAAACAGACAGACAGACAGTATATTTTATTGACGTAAACTTAAACTTATTGACGTAAAACTATTGTCATGTATATACGTATAGATACGAATAGAAAATCAAATAAACAAATGTATATAAATCAAATATATCATGCAAAGATTCATTTATTTTTGTCATAAATCAAACAAATCATGCAATTTTTCACTTATTTTTGTCATAAATTTCAACCATACAATTATGGGGGATGGACTTTGAAAAAAATTAAAATAAATACATGAAAGCAAAACAAAGTCGATTGTAATTACACATATAATTTTCGAAAATTATATAAGTGTATTATGTAACATTATGTAATAATATAATTATTATGTATTATGTAACATTATGTAATTATATAAGTGTATTATATAACATTATGTAATTATATAATTATATAAGTGTATATGTAACATATGTAATTATATAATTATATAAGTGTATTATATAACATGTAATTATATAATTATATAAGTGTATTGTATAACATTAAGTAATTATATAATTATATAAGTGTATAGAGCATATTTATCATAGCGTATCCGGACCATGTGATGTTGACAAATGTGAAAATGTTCTAGTCAAGCAAATATTTTGAGATCTTTGCTATATGCATTTAGTAAATATTCCTCATTTAAGCCTATCTTCAACATGAATGACATTTTATGAGGGAAAATGCAATAAATTGGAATAACGCAAACGAAAGATTCAGATATACGAAATGACATCATGTTGACAGACGCAAACGAAAGAATCGGATACACGAAATGACATCATGTTGACAGACGCAAATGAAAAAATCGGATACACGAAATGACATCATTTGAACAGACGCAAATGAAAAAATCGGATACACGAAATGACATCATGCTTGCAGACAATCATATCATGGATAGATCATAGTTTGTTTCGAGAATTCTTTTAGCGTCCTCCGGGGTATGAAATCACGTTTTATGTAAAGTCTTATTAAGACTTGCTTATGTTATCGTATTGATGAAATTATTCAGAGAAACTCAAAATACATTGTGATGTTGGTCATAAACGTTCAGAAACGTTTCAGAAATACAGAAATGAAAAGCACTTGCCACGTTTTGTTTTATCTCCTTTCGTTATATCAGTAGAAAAAATATATATTATATGAATTAAAAAAAAAATAAATGCCTTTTTATCATCATTGAATAACACCAGGGTTGGGGTAAAGGGATAGGGTGATTTAATAAAGAAGTCATGAGGTTTTCATGAATATTTTATGACAGTGAAAGCAGAAATAAGTTGTTTTTAAATCTTAACCATATTTTGATAAGTATTCATATTATTTATGTCCTATGTTACATTTATCCTATCATCAGACTCACATCGTGGTATAAACTGCCTATCGAATAAACTTAGCTTTATACTCATTCGTGAAATTTTATATACTCTGACGTCATCGGAACTACTTTCTTGCGTTCAAATGTGTTTTGTGTATTGGGCTCAACCGTGTAAGATACTATACTTTTTAAATATATTTTTTTCTTGTCGAGTATTTGAAAATTGAAAATGCTTAACGCATATGCTTAATAAAAAGTTTCGAAAAGTTCGTGAATTGTTATAACCGTTTTTTAAATCCTGGGACTACTTAGGTGTGTACGCAGAACGGTTTGTTTGCTTGCACACGTGGAAGAATACTAAAGGGCAGATAGTTGGGAGAATCCAGATTTTTTCTTTTATTTTCGTGTCTAATTTAAAATTATCAGATTATTAGTTAGAATGATAGGATAAATAGAATACTAGGTTAGTGTTGGATAAAGATAAGTTTATCCTACTCGGCAAAGAAAAAAATAAACCAAGGCTCGTCAAGGCTCGCGGTTTATATTTTCTTGGCCTCGCAGGATAAACTTATCTTTATCCAACACTAACCTAGTATTCTCTATATATTACTCATAACAAATACGGTAAAAAATACAGATCTGAAAAATTTAAAACAGATGAAAAAACAACAACAACAAACCATCAACAACAAAAAACAACAACATACAATTCAGGACACTTGCAGACCTGCAGTTAACAAGATTGTCTTTATAAAGATGAAGTGTGATTATCATTGAATAGAAGAACGAATAAATGTGTCCAATGTATAAAGACTTGAAGACTTGACTTAAAGAAAATTGTGGTGTGATGATTCTTAAAATAAATTGTTAATATAAGTGATCTGCAAGCATACAGTTGCATTTAGTGTCTTGACTTGACTTGGCTATTTGAGTTTACCGTCGCTTCGACAGTATTTCAGTAATATAGCGACGTCCAACTAATTACAGGTGGAGACCGAATGCATGGATGCATCCGGGTAGAACCACCGACCTACCGCCAGCCAGCTGGAAGGCTTCCCCACATGAAAATCCGAATGAGCCTGCTGGGATTCGAACCCACGCGGTGAGGGGCTGAGTGAGTGTTAAAGCCAGCGACTTTACCTCTCGGCCACGGAGGCCCCTGCATTTAATGACTGTGATACATGATACCATATATATATAGACTTAATGATGAATTACATTTTGTAATATTTTTCAAATGAAACAAGAACTTTGATTGATGACTCTACTATACCTCCGTAGTGTTAAAATTAACAGATCCGCCTACGGCTTTCACATTTAAGGTTAATCATATATAAAGGTAATCATATATAAAGGCAATACTGACAGGGTCGCCGTTGAGACTTCAATCATGACTCGTGTCTGTGTGTTTACATTTGTTGTCTGTGCAATGGGGGGATTCGTGCTTGTAGAACCTGCCCGTTCTATATATAATTATGAAACACTTTCAGAAAAAATGACCAGAATGGAAATGGAATGGCAGGTATTACAAAACAACGTAAAAACTGCATTGACAGATATGAAAACGGAACAAGTAAAAGCGAAACAGGAAATCAGTGGCGCTTTAGAAGATGTTGGGAACGTGCTAGAAAAAACAGAAGCTGAACGAAATGACTTTTTAGCGGCATACAATAAAACGACTCTGGACCTTGCCACCACACAAGATAAACAGATTACTGAACTGCGTAACAATTTGGCTTATTTCAAGGAGCGGATAAATCGAAATCTATCAGGTAATTGAGGTTAAATTAGATCTAAAAGATAGCGGTGCCCAGCTGATTGATTAATGAACAAAGCACTTTTACATTAAAAGGCCTCTGAAAATTTGTAGAAAAAAAAAACCAAAAAAAAAAAAACAACAACAAAAAAACAACAAAAACAAAACAAAAACACACAAGAGATTTAATAATAAATGTAACAAGTGAATGTCTTAAACACTATATTTTACTATATAAATATAAAGTGTAAAAGACATCTCTTGTATATTTTGATAACGTCATTTTATCTTTCATAAAGAAATAATATACGTAATTTGGTATTATTTTAACATATTAGGATTAAAAACAGCGTTGAAACACTACTCGTGAAAATGTCAGAATGTTTGTCTAAAAAGGTTTTCTAAATAAAAAAAATCCGCATTTCTTTCTTTAAAAAAGATAAAAACGGAGAACATATAACATGCCAACTTGGTATTCTAGACTAAGGAAATTGATCATTACATACATTATATATAAAAGCAATTGAAAACTTGTAAAATAAACAGCTTTCTTGCGTGTTCATTGATGAACATTTTCATACCTCTATAAATTGAATTAATTATTTAGAAATGAAATAATATGGAGAGCAGCAAATGCTGATAATTGATTGCTTGTATTAGAGGATGCAATGATACGCCAGGGAGTGCCATGTCAATGTTTAAAAACGAAACGGTATTCTAATTTTCTAAAGGATTTTCTCCAATCTTCAAAAACATGTAAAAAAAACTCCGAAAAAAGTTTGAATTTTAGAAATTTAAAAAACGAAATCAAACCGTTTAACCTTTATAGTAAACAAGGGTACTGATTTAAAGGGAATATGGAACGCCATGACGGGCTTTTTATGGCACCTTCCTTTTTGTTTGGGACATAGCCTTTATTGCATGGGTTTAAAACGTTATATGCAGTGGTTTAAAAACCCTTATGTTCAGTAGATATGTAGGTTTTGGTTTCACTTGCCATTAAACTCGGTACAAACTGACCTTTTTAAAGCAATGGAAAAATATATGCGTCCCCTTTTTATTATTCATTCCCTTTTGGTTTTTTTCGTCCCCCGGGCTTTTAGGAGTCGTTTTGTTTATTTCACGTTAAAAGGGGCATTAAATTTCAGGGGTTAAAAACATATTAATCATTCGTTTTTTAATAATGGGGGTTTAAAAGTATTAATGCATAAAGACAAAACAAAATTCAAAATAAAAAACCGTGGACAATTTGCAAAAACAATGAATATAATAACAAAAGGGCTGAAATTTTTATTAAAAGGAATAAAGAGATGTTACCCCGATAATGGGATGTGAACAGCAAAACAACTATCACTGAAATAAGGTTTTAACCCAAATATTGATTGGGTTAAACCCCTAAAATTTCTATGTTTCAAAAATAAAGACAGTCACTCATAAAACTTTGGGGTTCCATAGGGGGGAAAAAAACGCGAAGAAAACGAAAGGGAAAAAAAAATAAAAAAGGGTGATTTTTTTACTATTTCTTTAAAATTTAAAAACCGTACTTATACAAAAAGAGGGTTTTAGTTTTTTAAATTTAACTAAAAAACACCGAACACGTTACACGGGGGACCGGGCAAAGGGCCTTTTTACTAATCCGATTTATTGAGATTTATTAAACGTTTTTTTTTTAGGCGATTGGGAAAACTTCTTACAACTTTTTTAAAACCTCTCACCGTTCCCGGGGTTGGCCATACTTGCGCCCCCAAAATTAAAGAAGAATTTTTTCCCCCCAATTCGAACCCAACCTTCGGGTCCTAACGGCTACGTTTTCCCCGGGGGAACCCGGGGCCCTTTTATTCTTCAAAAAAATTTTTGACAAAATAGTACATAATACTAAGAAAATTTTTGATGGGACAAAAAAATCATAAACGGGAAAAAACCCCGGTATTAATTTATTTTACTTCATTTGGGGATTTGGGTTTATCACTTTATTTTAGTATTTCCCGAAAATCGGAAAACCTGTCATATTTTTGATTTTATATTTATTTGGGTTTTTTAATTTTTTTTCCTTTTTAAAATTTAGATCTTCGAAACTCCGGGGGTGGCTTTTAACCCTACAATGTTAAATAAATAATCCTCTCCCCGGGGAAACATCGTCTTCAAATCAAAATGTTTTAACAGGGGAACGCCATACAATACACAGGGGGCCTTTTCGGCCCCCCTTCCGGGAGTATCTATTCAGGGCCCCAAATTTTGGGTTGTCCCCAAAATGGTTTGGTTTTTTTCCGATATCATGGAGCGGGGAAAATATGTGGGGCATATATCTTTATTTTCTGTAGCCAACAGCCGTGCAATGCGGAACAAGGGCCAAAAAGCAATCATGCAAAACCAAACTGCTTTTTTTCATTAATAAACATGGATATTGAAGACAAAAAACAGGAAGGTTTTTTCACTGGGGCCCTTTCTTTCAATTTAAAATAACCTACAACAACTGATGTTATAGTCCGTATCTTTTTCTATAAATTAGCACCAGTACTTTAATTTCTGGGATTTTCCACAAAGATCTTCAAAATAATGGACCCTGGTTTTTCTTAATTCCAAAAAAATCTGCTTTCTTTAAAAGGGTTTAGCAAAATAAATTTTTTTAATTTGATAAAGTTTACACCGGGTCATGGAATAAAAATTTTTGGGGGCTTTTCTTTCCCCATAAACCAAGCTTAAATTAAGAATGTTTTTAAATGCCTTTCAGTTTTTACAATTACCCAAACCCGAGAAAAATAAATTTGGGATATCCTTACATAAAAAAAATTTTTAACCGAAGAAAGAACTTGCTAATGTTTATTTGTTTTTTTTTTTGATACCTAGTCAAACCTGGCCCTTTAAACGAATTTTAAATTTAAATGACAACAAATTTCGGTAAATTAACAAAAATAAAAAAAAAATGCCAGTTTAAAAAAACAAAAAATGGGCCCTAAAACGGGGGACCGCTTTTTTACAGGTTCCGCTAAAACAGGTTTAAAGGGGGTTTTTTAACAATCCTTTGACTAGGGGGGAAAAATACCTACCCCCCCAAATTCCAAAACCACCATACTTTCGCCCGGAAAGGGAAAAAAAAGTCATTGTCTCCAAAGGGGTTCGAACTTAAACTTTTGGATTTGCAGACAATATTGTTTTGGGGCTTTTTAGGGTTCAAACCCTTTTAAAACAGAAACCCCCAAAACCATTTAATTTTTTGGGTGAGGGCCAAAAATTTGCCCGAACTTTGATATTCTTTTTTAAAAATTTCCCCTGTTCATTTTGATTTTTTTATTAAGATTTTTTGGGTTTTGGGATCCCTTTTTTTATAATAATAAATTAATTAAATTTTTTTGGTTTCATTAATTTACTGCAAATTCCCCGTTCTTTTTTAAAGAAGAAAAAAAACAAACCCCCCCAGATAAAAACATTTTTTTTTCCTGGTTTGAAAGTTTTTGAATCGCAAAAAAAAAAAAAAACCCCAAAAAAACAAAAACAAAAAAAACAAAACCAACTTTTCCCTTAAGTATAGAAAACACGAAAAAACCAAAATTTTTAAATTTTCTTTCATTAGGGGCCCCTACCTTTAAAACAGCGATATATCAAGTTTATTTTTCATTATTTTAAAAAGTTTTTTTTTTTTTTAATTTTCATGATTTTTTTTAACAATAGTAAATATAAAAATAAATTCATGTTTTTCACACTAAACACACAAAACACCACACACACACACACCACCCCGCCCCCCCCCCCCCCACACACATTAAAATTTTAATTTTTCATAATTTTCTACTCCTAATGCTCAAACTACTTTCCGGCAATATTTGTCATACTTTTTTTTCCCTCCTTTTTTTTCTATTTTAAAATTTTTTCCCTTTTTTATTTATTTTTTTTCATTAACTCTTCTATCTTCCTGAGTTATAATCTATTTTTTAAATTAGTTTCCTCGGGTTTTTTCACCTTTATTACTTCAACTAAATTACCAAACATGTATTTTCCGGGTTTCTTATTTTTTCTTTTTTCCCCATTTTTATGACATTCCTTATCAAAATAAAAAATTTTGGGTTTTTTCCTTAAGCTGTTTTTTCCAACACAAGATATGTTTATATCACGTTTATAAACCGGGTACCTGGATACGACTGGTAACCCCCCTTCTCACCTTTCTTTCCCCGGGTTTGATTCCTTTTCCGTACGTAATAAAGTGGTCACCCGCCAAAACGTTGGGTTTTTTTTTCCCACAATAAAGAACCCCTACCCGCCACCAGAGCCTCGAAATTTTTGTTTTTTTGAAAAAATCAAAAAAATTAAGTTTAAACTTCGATATACATTTTATACAACAAGGGAAAAAAGAAACTGGTAGGGATGGGTATTGACAAGCACACAAAAAATTAAAAGATATTAAAAAAAAACACCATTGGGCCATTTTGACACCAAAAAAAAGGGAAAAAATTGGGGGGGGTTTTAACGTTTTTTATCTGTAATTTTTAAATAAAGAATGCTAAACAATCAACTTATTTGTTTTCCGAAAATTTAATTTTACCCCAAAAGGGTTTTTTCTAAAACAATTTAAAACTTTAATCTTTAAGACAATAACCTCTAAGTTTGTTCAAAACTTTAGGCAACCCTCCCTCCGGGGGATAAGGGGTCCGCCTTGGGGGTTGGGAGGTCTTGGTTTGACCCCAAAAGTCATAAAACCCAAAAAATTTATACCTAGGGTGAAAAAAAAAGGAAATGTTTTTAGCTCCTTCTGGCGGCAATAGGGGTAGTTCATATTTTGGGTCGGATCAGGGGAAAAATGACGGGGTTTTCAGCTAATGCACGGCCCTAATTGCAGGGGGCACACTATATCTGCCAATAACATCGGCCCAAAAGACTGAAATATTTGGGGGGCTTAAAACCCAAAAAAAACCCAACAAACAAACAACTTACAACAATGAAATTTCTAAATAGTCATTTTTTTAGACAAAGACCGGGATAATTTATAAACTTTCCCCACTTTGATGCATAATCGTAACCCCTTTTACTCACTCCCCTTACACATAAAAATTTTTTGTTTTCCGGAAAATCTGTTAAATTTTTTTTTAGATCATGTATCATTTCATATTTGGGATCATTTTTATATTTTTTTTTTGAACGATTCTTATAAATCAACAATTTCTGTTCTGTTTTGATTCTGTAACCTTTTTAAACAAAATCGGGGAAATTTAAAAATCCCCAGCCCCACTGGAAAAGTTTAAAACAAAAACTAAAGTTTGAATTTAAAAATATTTTCATCATACAAGTACATTTATGAAAAAACAACAAACTTTTAATGGACAAAATTTTTCATATTTTTTTTTTGACTAAATCCATCACAAAGTGAATTATCATCTTCAAAAGTACCGGGTTTTTTCCTGCGCGGGATGACCCCCTTATGATCAAGTAATTACAATACAAACAACCTTACTTTAACTGGAAATTAAAATTTTCCCTTATATACGTCTTGAAAGTATAAGGTTTCATAAAATACCTTATATCCGACTTTTAAACAAATTTTAAAAAATTTTTTTGGGTTGGGGTTTAAATTTTAAAAATAAGGGTCATAAAAAGATCTTTTAAAAACAAAAATGGCACACAAATTTATTTTTATAAATTTTCTTAATTTTTTATTTTACACTTTCAAATGAATACAATTTTAAAAAAATGCGTTTTTTTTTAAAAAACAATTTAAGAAAAAAATTTTTCTTTTTAACCACCAAATTTTTTTAAAAATATATTTCTGTTCGAACTTTTAAAATTTTTTAAAATTTAAAAAAAATCATTTTAGGATATTTAACCTCTTTAATCATGACTTTTTTTAAATATTTTAAATAATTCAAAACTAATTCCTTTTTTCTTTCATATCATTCTACCCCCATACAAAAAAAAATTTTAAAAATGGCTTTACATCCTAGTCGGTCCGATTTTTTAAATCATACGGGGATATAAAATATTTAAAGTTTGTTAAAAATTTTAAAACCCAAAAAAAAATTAGGTTTTTCTCTTTATACGGGATAATTTCTAAGTTTTTGAAAAATAATGTCCCCGAATTAAAATTTATCGAAGAAATTTTCCCTAAAATACCCGCCGATCGAAAAAAATTTTTTACCCCTCTCCGACTAGGAATTTTACATCCTTTTCCATCGGAAATTAGATTTTTTCAATTGGTTTAAAAAATAGGGGCTCAAATTTTGGGCAAATATTTAAGACCATAAAATAAGGCAACCTGAAATTTTTAAAATATATAATTTAAGGGAATTTTTTTTATTTCCCCCTATTTAACAATTTTCCCCCAAACGGGCTTTAATTCTCAAACAATTTTAAAAACCTTCATTTTCACCATTTTAACAAAAAGGGATCGAAAATAAAATAAAAATTAGGGTTTAAAATATACTTTTCCCTTTTTTTATTAAATTTTAAAAAATTTTTCTTTTTACTTTAAAACTTTTTCTTTGAAAGAAACAAAAAATACTTTTAGCGTTGGTGTAAAAAAACGTAGAAAATTTTTTTTAAAAACCAAAAGGCAGAAAATTTGATATAAACGTGGGCATATAAAAATCAATCAGTTAATAAGGGAAATTTTTTAACCGGAAAAAAAAACCCCCACATAAACCAAAAACAAAAACAAAAACAAAAACAAAAACAACCAAAAAAAACGACATTTCTAACTCCGGCTCCCCCGGGTTTTTAAAATTGGGCCTTATTTTTCCCACTTTTCAATATACAACTTCCATTTTTTGGGACTTTTTAAACTTACAAGGGCCCTTTTTCCCCACTGACCTTACTTTGGCCTTTTTTTTGGGCCCAACTTTTAAAATTTAAAAAGTCTTCTTTCAGAAAAACCTTACCAACAACACGAATTTTACATGTGAATTCCCGTACAAACCTTTTTGCCCCCCCCTTACACTTTCGGGCTTTTACCCCTTACCTTTGACCTATTATTGAAATTTTAACAAAATGCTTTTAAATTGGGCCCTAACTTTTTTACTTTTTACATTCAAAATTTTTTTTTTGTAGCATTCCCTTTTATAAGGGGTATTCAATAAACCCAAATTTCACTGGAAACATTGAAACCCTTTTTCCTTTTTCCTTATTTTTCCTAACTTTGGGGCAAGTTTTAAAATAAATATTTTTCTGTCATTTCTCAATGATTTTTAAAAAAAAAAAACTTTGTATACTAATTTACATCTTTTTTAAAAATTGCACTTTTTTGGGCATTCACTTTTTGGGGAAAAATTTTTTAAAGCATTTTAAAATTTTTCCAAAATTTTCGGTTTTGGTTTAATCGAAAAAACAAAAAACCACTGTATTTTTTGTTTACAAAAAATACATCTTTGTATTTATACATTCTTTTTTCCATGCATAGGGCAAGGTTTACCTTCAAATTCAATGATCAAATTTAAAGGGGTTTTATACCATCTTTTCCCGGGAAAGGGGTACAGTTTTTTTTGTTTTCAATCCCAAATTTTTTTAAAGTTTTTCAAAATTTTTAAAGTTGGGAAAAAAAAAAACGTTCACCGCAAAGCGGGGCCCCCTTTTACGGTTTTTATATGTACACTCCTAATTTTTTCTTTAAAAAACGGTTTTTTACAAAATTTTAAAAAACCCAGACAATTAAAAAATATTTTAGGAAAATTAAAAAAAGCTTTCCCTTATTTTGGGGTTTAAAAAATTTTTTTTTATTGGGGGAAAAATTTGCTTTTTCGGTTGGTCATTTTTTAAAAAATCATTCTTCTTTTTTGAAAAGATATTTCGGGGTTAACCCTTAAAAATTCGGGAAACACTTATGCTAATTTCGGGGGCGACAAGGGATACACCTTGGGCCAATTGCCAATACTTTTTTTCTTTCAAAAATTTTTTTGACACTTTGGGGAAATTTTGGGAAAAACCATTGAATTTTCTTGCCACACTTAACCTTTAGAAAATTTAAAATTTTGGTTTAAAGGGGGTTTTTGGGTACAATTACTTTCCTAACTAGTTTCATATCGATATACTTTAAAAAAAAGTTTTTTAACAATTTTAACATACTGATTATCAAATTCAATTAATTTTCAGAAAACCCCAATTCAGAAAAAAAGGGTTTCGGGTTTTTTTGGGTCTTAAATTAAGTATCTATTTGGGATCATTTCAATATTGTAATTTATTTTGTTTAAATCCATACTTTAGTCTTTCCTTAGATTTATTTAAATTTTTTCATTACGACCCTTTTCTTTTCCCAAAAAATTTTTGCTTGTGTTTTTTTCCTGAAACCCCCTTTTTTCATTTTTTTGTAATGTTTTATCCCAATGCTAAAAAAAACAAAAAAAACCGCGTTGGTACACACTAATTTTCACCCCCCAAAACTGGGCAGATTTATTACGCGCACAAAACCCCGTGTTGGGAGTGAACCTTTAGCTTTTTTTAAACCATTAAAACCCGTGGGCTCGCTTCCCCAAATAACCCCTTTAACCCAAAAGCTTTAATTAACGATAGGGAGAAAAACTTTATGCGCGCAACCCCTCATGCAATCAAACTTTAATAGAGGTATTTTTAGCCCCTACCCTTAAACAGACTAGACAGGGGTCATACTGGCCTCCAGAGCCCTAGCATGTGTCAAGCCCCGGCCCTAAATGTATAACACACTCTGTTATATAGGCTGTGTTTTTAAAAATATCAAAGGGGAATTTGGTTTTGGGAAAATTTTCATATAAGGTATAAATATATTTTTTTAAATTTAAATTTAAAAAACAATTTTTTTTAATTTTTTTTGGGATGGGTATTTAATTTTTTTAAATAATAAAAAAAAAAAATGAAAACATTTTTAAAAAAAAGGAAAACAATATAATAATATAAAAAAAAGGGGAGATAACACATAAAGGTTTCCTATTTATAGATGAAAATCCCAAAATCTAGAAGAATGAACTGTATTGTTATAATTTTTAACTAAATCATCTAATATATCATAATATTTAGTAGTTTCATGAGCAGTAAAATATTTAAACATATGTTGTTTCATAGTTCCTATCCAACGTTCTACTACACTAGATTTTTCTTCATTCTCAGTTGAATATAACTTTATGTTATTATCCTTTAATAATTCTTTTACTTGTCGATTATAAAATTCAGATCCTTTATCTGACCAAATAAAAATTGCTTTTCTTTCTTTAAATAATGTTTTAAATGCTTCACTTACTGTTATTCCTGTTTTATTTTTTAAAGGAATTAACCAACCATATTTACTAAAAACATCTATAACTGCTAATAAATATTTATAATGTTTATTTTGTTTTGAATATTGTTGCATATCTACCAAATCAACAGCCCATATTTTATCTATTGAATCAACAAAAACACGTCTTTTAGGAAATTTCTTTATAACTCTATGATGTAATTCATCTGCTAATTTATTTGTTCCTATAAATCTATTTTTCTTAGATCCACACTCAGAACATTTACCTTTTAACATTTGTCTATTGTTGGTTGTTGTTACTTGTTCTACTGAATTATTTTCAGTATGTTTTTTACAACGTAAAACAATATATTTTTGGGTGATCCATTTTTAATGATAAAAAAATGGCAGATCGAAAAGTTTGTACAAAATGTAAAGAATACAAACTACTAAGTGAATATTACAAACAAACAGGAAGAAGATTTAGTATTAAATCTGCATGTAAACAATGTCTTAAGCCTAATCAACAAAAACATTATCAAAACAACAAAGAAAAGTATAAAAAAGCGTATCAAGAGTTTATTGTTAGAAACCTGATTATATGAAAAATTATCATAATTAAAATTTATTTCTATTAAAATGAGACCAAGAAAATTTAAAGATCTTATTACTGGAACTATTATTAATAATATAGATGAAGAAGATATAACTAAATATATAAACTTATTAAAAGATAAAATAGTTATTAATCACTTTCCTTTAAAAATAAAAATAATAATAACAAGTGAATTTTCAACCCCTTTGGCACTTGATATAATAGAAAGTCATTACTCTCACCCTGTTAAAAAGTTATTCAAACACAAAATAATATGTCTACATTCTATAATAGTTTGATAGATAAATTTGAAGCTTGGGTAGATAAATTTCAAGAAAGAGGATCTGGTTTTGTTTTTAGAAATATTAAAAGTGTAGAAGTAAAACAATATAAATATGATTATCAGAAAGCTTCATCTTATATACCTCTTCAATTTAAATCAAGTAATATTATTAATGTTCAAAATAAAGATGATAACAAATGTTTTTTATGGTCTATATTGGTAAAGTTTTATCCGCTAATACACACAAACAAAGAGTATCTAAATATAGAGAATATGAACATAAACTTAATATGAAAGGAATTGAATATCCTGTATCTATAAAAGATATTTCAAAAGTAGAGAGACAAAATAATATATCTATAAATGTTTTTGCATTAAAAGATCAATCTAATAAACAATCTTTATATCCGGTTTATGTTTCAAACAATGCTACGCAGCCGGACTCTGTCCGCAATGTTTCCGAAAATGTAGTTGATCTCTTATACATTGAAAGTAATGAAAATACCCATTATTGTTTAATTAAAAATTTAGATAGTTTCAAGTACGATAAGAATAAGCATAAATCATTTACATGTAGAAATTGTTTACAAGGATTTCAAAGAGAAAAAACACTAATTAATCATAAAGAAATATGTTATGATAATGAACATTGTAAAGCTGTAATGCCTGAACCAGGAAAAAATATTCTTAAATTTAAAAATTACCATTTTAAAAATAAATTACCATTTGTTATATATTGTGATTTTGAATCAAATAATATTCCATTATCTACTACTCAACCAAATCCTAAAGAATCTTACACAAATAAAATATTTAAACAAGAAGTAAATAGTTATGGAATATATGTTCAGTCAGATTATCCAGAAATATATAAATCACAATACTTTTCTTATGTTGGAAATAATGCAATAGAAAAATATGTAGAAAAAGTAATGAAGATATTTAAAGAAATAAATTATAAGATCTACCTTAATGAACAGAAAAAAACCAATATTAAATAAGTATGAAAAAGACAAATTTCAAGAAGCAACTGAATGTTATATTTGTGAAAAAGGATTTGAATGTTGTGATGATAATGTTTCAATGGAACAAAGTTCCAGCTGTGAAACACCACAACCAGACTTTGTCCGTAAAGTAAGAGAACATAATCATCTTTCGGGGGAATATAGAGGAGCAGCATGTCAATCATGTAATACAAAAGAAGGTAAAGTAACAAAATTAATACATGTATTCTTTCATAATGGTTCTAATTATGATTTCCACTTTTTAATTGAAGAACTTATGAAATATGAAGATAAATATAATAAAGTAAAACTTCTTTCAAAAAGTTCAGAAGAATATATTTCTATAGATTATGGATCATATTATAAAAAATTAAGATTTTTAGATTCTTATAGATTTATGAGTAAAGGGTTATCAGATATAGCTAAATCAATAGATGAATTTCCTATTTTAGAAAAAAGAATTCTCAATGGAACAAAGTTCCAGCTGTGAAACATTTAAAGTGGATTTATTAAAACAAAAAGGATTCTATCCATATGAATATGTAGATCCATACAAAAATTAAATGAAACACAATTACCAGATATTAAAGAATTTTATTCTACATTAACTCAAACAACAATTACAGATGAAGAATATTCAACATGCTCAAAAAGTTTTATCTCATTATAAATGTAAAACATATTAGATTACCATAAATTTATATCTTAAAACAGATGTTTTGATCTTAGCTGATGCGTTTGAAAAATTTAGAAAGTTTTTTTCTTAAAACATCACAATATAGACCCTTGTTATTGTTATTCTGCTCCAGGATTAACATGGCAGTGTGGTTTAAAATATACAGGGGTAGATTTTAGAATTATTAATGATTTAGATAAGTTACAAATGTTTGAGAAAGGAATAAGAGGGGGTTTCTCTGGGGTTCTAGGCCCAAGACATGTAAAAGCTTTTAACAAATACACTCCTAACTATCATTAGTAATGGAAATAGAATATTAGACGACAATGAGATGAAAGATCTTTATGGATGGTCAATGTCTGAATGGTGGAGATTTAAATAAGTTCTTTAAAAAAAAATACTTATTATACTTAGACGTTAATAATCTTTATGGATGGTCAATGTCTCAGAAATTACCTACTAAAGATTTTAAATGGGAAACAAATCCTAATTATTATAAAGATATTCCAGAAGGTAGAGGTTGTATAATAGAATGTGATTTAGAATATACTAATGAATGTAAAATTAAAACAATTAAATATCCTTTAGCTCCTGAAAAGATGAAAATAACTAAAGAACAATTATCTAATTATCAATTAAATTTATTAGGAGATAAACCATTAGGTAAAGAAGAAAAACTATTCTTAACATTATTTGATAAAAAGAAATATATTGTTCATCATTCAATTTTAAAAAAATATATAGAATTAGGGATGAAAGTTACTAAAGTTTATAGAATAATATCTTTTGAAGAAAGTGCTTGGTTATCAAAATATATTAATTTTAATACTGAACAAAGAACTAAATCAAAATCTAATTTTAAAAAAGATTTATGGAAGTTAATGAATAATTCTTTTTATGGAAAGACTTTAGAAAATATAAGAGGAAGAAATGAGATTAAACTACTTACTAATAGAGAAGAAGTAAGAAAATGCAATTTTTAAATAATTTACCCTTTTGTTAATTTAAAAACCCATTTATTTAGGGCCAACCCAATTTTTAGTTTCTCAAAACCCGTTTTTAAAGTAAACCCAAATTTTTTTTTTGTGTTGTTAAAAAAACTAAGGGGGGGAAAAAAATGAACTTTTTGCTTTAGATTCGTTTTTTAGGTGGGTTTTTCCCAAAATATAAGATTAAAAAAAAATATATATTGTAAGTGGATTTTCAGAAAGTTTGAAAAATTCAAATGGTAAATTTTAAAATTTTAAACTTGATACGCCCGCCGGACTCTGTCGAAAAAAGTATTTAGAAATTTGGCCCAAATAAAGGATTTGCTAAAAATAAAAACTTAAAAACAATGGAAAAAGAAAAAGAAATGTTTGAGTTGTTTTCACCCGTGGATTTGTTGTTTTAACTGAAATCATTTTTAATTAAAGAAAAAAAATGAAATTAATTTAAACCCTTGAAAATTTTAAAACCCCAAATTTCAAATTTTTATTTAACGATAATTATAAAAGAAACATTCCCGGGCAAAAATCCGGCTGTTTTAAAAAATTAAAGCCACCCTTTTAAAAGAAGAATTTTTTAAATTGAACCCAAAACTCTAAAGAGAAAAAAGCTTTTATTGGGGGATTCTTTTTAGGGAGATGGAAATTTGTGGGTATATCAAGGGGAAAAAAATATCGTTTTGGGGTTTAAAAGTAATCAAGACCCCTTAAAACTTTTAAATAAAAGGTTTTGAATTTTGGGGTAAAGAAATATATCTAAAAGGGGTTTTAAAATAAAGTTGTATGGAACATCTCCCGTTTTAAAGTTATCCCCAAAGGAAAATATAAAAAAAATTGGGGAATAGAAATTTGAAAAATTTTAACCCGGATAAAAAAAAAATTTAAATTTCCCCAAAAATTCTTTTTAAAGACCTTAATTATAGTTATTTTCTTTAGAGGTTTTAAACCCCGGAGTGGGTTTTAAAAAAGGAAAGAAATTCCCCCAAAATTTTCTTTTTTACAAAAAAGTAAAAATTTCAAAATTTTTTATGTTTACCTTTCTTATAAAATCTCTGGATAAAATGCCAACATTTTAAACCCAAAAATAGATAAAACCAAAAAAAATTCCCTTTATACAAAAAAAAAAGAACCCAAAATTTCTACCCGAAAAAGTAATACCGTTGGAAAAGAAAAAAAAATAGTATTGATTTACTAAAAGAAAAATGGGGATTTTAATTTTGGTTTCCATTTTAAACTGTAAAAATACGGATAGTTTAATTTTTATCAATAACCCAAAAGAAGATGTTTTTTGAAGATTTTAAAAAAAAATTCAGGATCATTTAGATACTTCAGATTAACCCTTTAAAAATCACCACCCTTTAACACAAAAAAAAAAAAAATTATTGGAAAAATTAAAGTGGGGTTTAAATGGGAAAAAAATTATGGGGGGAAAAAAAAATAGTTTATAAAAAGTAAAGCCCCCTTCTTTTAAAAAATTTTAAAAGACAATGGTTTGTGGAAAAAAGGGGAAAAGAAAATTAAAGGGGAAATTAAAAAAATACAATAAATAAAGTTTTCAATTTGATAAAAAAATTTAAAGACTGTTATTTAATTAAAAAAGAACAAATTAATACAATGCTACATTTAAACCCCTGAAAAAAACATGAAATGTATTAAAATTAATTTAAATAAATAAAATTTCAATTTCCCATTTGGGTTTAAAAGGCATATTTGATAATGGAATATTACTTTTTTATAGCCCAAACGGACAAAGTCCCGGCCCAAAGGCAAAGTTTTCCAGCCCCCCCCCCCCTTTTAAACCTCTAGGGGCTTCCATGCAACAAATCCAGAATACCAATTTCCCCCAAAAATAAATGCAATCTCCTATTTTTTGGTCTTTTGACGGAGTATAAAAAATTCCTTTTTGTAGGTTTTTTGGTGGGTAAAGCCCCAAAATTTTTTAAATAAAAACGGGGCAAAGTCCCGGTCCGGTTTGCATATAATAAAATTTTTCATTGCTTCCCTTAACCCCTTCAAAGGTTTGTTCAAAAGTGGGGGGGTTTCCCTTTTTTATTTGGGGGATTAATAAAAACTAACCTTTTTTGTTTCTTTTTTCATTCCCCTGTAGTTGTTTTCTGGGTTTTTAAATTTTTCCATTTCCTTATCCCTGTCTTTTTCTCTTTCATCAAATATTGCTACCCTAAAGCGAAAACAAATAATTTTTACCCGAAAAGGCCAAAGCATTCCCCTGTGCTTTCCCCCAAACCCTCATCGCTAAATTTCATTGCCCATTTTAAAGGGCCCCAAAAACCCGGTGCGTTTTGCACTTGGAAACAAAGTTCCAGCTGCGGTGTTTCCCCCCACCCCGGCTTTGTGTTGCAATTTTCTTCCTAATATCACGGAATAATATTGTTTTAACCCAAAAATACTTTGTATAAGTAGCTGGGAAAAATATCAAGAGTTAACCAAATTTAAAAATCATTAAAATTTTAAAACTGCTTTTAGGAGCTGGTTTTTTTTTAAAACCCCCTTTTTAATTATTTCTGGGTAACCAATTTTTAAAACAAAAAATTTTCTCCGCATGAAAAGTTTTTTTAAAAATTTTTTTTTTTATTTCCCCCCCATTTTTTTTTGAAAACAAAATTTTTGTTCAGCTGGGTTTAAAACTACGGACGAAATCCCGGTGTGAAAAATTAAAGAAAACAAAAAGGTAAATTCTTCTTGTTTTTTATTTTTTTGTTGTGTAAGGACTTTGTTTTAGCTTTTGGACCCTTTTTCCAGCACTATGAATTTGGGTTTTTCTTTCTTTTTTTTTAAATATTTTAATCCCCAAAACCAACAACCCCCCAATTATATATAAAGGTATTAATTTTTATTATATTTCTTGTGTTCTTTATTATGTTTAACCCCGGACTTTGTCCGCCCTCTTTTTTTTAAACTAGGGGGTTTGGGGGGGGGGGAACTTTTTTCCCTTGGGAGGGTTAAAGGTTTTTTTTCTTTAATTGATTCTGCATTTCTTAAAAATTCTTTTCTTTTCTTTTCAGCTTTTATTTTTTTTGCTTCTGCATTCTTTTCCTGCTTAATCTTTTTTGGGTTTTTATTTTTTTTAACAGGATCTGGATTTTGTCCTTCACTCTTTTTTAAAAGGTTTAAAAAATTTTGGGTTTGTGGATCTTCACTAAAAATGTTTTACAGTTTTTTTCCTAAGGTTTTTTCCCCTTTTCCAAAAGGCCAAAGTTTTTGGGCTCCCGGTAGCACCTTTCAGTAAAATCTTTTTTTTTACTTTCAGTAAAATCATTTTTACTTTCATTTTAAAATCAATTTTTCTTTGGGTTTTTTAATTTTACTGTTGTAAAAGGAGAAAGAAAAACCCTTTCCCCCTATTTAAAAATATAATTCAAACCCCTAAAAAATTTAAAGCATTATTTTAAAAAGGGGATTTCATTTAAATCTTCTTTTTAAATTTGGTTTGATTTTTAACTTTAAAATATTTTAGAGACTCCCATAACTTTAAAAATTTAATAAAAGAATTCCCTAAAGTTTTTTCTTTGGGTTGTTCCTATCTTGTTTTCATATCTAGTTTTTAGGGATTTATTAATTTTTCACCCGGAAAATTTTTAAAAATATTTTTAAAAATGAGATTTTTTTCCCTAAATTTTTTTACCCCCTTCCTCCAAAAACAAGGGGGCTAAAAGTCTCTCTTTTTTTCGGGAAGGTTTTAATGCTACGCAGCCTTTCCCGGGTTAATTTTTGGTATTTCTAATTTTTCCCTTTAGCATTCATTTTTTAAAATATTTTTTTTTATTTTTTATTATAAGAAAAGTTATTTTTCAAAAATTAAAAGGGTAAAAAACCCAACTAAATTTAAAAGTACATATTTGGTAAAAAAGTTTAATCGGGCCCAAAAATCCCCATTTTTTTTTTTTTTTAATTTTTAAAAAATATGGGGGTCCCGGGGAAAAAAGGGTTTCCGGGTTGGGGGGATAGCTTTTAAACAACAAAGTAATTTGTAGGTTGACCCGTTATTAAAATTAAATTTTACTTGTTTTTTTTTTTTTTAAATTTCCCTTCTTTTTTCTTACTCTTTTTTAATGTGGGGTTTGAATCCATTTTCCCCAAACAGTTTTAAAACTATCTCTATCTTTAGTATAAAATATACATAACCTTTTTGTTTGTTCCCTTAAATTTTTTTTAAAACAGAATTATTTCTTTGTGAAAAAACCCCAAACAGATTGTTCAGCATGCCCCCTGAAAAACCCCCTTCAAAAACCTTCCCCTCTTTTCTTCGTTAACTTTTTTGGGAGCACTAAAATCACCCAAAAAATATAAAGGGGTTGGTTTCCCCCTGAAATATTTTTAAAAAAATATTTTAAAAGTTTTGTATTTTTTTCACTCCATTAAAATAATTAACAATTTTTAAATTCTTTTTTTTTGGGTTTTTTTTTAAAAACCCGAGATCCATTCCCAAATTTTTATATGCTTTTTCCATTGAATGGGGGCAGAGTAAAAATAAAAATTTTAAAAATTTACCCCCCATTTCTTTTTCTAAAAGATTAAAAAAAAATTCGTTTTTCCACATCCTGGGGGGTCCCCCAAAAAAATTGGGCCCAGTGTGGATTTTTGGGTTTATTTCCATTTTTTTAATTTATTATTTAAAATTACTTTTGTATATATGTAATGTTAAAATTTGCTTAGTAATTTTTTTAAGGTATATATAGTAATATTTTATTATAACCTTAAAGGTATACATGTAATAATTAGTAAATTATTTAGTAAAAACTTTAGTAATTTATAAAAACTTCACTAATACATAATTTCTTTAAATTTTCCCATCCCCCCAAAATTTTAATTTGTGCATTTGGGTTTAAAAAACCCGATAAACCCCCTTTTTTGGGTCCCTTGCTCCTTTCTTCTTTTTTATTTGTATTGTGGTACCCTTTTGGATTTTCCCTTTTTTCTTCCAGAACCCTTTTTTAGTGAGTTATCATCCCTTGAACGTTTAAAAATAAACCAAAAATGCTTTAAATTTGGTTTTTAGTATTTTTTAAATTTTTGTAAAAGGGTGAAATTTAATTTTTTTT
The DNA here is from genome assembly GCA_021229015.1 of Solen grandis. Lineage (NCBI taxonomy): Eukaryota > Metazoa > Mollusca > Bivalvia > Adapedonta > Solenidae > Solen > Solen grandis. The sequence goes on from CM037792.1 coordinate 32,537,620, forward strand.
TCATCTTAAATTTTTTTTATCCTCTTTTGAATTAAAAGAAAGAATTTTATTTATCTCATCCCTGTTGGGGAATTTTTCGCTTTCCTTCCCTTGGGCTGATAGTTGAAATTTTGGGACTCCCTTTTATTGTCCCCTTTCTAACTTTTTTTTATTTTAGGGGTTAAAAAAAAATTTTAGTTGATGTTTATGGATCTTTTTAAAAAACATTAGGGAATTTCCTTTTATAAATTTAGTGGGATATTTAAAAATTTATTCCAAAGCGTTTTTCAGGTTTATTTTTTTTTATTTTCCTTTTGTCTAAGTATTCTAACATTAAAAAAAATAACCCCTCTTACCCCTAAATTATTTTAAATTTTTTAGCTAATTCCAAAAACCGAAACCCCTTAAATTTAAACCCCCAAAAATTCTTAAAACGTAAGAAGCATTTACATCACTCGAATTTTTTAAATTTCCTTATTTAATCATTTAATGTTTGTTCATATTTTTAAGTTATCTCCTAGACCCGCTTGATTTTAAAATGGGGATAGGGGTTTTTAATAATTTCAAAACGGGGGGGATGCCCAAAATTTTATTTTCCCTATGCCTTTTTAATGGCCATTTCTTTGGGGGCCCGGGGGGAAAAAATTACCCGCCCCCAACCCTATGTCCTTTAAAATGTTTATTTTGCCCCTTCTTGGTACGCCAAATTTTTAAAGTTTGTAGGAGCTTCCCTAAATCGGTTTTTTTAACCCAAAGATATATATCACTTCAACAATTTGGGAAAATTATTTCCAATTTTCGTATTTTTGTTTTTTTTAAATTTTTTCTTTTCCCATGTTTTTGGGTATAATTTTTGCATTTGGGATCACTATCACTTTTTATTTTCCCCTTTTAAATGTAATTTGACTGTTCCCGGAACAAAAACATCATTACCCACCCTTTGATTAAGGAAATTCCTCACTAACAAATTTTTGGTTTTGGCAAAAGTTGAAGGATTTTTGGAAAATTTCCCCCAAACGCCGGTTCCTCTAAATTTCCCCTAGGCTTCTTTTTCTTCTTAAGGGTTTAATTTTTCTCCCCTAAACCGCCCCCTTTTTTGGGGAAAAATGGAATTTTTTTGAGGGGAATTTTTTAAAAAATTAAAAAGGCCAAAAAGGAAAGGGTTGTTTTGAAAATTGTGTTTGTGAAAAGGGGAAAGAGATGAGGAAACTCCTTTTTATAGATGTAATGAGAACCCCAAATTTTTTTAACCAAAAATACTTCTTTGTAATGTTTATGAAAGTTGTACGGAACAAACCCCAAAATTTATTGAAAAATTGACGAACTTGTTTTATGAAAGAAACCCCAAAGAACCTTTTGAGGGAAAATTTCCTTAAATTTAAAAAAAGGGTTTTTAAACCCAAAAGACCCTTTTGTTATATGTTTCCGATGGTTAAAGAAAAACCCCTACATATTTAAAAACAAACATTTTAAGAAAAAAAATTTTTCCTTTACCCTTCCCCGAGGAAATTTCGTATTGGGGTTTTTTTCGGGGTTTTTTTGGGTAAAGACAAACCCAAACAAGGGGTTAAGTATGGTAAGGGGAAAAAAAGGTTGGGCTCAATTAAATTTAGGGGGAACGGGGGGAAAGAAAAAATAGAAAATTATGGAAAGGGGGGGGCGTTTTTTCCCGCTGGGCGGGGAAAATGGAAAAATAGGGGTAAAAGGAAATGTAGGGAAAAATTTTAAATTTCCCCAAAACTCAGACAAAGAGGGAAATGAATTTGGGATCCCCAGGAAATAAAAAGGGCTTTAAAGAAAATATTTCTAATGAAATTTTGCTAAATTAAATGAAACAAATAAAGACTTAACAAGAGGAAAAAAATAAATTTGAAGGCTAAGGAAGATAATGATGAATTCCAAATAGAAAAAATCACCCAAACGGAAAAAAAAGAGATTTAGGAGAAGAGAAAACTTCCAAGATTAGAAGTATTGGGGAAATTTAAAAGAGATAAAATAAGAATAAAAAAAATAGAATAAAAGAAAAAATACATAAAATAAAATGAAGAATACCTTAAACAGAAAAGAATAAAAAAATTTATTCAGAGAAAAAAGGGAATTTCCCAAAAGTTAGTATTTTAAATGTTTTGGAAGTTATTGGTGTTTATTGGTTTAGATTTTATTCCCGGAGGAGGGGAAAATACCCCTAAACCCCCCTGGGAAAAGGAGGGGGAAAAATTTTTGAGATTGGATTAAAAAAAAAAAATTATCAAATATTGCTAAACATTAGCAAAACTTGCAGGAAAAAAGCAGCAGAAGGGATTACCCGGAATTATTGGGGTATTGTGGATGGTTATTTAAAAAAAACAGGAAAGTTGTTGCCTGGTTTGGAGAACATTTATGGGCTTTATTAATTTTTTGTTGTAGGAAAAGATATAACAGTGCGAAAAAAGTTCGTTTTTAAAGTTTACAGTTTAAAAAGTTCATTAATGTTTCACAGCCGAACAAAGTTCGGTTTGAGAAAATTCGCTAAAAGTTGTTTTTGAGAACATATTCATAAATAAAAAAGCTAAAAATTTCCCGCCCGTAATAATTCCCGTTTTTAATAGCGTTTTTCATTTTTCATGTGTTTCCTTGGGGTTCATTCCCCGGGCTTTCCCCTTGTGTGGACTTTGTCTGTAGGTTTTGGTAAAAATTTTTTTTGTTTTTGTTCCAATTAGTTCAACATTTTTCTTTTTAGTGGCTAGCAGCCGGTTTTTTCCCTAGGAATGGGGGTTTATTTTTTAGTTCATTAATTTTTCCTAGTTTTTGATTTTTTTGTGGCTACTATAATTTCCTTATTATTTTAAACTTGTATTGTTTCCAATTTTTTAATTTCCCTATCCCAGGGACATTTTATAAACCTATTCCATAAACATAAAAAACTTTACTTCTTTCCATATTTTAATGTTTTTCAAAAACTTGTTATTTGACTAGGTAAATCTTTTTAGGAATTTTATAGATCTTCAAAAGTTAAATAAAATTGTTTTTGAGGGATCAAATGCCGTTCCTGTTCCCAAAATTTTCGTTCTAGTTTGAGTTGGGGCTCTAAGAATAGCCCAACAATATGTTCTTATAGACTCATTAATTTTTCAACTCCCGGTTCTTGTAAAAACCTTTTTTTTTCATCAAGAAAAAAAGTTTTTCCTTGTTTTAATTTTTTGGTTGTTGGAGATAAACAATATGAACTTTTTTTTTTGGTGGGGATAATTTCCCCATTTTGAAATTTCCACAAGTTTCCCCCAGGTATTCCCGGACCCCAAAAGTCATTTTTTTATAAAACAAAATTTTGAGAAGTGTGCTTTTTATTTGTTGTGAAGAATTTTTCTCTTCTAAAATCTGTTTTTCCCAAGCTGTATGAATTTTTGTATTTACAAATTTTTTTTTCCAAAAAACCTTTTTTATGTTTTCCCCAAACTACTTTTTGGTTTTTCCCTTAAACTCTTTCCCTACTCTTTTCATAAGCCTTTTTTATAAATATTAAAAAAAAGCATTCCAACTTTTTTTTGTGGAAGAGGAATAGATAATTCAAATAATATTCTTTTGTTTGGTAGTAAAAGAAATAAAAATAAAGAACCTGTTTTAAACCTCGGACCCTTTTTTTCCGGGCTTTTTTTGAAACAATAATTTATATGATTTTTTTGTCAACCCCCCAACCTGTGGTTTTTAAAACCCCCAAAAGAAAGTTTTAATTGTTTTGCCAAAAAAAAAACCAATCACTCCCCAAACCCTTTTTACTATTTTTTCTGATGTCCCCCTGGTAATAAAAATTTTTCCCAAAAATTTTTAAAAGAAATTTTGCATTAAAACTTTTTCCCTCTGTGAAATTATTTTTTTCTTTTTTTATAATGTTAAGTGTTTTTTTTATTAAACATCCCCCATGTAAAAAATTAAAATTTATTTTTATATTTAAAAATTTTTGTGGGAACCCTTTTTTACAGATAAAAAATGTAAAATAATTTTAAAAATTGATAAATATAAACCTACAAAAAAATTTTAAGATAATAAAAAATGGAGATAAGAGAATTGGATTTAAGAGTTTTATTTATTTCTAAAAGGTTGGTATTTTAAAAAATTGGACAATGGCTTTGATAAATGATCACACCCCTCCCCCCCACCCAAAAAAATTTAACCGTGGTTTTAAAAAAATTTTTAACCCAAATATTTTATGTTTTTTAAAGATTTTGACCGCAAAAAAACCATTAAACTGTTGATGAAAAAAAGGTTGCTTTTTTAAAAACACAATCCCTACCCAACCCTAAATACAGATGCGATATAACCTTTGGATTAATTAACCAAAGAATTAAGAAAAATGTTTTGGATTTTTAAAAAGAGTCAATTTTTTCGGGGAAAATTTCAAAAATTCTTGTTAACCCCCCATGCCATGGTGAAAAAAAATCAATGATTTAGTCCTTTTAAACAATTATATGTTTCACCCTTTAAAAAATAAATAGTGGGTTACAATTTTTTTTTTAAAGGTTCTCCTAGTAATATCCTAGGGTTGTTCCCAATTTAAAAAAAATCATTTGGGTATTTTTAAAACCAAAATTTAGTAATCCCGAGTAAAAAAATTAATATAGGAAAAATTTTGAAATTAAAAAATTTGGGGTTTGTGATGGGAAAAAGGACAAAAAATAGATAATCATGGATTCCAATGAGTTGTATTTTAGAAAAATTTTTCCTTAGAGTTTTTTCACAGCCCGGGCTTTTGTCCGTAGTGCCCCGCAGCCCCGGAAATTTTTTCCGTAATGTTTACCGCTGGAATTTTTATTTCCCTAAAAATGGTATTTTTCGGGGTTTAAAAAGTATTACCCGATGAGGGAAGAAAGCTTTTTTATATTTTAAAAATTTAAAGTCAAATTTGACAGGTGAATTATTTAATAATTTTTAAAATCAAATTTTGACAAATGAAATTTTTTAAACATTTTAAAAAGAATTTGGGCCATGTGGTAAAAAGGAGAGAAATCCTTAAAAAAAATTACAATAAGGGCTGAAACAAAAGGGTTTTTTATTTATTGGGAGGGGTTTTCATTTGGAAAAAAAGCCCGGGAGCAAAAAAATGTTGGTTTTTGTGATGAGGGCGTGGTTTAATTCCCGGGATTGGCCCGTCGAGTTTTAAAAGGGGCAAATGGGTGAAGTGCGGGGTTGTTTTGTTTGGTGGATGGGGAGGGGTTTTGAGGGGGGTGAGGTTACTTTTTATCCCCCACCCGCAAAAAATGATAATTTTGAAAAACCCCTTTTTTGTTGAGGCTGGAAATGTTTTTAAAAATTTTTTTAGTTTGGGGGTAATGGAACCCCGCGTTAAACCCGTTGCCTCGTTATTGTTTGAAATTTAAATAATAAAATTAAAAATGAAAACAAACCCAAAGGCCCCGATTTATATCCAAAATTTCCACCTGTCCCGGGGGATCCGGGGGAAAATTTTAAAATTACTGAAGAAAAACGGATTGAAAAAACAATTTAAATTTAAAGAGAGAGATACTCGTTTTTAAACATTGTCAAGAAATATAAACGCGGAATAAAATTAAAAGATTTGGGGTAGGAAAAACAGCTTTAAAAAGTTTTACAAGTATAATTATAGGAACTATTGGTTTAAAATTTTTCCCATTCTATTTCCGTTAGGGAAAATTTCTTTCTCTTTTATGCGGAGGAGTTGGGCCTTATAAAAATTGTTAGGCTTTAAAATTTTTTTAATTTTAAAATTTAAAAAAATGATAATATTTAAAAAATATTGCTTTAAAAGTTAAAATTAAATAGTATTTTAAAAAATTTTTTAAACTCTAAAGTTTAAAAGATGGAGATATCTGAACCCAAAAATTTAAACTTGTATTGTGTTTTGAAAAAAATAATGAAACTTTAAACAAATTTAAAAAAAAACTCTGCGGTTCCAAAAAAAAATATTCCCCAAAGAAGGGGAAAAACAAAAAAATTTAAAAAGAAAGGGAAAAACAAGAAACAATGGGAGATAATATCCAAAAATATAAAAACTGTATAATATTGAATTTTTATAATACGTTAGAAAAATCCCCCATATTCCGAGTGAAGATTTTTATATAAATGTAAAAGGGGTTCGGAAAAAAACACAAGCAAAAAATTTTTTTTTTTTTTTTTTCATTATTGTTTTTTTTTTAAAAGGGTTTTAAAATGGGGTTTTTTTTAAAAAATACATTAGGGGTGATTTTTTGGGTTTTTTTTGAAATTTTTTTATTTTTTTGATTTTTTTCATTTTTTTTTATTTTTTTTATTTTTTCCCAGGGGGGCCCCTTTTTGAGGGGGGTATTTTTCCCCTTAAAAAATTTTTGGGGGGGGGGGGTGGGCCCCGGCACGCTCCCTTCTATAATAACCCTTTGTGTGGCTTTAATCAATCAGGACTTGCTCAATCCCAAAATAGAAGACATATTTCTAAATGTAAAAAAAACCTAGTTTTAGTAAGGGTTGGGCTAAACAAACCCTAAAAACACACCTTTTCTTCCTTCATTTGTCATGTTTTTAGGGTTTTAAAAGTGTGTTTGTTAAGGGAGAGGAGAGGGGGAGAGAGAGGAGGGAAAGAAAGAACGAGGGGAGAACCCCCTAACCCCAAAAAAAACAGTATATCCCGGGAAAATTCAAAATTTTCCCCTCCCGAAAATACAAATTTCTAAATATTTTTAAAGTCCCAAAAGGGGTTTTTCAAAAAACACTGCCTGAACAACCCCTTTAAAACCGAAAAATACTTGGGCACTTTGTCAAAAATATTTAAAAGTAAAAAATCAAAAAAAAAATCGTAAAAACCTAATAAGGTTTCTTTGTTTTAAAATTTTGAAAAAAATTTCTAGATCTATAAAAAAAAAGAACAATGTTTTAAAAAAAAAGTTTTAAACAAACTTTTCCAGAAGGGGGAAAAAAATATTTTTTCAAGATTTCCAAATTTTAAATCAGGAATCAGGGGAAAATGAGGAAAAAAATTAAAAAGCAAAAATCCTCCCGTTGTTTTAAAAGAAAACCCAATTTTTTTTGAATAATAAACAGTAAGACCAAAATTTAAATGATAGGTAAAGTACGGGGGGTTCCCCCTTTCCCAAAAATCTAATATATACACTATTTCTAATTTAAAAAAATAATAGCCCAATAAACACCCCCTTTTTTTGTAAAAAACCCCCCCAATAAAAAAATCCTTTCGCGGCGATCCCCAAACCCCCCAATTTATGCGTCCCGCCCGGGGAAAACCCCGGGAAAAAAAATTCCCCAAAAAAGGGGTACAAAGATGAAACCCGCTGACAGCTTCGGGTAAATTAAAAAAAACCCCCCCTACAAAATCCCCGCACCTTAGGCCCAAAAAATTGAAACGGTTATTAAGTTAAATGAAAAAATAGGGTTTGGGGTTTAAATCCTTTAAAATCCAAAAGTCCCCGGGGGAAATTTTGGGGGGACCATCCCCCTGTTTGGATTTAAGTTCAGAATCCCAAATTCGGCGAAGGGTGTTAAAGTGAAACTCCTGGTCAGGTTTTTTAAACTATCCCGTCCCGGGGGGCCCAAAAATTTTTTTTGGGGATCCAAAAATGAAAAAACCTTGATCGGAGTTCCTTTTTTTTGGATTTTTAAATTGCCCCCGGTAAGACCCGTTTTTAGAGTAAGCTTTCCCCCAAAAACAGGATCAATATAAATATGTAAAAGGAATTTCAGATGGCCCTTTATTATCATATTTTAAAAATTTTTTTAAAACCCTTTCTTTGATTTTAAATAATCCCGAGTCTACATGTACAAATGTGACATTTATTCACCAGGAATAGACATTCCAATAGTAAAGCGAACAGATATGAAAAAAATGTTACTCTACAGGCAAAAATCACATAAGATCTATGAACCATATAAAATGATAAGCAATACATACTGAAGTAAAGCGAACAGATATGAAAAAAATGTTACTCTACAGGCAAAAATCAATCATGTAAGAGTCTCTATGCCATAAATTATTTGCAAAGCAGCTTTACAAACGGAAGTTTGAATATTTATTAAATGCAGGAGTCCAACAAAAGGAAATTTGAATCAATTCATAATGCGAGTTCAGTGAAAATACAGTCTAAATGCTAGATGTTTTTATTAAACTAATTTGAATATAATATAAATTGTTACAAAAGTAAATAAAATATCGCATGAAATTAATGCCATTATTATTGAATAAGATGAAAGTGGATATTTTTAACCGAGAACTTTGATATTACACGAGGCGCCTTCCTGTGATCGACATAGCTCTGCAGGATATGTTATATTGGTGAATATTCCGATGGATTAAACCATGGTTAATAAGCGTTGCATGGTTTTATTGTCTTAGATGCTCAAATTACACCTACAAAAATACCAAAGCTTATGATATTAAGAAAGGGTTCATTTTTGAAAGTAACGTCTTCAGTGTTTTAATCGGTTAAAACCAAGATACTCAATTTATTTCATGTACAATACGTACGTTATTATATGTTATTTAGACTACTCATTTATCCGGAGAACAATCGATTAATTATTTTGCAAATATATTATCGTTCCTGCAAATGCAAAATTTTCAAGAATATGTAGGCTTTCTTGAATTAGTGAATGCATAAAATCCCCATATTGTGAGAAAAAAAATAGATCCTAAGAACGAATTACAACAATCACCGAGGAAGCAATAATTTGTGAAAGTCTTGATTATTTTCAAATGAAAGTGTATTAATACAAAAAACGATCAAATATCGCTTACCTAGGATTGATTGCACAGCTGGTCAAAAAAATGTGTGCAGAGAACAACATTACTGGACATCGTTATGTCCAAGGATTAACTACAATAAGAACCAACTCTAATCATGTCAAGTCCCCCTTATGTCCCCAAAACATGATTCCCTTTACACACTGTAGGAGCATGCGCATAATTAAGAAATTTAAACTATGAATTTCAAGGAACATAATTTAAATCCTGGCAACGATTATGTTTCCGGCCTTTTTATTATATAATTAATACAGTTCCCGTGTGATCAGTCTACAGAGTAGATAAATGATATATCTTAAGCGATTAATTTCAGCTCAAGCATAATATAAAAGGAATTTTAAATGTCTAGTGTAAAAGACTTCCATTATTTCAGTCAATTGGCTTTTCACAGGTTTACCTATCCTTTAATCTCGTATTTTCTTTTGTGATTGGGAAGCTGCATAAGTTAAGTCATACCTATCCTAGTATCATTTGCAGACAGTCAAGAAACTGGAAAGTATGGCTGCGAAGCAACATGTTGGTAACATAACCCTGTAATATACATATTTATTCTATTGTTAAATGTCTAAGTAATTTTAATGCGAAATAATGGGATTGAAAAAATGTTGTCAGCAAATGTAATCTGGCCGGGCATGAATGAATGAAAAGAAAGACTATATTCGACAGAGAAATTATTTTTTCAAATAATTCACGGAAAATAGTAATAATATAATTAACATACGATACTGAGATTTAATATCCCGTTAATATTTTAATCGTTTTATGTGGTCAAGCAGCTGAAACGACTGCCTCTTGACCAGGAGGTCGTGCGTATGATCCATAGCCGCGACATAATAAAATCGAGAAACAAATTTAATATTGTCATATCGTTTTACTCTTAACAACTGTAAATTTGTCTGCACTATAAATTTAGGAGAGGGAAATTCCGTCTCCCATCCCAATATTCAAGTATTTGCAATCTTTATGAAATGTTATATCAGAAAAGTTGTAAATAAATAATTTTCGGATGGGAATTATTTGGTTTCAATAAGAGTGAACGTGAAATGGCACTGTTAGGCCTTCATTTCTTTCATATTGTTGTAGTGACATACAACTATCTCACATATATGTTGTAGTGACATACAACTATCTCGTGGAAATACATGCTCCAAAATGAAATATTGGTAATGGGGCGTTAAACCCAACAGCATTAATACTTGCATGGTATTTAACTATACACGAGA
>CM037792.1:32547658-32597658 GCA_021229015.1 Solen grandis
GATTTAGGAGTTATTGCCCTTTGTTATTTTTCATACTTAAATTTTGTCCGGAGCATAGCACAAAAAATATAAGCGGTATCGACATGAAACTTCATAGATAGATAGAGCCCCTCATCGCGTGGGTTCGAATCCCGGTATTTTTCATGTGAGGAAGCCTTCCAGATGGTTTGCGGTAGGTCGGTGGTTCTACCCGGATGCCTCCGCGCATTCGGGGTCGTCCTCCACCTGTAATTAGCCGGACGTCGCTATATGACTTAAATACTGTCGAAGCGACGGTAAACTCAAATAGTCAAGTCAAGTCAAGTCATAGGTAGATAGATCTCAATTAGGAGAAGTGCATTGTACAACAACCCCAACTCTGTTTTGCATAATTTTCGAGTTATTTCCCTTTGTTATTAATCATTTATTCAGCAAGCATCCATCGGTTCTACCGATTCTCTTGTTTCAAAGTTATTTATTATATAGTTTTAAGAATTAAAGGTCTAAGCATTCAATAAAAATTATCTGAAGAGTTTTATGCAAAAACTATGTGACCAAGTACGTTCAAGTACTGTCACAATTTTCCGCTTTACTTGAATTTCAAATATAAGAACTTGTGTTTCTGTAGTTATGGTTGATTAAGATACCCTTTGCTTTTTTTTTAAAAAAAATTGCTTTTTTATGGAAATATTTTCGAAATACCATCAATTATCACATTTATGTTTTTTGACAGATCAATGGGGAATTCCAAAAATGACGTCACAGGAAGTAATTTGGGGAAGTGTTTTTCTTCTCCTTATCAAAAAAGGAACGATATTTTTACATTTGAATAGATAAATAATGACATAATATGACATGAACTGAACTTCTTAATGAAAAAGAATCACATTCCGAATCATGGCGTGTTATGAAGAAGAATATCGAAAGTTGACATTTGCCGTAATTTGTCGAGCCCATTAACGTTCCTTTACCTTAAATTCTAAATACTCGTATATAGTGAAAAACAAGGAACACTGATAAAATGGCAAAAAGGTTCGACTTTTGTTTTCTTAAGGACTACGAAATTGTTGTTGAGTGACAAGAGAGTGTTCATTTCCACCGTCTCCGTGTAAATAACTAATGCATCGGCATTGATTTTTATGTAACAAATGACGACAGAAGTGGTCTCAATTGCTTGTTTCTTTTACACCAGTCACTGATAAGAATATTGCGGATGTGCCTTGATGAAAAGATCTACCCAGAGCTGTTGATGGGATGCAATATTTACAAACGCTGAGAGAGAAGTTATTTGAAATTGACGGGATGTGTTAATTTTCGTTACGTAACATACATTTCATGGTCTTATTTCTGTTTGTTTTGTTGTTGTTTTTTTGTTTTTCAGGTGTGAAATTTGTAATGCCATATGTTTTGTGTATTGATCTATAGAGCGGATATGTACGATCTTGTTGTTTTGTACGTAAATAAAGAAAGTCTCATACACTACTACTACGTATTGTGTGTAAAATATTCTACATAAATATATATATATATATATATATATATATATATATATATATATATTGTAAAAATCAAATATTGAAGCTAACAATGAAATAAGGTAATATTTTCAAATGCGGACGCGATTTATGTAAATTCTAAGGTCTATGAAAATGTTCGTTTTAGTTCTAAAACATGTACAAATGACCTTTTAACTTAACTTTGCGTACATGACTTGTTCAATTAACATTCGTACTTAATTTCAGTTCGAGCAATCCTTTAATAGCCACGTATGTCTAACCAGATGTTTGTTCTCAACGAGAGCGGAAACGAAATAGCATCATTTACAACATGAACTTGACCTTGACATCACATGACTAAAACCCACGCACTGCACGTTGACACGTGTGTACATATTTTTCATCATCTGAAAAGGGATTGTTAGGAAGGGCAGTATATCGGCTTTAAGATGTTTATCAGTTGCCGTTTTGCCTAAAAGTTTCTAGCGGTCTGAAAATACAATATTAAAGGTCAACCACAAAGAGTAACATAAAAATTCCACAAGGTATATCCATAAAGTTCGTTGACTGAGTTATTTTCAGCAGTATTTTGACATTCCAATTTAGTGTACATTTAATACACCTTTAAATTAAGTTTCACCAAGTGTTTTTAGGCTAGTCGAATCTTTTTTCCAAATGCAAACAAAATACAACTCTCTTTCTCTATTATATAATCATCTGCATGATATAGATTCCGGGGGAACGGAAGGACGTGGGTACAATCCCCGGCTGCCAGCTGCGTGCCTGGGGCTAAATTCAGGATACGCAGACTTGCTAGGGGAGTCTGGGGGCATGCTCCCCCGGAAAAAAAATTGAGGCTAGAATCTGAGGGGTTTTTATTGCAGTTTTGGCACTTTTAGATTTTCGATTTTTTTGACGAAGTATACCCAACTGCGTATTTGCGTAAGCCTAGGCACGCGCCTGGCCGCGACATACCAAAGTCTTAAAAGATGGTACTGTTATAGCTCATTTGCTTGGCGCTCAGCATATATACAGGGTCGTTTCAGGACTGGTTGACCCGGTATCAGGATAATGTGACTGGGCATGGTATCATGCCCCAGATGTTTACGGCGTGATACTTCAGTGTGGCAATACAATATCTGTCTCAAGTTGTCACAGCCTCCAAATGACTGAAATACTGTCTATGGAACATAAAACCCAATAAACATACAAACATTTAAGTGCCAATACATTACCCATAACAGCTATATTCCAAGTTGTTGGGGCTGGAGTTAAGCGTCGCTGTGACAGTATTTCAGTTATATAATCCAGATAGTTGTAGATGAATGAAGACCCCGAGTACACAACATAACCAGCTGAAAGGCTTTCTCGCATGTACAACCAGAGAGACCCTTCCGGGACTCGAACCAATAGTGAAAAGAGACTAAGTGATAGTAATTTTGTCACTGTTACCACTTGGCAAAAAAAACTCCTATCCACACACGTGGGTGTAATTTATTCTGATTCGAAATGAACTCCGTCATCCCTTTTCTTGCTGCAGTGATCACCTAAATGACAAACAAGACTCACTTTCCACATAATCTTTTTTAAAAAAAAACGTTCTTGGTAATACCTGGAAATTTAAGACGGGAAAATTATATTAACAGAAAAAAAAAGTATAGATACTGCAATTTTTCCGGGATTTCATCGAGATGAGCGTAAAATTTACTTGACTGGTAAAAGGTGCATTTGCACTAAACAAAATTTGCACCACTGTATCCATACCTTACACCATAATCGGTATTTGTTTTTCAATCCTATCCTTTGCAGATAAAGATTTTCCATTCAAATTGGCAGTTCGCAAAATAAAATGGAGGTGCTTATACCTGTATAAAAAAAAACATATAAATACATTGTGGAATTACCTTTATTCTTTAAACTCGACAGTAACATGAAACGTACCTGAAAATTTCACCTGAAAATGTTCATGTTAACCATTACACACACACATACACACACACACAAGAAGTAGTATGCACTTCATAAATAATTCAACTACTTTAAAAGCAATACCTTTAGACGCTTGAAATACAATGTCTTATTATTTACAATTATCACGCTGACTGAGCAAAGTACTGGTACAACCAAACTAGCTTGTCCTCAATCGCAAATACCCGACGTGAAGCCTAGATATGCCTCTGGTACCAAGCATAGCTTATTACTACATTAAAGTACGCAAACTCCACACAGTGATTTCCCTTGCACGCTCACTTAGCAAAAAGAATGCAGAATAATGGAAGGGAGATAACTGCGTGAAGGATTGAAAAGTACGTTGTTCTTGGCTGAGAGATTGCGACAATTGAAATTAAAACGCTGATTGTGCAGAAGAAAATGATAATTGTAATCGTGTCGCTTTCACTTTGGATATTAAAGTCATTCTTTTAAAAACAGGGGCCATTTTTAAGCGATGCAAACCCATTTTAATAGAACAGTAGGTTTCATTAAACATGAAAGATGTCATAAATCCAGATTTCATACATAAAACATTCGTAATAAGAAGAGATGAAAATAATTTGTTTTAATTGACGGCTTACAATTATCATACACACACACTCTCTCTCCCTCTCTCTCTCTCTCTCTCCCTTCTTTACAATTTATGAAACATAAATACATGTAAAAGAGAATCAAACATAAATCAGCAACCGCACAATAATAGGTATGTGTATTATGTATGGAACATGTATTTCACATATTTCTTATATTAATAGCTCAAGGAAGCAAGCAACCGTGTTCATAAAGGGATCAAAATGCAGAAATTGTACGTATGAAACAATCTTTAAACATTATTTTGTTATGCTGTATTTTGTAGTTATGGAATGGAAAAAATAATGTAAATATATAAATTTTGCGGTTTCCCTAAGGTCGCTCCACAAATGTGTGTGGTCACATTCAGTCGGTCACGTTCAGTCGGAAATGTGTATGTGATCACGTAAAGACATGATAACAAAAAAGCGGTCAATTAATGTCAAAATGAATTATGGTCGGTGCATTTTAAACCAGCACTGTTTAAGCTGAGTTGGCACAAATTAGTAACAGTTCGCTTAAAAGTCGTTGTATTGACTTTTCTATTAAGGATGATATTATCATATTATTCTTATTCATGTATATGTAAACATATAAAACTATTCACCAGAGCTTCGGCGATTTACGGAATAATTAGTATTTCAACATCTCATAGTATAAAATTAAAAGTGTCTGTACAAGTGTACAACAGGCCTTTCCTGCTGTCATTCCTAGCCTCTAGAGTCATTTTCCGACACACATGGGGGAGTGATTACAGAGAAGCGATTGAAATTAACATCCTGTCTTCAACCCGACAAATATTCGCCCTTTCTTTCCACTTTTCAGTGTTCTTAATTTTCCGCCATGTGTATGTACAAATTAAAAGCCAGTTTTAGACTGATATTGCACATTCATTCGACGATTCACGTGATTTTCGTCAGATTCCGGAGTGAAAATGTGCGATGAACTCCGTATGACAAAATAGTGTCTAACCTTAATGTTGATATAATATAAGTAATGACAATGGCGTACTACTGTGAGATGTATCACTTGTAAAGTGTAGAATTTACAGTACTGTACAATTTTTACCTCTTTTTTTTTTGTTTTTTGACTTGTAAAAGTTGATTAATATGCATGCACATTTATGGCGAGCTATTGATACTTTTGCCTTATCACATGACTCCTTATCGTTTAAATTCCTTATTAGTCGACCACTGTTTGTTATATTTTAAGCACATTAAAAACATTCATTCGAACTAGTATGGACCATATATCAACCAAATACGCGTTTATGTAATCTTTGGTTTTTCGTATACATGGTTGCCTAAACCCCCTTTTTTACTGAACATATTCGTATTGCAATTAAAAGTATTGGTGTCGCTGTTTGTTGTTGTTATCAACAAATGGTTATTTATTCAAGCCGTCTTTATTTTCCTGCATAGATCTACATGTACTTTCAACATTTAACATAATAAAAAATAAGTGGTTTGATAATGAAAAATGAAACGTTATCAGAAATAATACACACGCCAGTTTACAGTGTAGTAATACAAATGTTTGTTGCATAAAATTATGGAATATAATTTATTTTGATATTTTTGAATGTCGATTTTTCGATTAAAAACAGGTTATAATTATTAAGATTACATGGTATACTGTTATTCACATACATTGTAAAGAATGCAGTTGAGGTGTGAATGTAAGGTTAAAATACACATTTTGATGGTTCCTCGGGGTATGAATTACATTCGTGCTGTTCAATCTGGGTGGAGTGAAAATGACTTCACCAACCACCTTGAACAGCCCAACGTAGTTCATAATTTCAATATTGCAATTAAATCCTTAAATGTTATTCCATTATTATCATCTGGTACGGGACCGGGTCGCCGACCAGATTGGGCTAATGTGTCACACTGTTTGCTCAAAGTGGGTCCGCCTACTATTTGTGCGGCAGCAATTCACACGATCGTCTAGTCATGTAAACTGGGTACATTATAAAAATACATCTTACAGAAATCCAGGGGTTTGTCACAGCTGAATCATTAACTATATACAAATGTAATTGAAGTTTTTTTCTGATTTAGACTCCTTTGTACATTCTACTTTGTATCAACAACTCGTGAAGGTACCAACAACCGTCTATATAAATATTCATTTTTTATTAATTATTCATCATCACTTGCTTAAAAATTCTCTCGATATCGCACCACAATGAGTATCTAAAAATATTCACAATAATACATACATGTATTTGAGAAACATTAAATATAATTCAACATTTTGTATGAAAGTAAGTGTCACGGTAGAGTTTATTATAAATAAACAAATACATAAAAAAATTCTTCTAGACAACTGTACATAATTATGTAGGTAGATAATAAGTGTTATACTTTTAAAGTTTTATTGTGATAAGCATTTAATAAAATAAACCATATTCTGACATTTTTAAAGGGCGTGAATCTATTAAGCTGACAAACGAACTAGTAAAAACGTCATTATCCAGAGTCATATTTATTTTTTAACATGCATTCATTTCATAAACTTATTTTAAAACAATCAATTTCATAGTATCCCAATCTTTAAGAATAAAGACAACAAAGGTAGCGAACTTAAATTACGTACCTTTTTCCTAATCTTTAGAGAAAATATAAATAGACATATATTCATGTATCACTCACATTATAAAAAAAAAGAAAAGAAATATTCTGATTTGATTTAAAATAGGGCATGCTAATTTCGACTGCTGTACTGACCTATCTGCTAGTGATAAAACCAATGCAAAAATTATATTCGTGGCCCTGACGTTCAGAAAAAAAAGATTAATGACTGCAGAGGCTCGAACACCGTTGAGGCAAGGATTGCCTATGACCTTCCCAGGCGCAAGGTACTGGTTCATCCCAGGAACCGCCGAGAGGGATTGGTATAAGATTTAAGATCTTTCCCCAATCGACGTAAAATAAAAAAGTTTAAACTCATTTAAATTCATAAAAATACACGTTTGGCTATTTAAGTATTTTCTTCATGATTCCTTTTCAATACAGTCTGGCATTGCATTAGTCGACTACTTTATAGAAAGAAAAAACAACAACGTTTGTCCCCAAATGCTGACTTATTTCGACACAAATCTTGACTTATCATGCAGATATCTTAATCTGTTCAAAATAGTATCGATTTATTTGTCTGGAACGTATGCACACTGCAGTACCTTGACAGCTCTGTTGTGATAAACATGGCTTAAACCTGACAGAAACTATTAGTGATATAAGTAGGTTAAAGTGAGTTAGGCATGTACCTGAAGAGCATGTATGTACTGTAACTGGAAAGATGCCATCAAATGAATTTTAATTTTAAGGAAATGGTCATTATATTGTAACATTATATGAACCATTTAGTTTTTTAAAAAAGTGAATTCTTTTATAAGTGTGTGTGTGTGTGTGTGTGTGTGTGTGTTCTACAGTACAAGGATACACAAGGGGACACCCCTACAATACAGCTATGCCAATATAAGGGCATTCAGTAATATGAGGAGTACAAATGAAGGTATAAAAAGTTTTATTCTGTATAGGCAAAAGTAAACTAATATTCTTCTTAAAGTTTATTAGAAAAATAAAAATGTTATATAAACTGGCAATAAGTATATTAACAACATTAATCTTTGGAATACTTGGAGTCCAGGAAGACCCAGTTGTTTTGCGTGTCCATTAATCGAAGGTTTTTCTTCCAGTCTTGTGTAACAACATATTATAATATTTCATTTTATATCGATTCTCACAAATCCTATGTCCAAAGACATACACTAGACAAATCTCGTAAATTTTTCAAATTTCTGACGAAGTCAAAAGGTATTTTTTATGTGTTATATGACATGCTCCATGGTCCAAGCCATCTACAAATATGTTATAATTATGATTTTCAGCAATTCCTATTTCGCGTATGGAGAATTCCTAAGTTTGAAAGTCGCACGTATAATTAACATTCTGGGTCGGTCTCTGGGAAGCTAAACAAATTCCAAAAGGAAAGTTGCAACGTTAAACGCTAATTTGATGGGGGGGTTTTTTATCTAAAATGTTAGAGAAATGTCTTTAATGAAAAAAGACGGGGGTCATGAAAATTCAGTTTTACAAGGTATATCAAAAAATAACTGCCAAAAGCAACGTAATTGTTTATAAAATATAGGACATATTATGTATAGAGCAAAATAGATATATCATTATAGTTAAGTGTATTGCCGACACATTTCTTTTGTTATAGATATGGTAAGTTTAAAATATATGGAACAGCTATATTTTTCACAACCGTGCGATTTGTTTATAAAAACAATGTGAAAATTGTCCTCTTACAATTGTCTTAATTATATACTTTTATTTTGATATTATTGAAATCATAATCAAATTAAAATAATTTTTGATTCAGTGAAAAAAGGTTTTCTACCAATAAAAACTTGGGAATTTTTAAAAAACTCGGTTTAAAACTGAAAAAAAGATTCCAACTTGAGCATACCTCACATCAACTGCATTCTAAGGGCTTAATAAAACCTGAAATGAATTACTGGATCCGCGCTTGTAACGAATGAATGCACCACAAAAAAAATCCAACAGCTATACATTAGTCATTGTTTTACTGTCTAATTCATCTTCTATATTCCGTCCGACCCGGTACCTTGTCGCTAGTCTGACTGGCCTTATGTGTCACACGGGCCGGATTGTCGTCTGCTCCGGAGCGACTGTAACAGGCATTTCGTTTGTTTATATAGCGTGCACAGTATTTACATATTCCAAAACCATCATATATACTCATCAATTTCCGGCATTATATATCGATGAAATGGGTGAGGTTTTCCGAATGAGAACCCCTCGCTCAAATAGTATCAGGCTCAAATCCTTAAAAGATCTAATGGCATTTTTTTCAGTCTGACCATGAAAAAGTATAGTACATGTATTCATATTCGAGAACACCGAGCCTGGTGTTTGGCAATAGTGAATGCTTTATATAGTAATAAGTGTATCTTTACTTATATTTCTATACAATCAAATATTCGGCGTTTCTGTGATAATATTTTCTTATGCCCGAACTGATAAAATCTCACTATCAATTTTCTAAGATTTTGACCCGGTCCTCAACACTTACCTGCGTTAAAGTAGTTGGCTACCTTGCTTCCTCGCCCTCCATCGGATGCCCGTTCCTTTCCAGCCATGTGTCTGAAATTTAAAAACTGTCCTCAAATATTGCAATATTATTACATAGTACAAATGTAAATTGTTATACAAATTGCCGCCCGACAAGAGTGAGCGAATGGTCGTGGTTTCGGCCCTCGACCATACTGGAGTCTAGTGGCTCCTGCAATGTGCTCAGCATGTATAAGGGTCATTTTCACTAACAATTTACTGCTGTTTCCCACAACGTTTACTTCGCCTAAAAGCGCACTACTATACCACTGCAATGATTTTATGAAAAACACTTTCCTGACAAAGAAGTTTTCCCAGCAAAAACATAACTAGTTTATATAATAAACGTAAATGATATACCAGATGTACGTTAAATAACATGTAACTGAAATTCTCTATTAAAACCATATATCATAGTTACAATTTATAAACCGGTTATTAATAGATTGCCACTAGTAAAGCAACGTCATATGTACAGTTGCAGAAGACAGTGCATTAAGGATTTCGTTGATTTGAATGTTGAGTATTTCTATGAGAAATATGTTATCTCCAAGCTGAAAACAACCCTTTCACCAAAATATCAATACGATATAGAAAAAAATATAAATAATATTCATATTATACCATACTCAACCGTTCGGGCCAGACAATGCAATTCAATATATTTAGCAAATAAATAAAGCTAACGATTAGGTAAAAGCTTATTTTCACTATTGAGTATATACATTTAAAAACAAAATTATATTTACACCACCGACCTGTAAAACAGAAAGACTGCTATCGCGATGATGCCGATGAGACATAGAACCGTGATGACACCGATAGCGGTTAACAAGTTTATCACTGTGGCACCGGCACTGTCAGTATCACCATCGTTCATAGTTGTAGATATCGGTAATGACTTGTTTGCAGAGGATATCGGTAGAGATTTGTTTGTAGTGGATTTCGAAACAGATTTGTTTGTTGTGGGTTGTGGCAGAGGTTTGCTTGTAGTAGGAAATCAATAAAGAGTTGTTTGTTGTGGATTTCGATAGAGGTTTGTTTATAGTGGAAATCAGTAGAGGTTTGATTGTAGTGGATTTCGGTAGATATTTGTTTGTAGTGGAAATCAATAGAGGTTTGTTTATTGTAGATTTCGGTACAGATTTGTTTGTTGTGGATTTCGGTAGAGGTTTGTTTGTAGTAGAAATCAGTAGAGGGTTGTTTGTAGTAGAAATCAGTAGAGGTTTGTTTGTTGTGGATTTCGAAACAGGTTTGTTTGTTGTGATTTCGGAGAGACTCACGCTAGAGGTTTGTTTGTTGAGGACACCGGTATAGGTTTGTTTGTAGTGGCTTACGGTAGGGGAGTTTTTAAAGTGGATATCGGGAGAGGTAGGTTTGTTTGTTGTTGTAGATATAGCAGTTGTAGTTGTTGTCGATGTTGCGGTTGTAGTTCTAGCTGTGGAAATTGCAGTTGGCAGCCTGTTCGACTGCGCTTCTGTAATGTAGAAAAGCGATGCATCGCTACATAGTTTATATAAACATATATGTATGACTGAAAATATCGGTATAGTCCTCCGTAGTGATATCAAAACGTTGATAGTGACAAACAAGTAAGAAATAATGTTATATATTTTCTCTCCAAACAATGACCTGACAACTAACTATGTGTATGGCAAATATGGCATCCATCTAAATTAAGGGGGAATTTATCATCGTTAACGTCAACATCATTATTATTATTATTTGCACAATTGCTAGGACGAGGTATTGATGGAACACATTAAAATAGTTTTATTACCCAGTTTAATCTCTTGCTAGTGTAAAGATTAGACAAAGTTATGTCTCATAATATTGGAGCGGACCGAATATGTACGTTTTGACACATAAGAATTCATTAATAGATACATGTACAAGTATTCAACTAAGAACTTGCATTTCTTCCAACAAATAAACTTACCATAGCAAAATCCAGCGTCGACGGCCAATGGGAACAGGTAATAAACGACATAATTCTTGCAGTTTAATGCCGGTATATCCGCAGGATCAGTGCAGCATCGTGCGGTATGTATACACATCGTCAAGTTCACGATACCCTCACCATATATTGGCAATGCATCTGGAAATCAATTCATGAAAAATGTGTGAAAGGGATATCCAGACTGCAAACATATTTTAAGAATCAGGCGTGAAAAAAGTTTCCACTAACCCGACCAAGTTCTCACGGTTGCGAGTTGTTTTTCATCATATCCCCTAATCGCTTAATGAAACAGGATTAGCATTAATCAAACGCAAATAAATAAATAAATGGGGAAACACTCAAATACACAAATTACTCAAACTACTGTATGTCAATATATTTTTAAATGATTTTGGCGATGATATGTTGAGTATTCCAATTCAAAACCTCGAGAAAAAAATAATTTCATATAATAGAAGTAGGATACCATATATGAAAAAAAATCTGATAAAGTCAACTTAAATTAAGGCCGGGGGAAAAATCATCTCGTCCTGTTCTACCACATTACAAAGGAAACTCATTTTATCATTTTTTATCATTATGTTTATGCTAATGTGATTTTTTTCTGCAGAATCAGGTTTATTTGACATAAAAATGCTAAAGTATTATGATATTGACAAGATTAACATAAAAATGCTTAAATAATTAATTTTACCAATCAAGACTTAACACAATATCATCCGTAGTTTAAAGTGTTCACTTACTGGTACGACTGTCTTGTTTATAGTTTTGTGAGTGAATGTCACGTAAATAAGACATTCTGTGGTAAGGTATTTTATTAACCACAATCACAAGGTAGTAAATCTATCTTTCTGGCAGCTCCTTCAAAGTTAAGGCCTAATATCAGTTCTTAACAGCAATTACCAAATATAGTAAAACAAGCGGATTTTACCAGGGGACCACACAGGGCTCAGTGTGCCACAGTGACCCTTGGGAGGACACTTAATGGCCATGAGTCCCTCGCTGGCCAGCTCGAACCTGTACCATCCAGGTTGCGTCACTGTGGTGTTAACAGGCTCCGTAGAGTCTGGGGACATGGTAGTGTCATTCAGAGATGTGTAGTTCTGGCAGGGGTCTGTGTCTAAACTACTACAGGTACCTGTATGGCAATATGTATTACAATAATATATATATATTTTTTTTTTATTTTTATTTTTTTTTTGGTCTTTGACATGTCACGAATATGTCTGCGTTTTACGAAATTCTTCTTCGACCTTTTTTACTGGTTAGAAAAAATTGCATATATTACATTTAAGCATGATCTTACAGAAATAAAACTTGGAATTTTTTAATTATGGAAAATCTCAACTTAAGCTGTTTCGTGGAACGCAGGATAAGTCTTGAACCAATAACCCTCTCCTAAGACTAAACCTTGACTACTTAGGGCGGTTGTAAGAAGGTAAACATTACTTTAATTTAATGAGAGAAATTTTGAGAACATCTTTTTTTCTGTACATTCGAGGTCTTCCTCCACCTGTCAATAATTTTACGTTGTTATGACTGAAATACATGTACTGTCGCAGTGACGTTCAAATACATGTACTGTCGCAGTTACGTTCAAATACATGTACTGTCGCAGTGACGTTCAAATACATGTACTGTCGCAGTAACGTTCAAATACATGTACTGTCGCAGTAACGTTCAAATACATGTACTGTCGCAGTGACGTTCAAATACATGTACTGTCGCAGTGACGTTCAAATACATGTACTGTCGCAGTGACGTTCAACTTTAAAATAACAACCATTTTAAACATGCATTCATTACATATACATGTTTTTTTAAAATGAACTTATTTTGTCATCTAATCCGTAAACATAAAAATTAATAATCAAAGTAAATTAGATAAAACAAAGTACTGTTTTAAGATATACAATTAATTTTAAAAAATTTAAAGTAAAAACTTAAAAATTACATTGGTATCGGGTGACGTCACGTCATGTGTATTTATGCGCTGAACATTGCTGTTGCCGTAAATGATACTGATGAATTCGTGAATGATAAAATGATCGTATCAAAAGAAATTACAGACTGGATGTGTATGGACCTTAACAAAACAATGTCAGTCGAGTAAAGTTATATATCGACAATATGACCAGTTATATATCGACAATATGACTAGTTATATATCGACAATATGACCAGTTATATATCGACAATATGACTAGTTATATATCGACAATATGACTAGTTATATATCGACAATATGACCAGTTATATATCGACAATATGACCAGTTATATATCGACAATATGACTAGCTATATATCGACAATATGACTAGTTATATATCGACAATATGACCAGTTACATATCGACAATATGACTAGTTATATATCGACAATATGACCAGTTATATATCGACAATATGACCATTTATATCGACAATATGACTAGTTATATATCGACAATATGACCAGTTACATATCGACAATATGACTAGTTATATATCGACAATATGACCAGTTATATATCGACAATATGACCAGTTATATATCGACAATATGACCAGTTATATATCGACAATATGACTAGTTATATATCGACAATATGACCAGTTATATATCGACAATATGACTAGTTATATATCGACAATATGACCAGTTATATATCGACAATATGACTAGTTATATATCGACAATATGACTAGTTACATATCGACAATATGACTAGTTATATATCAACAATATGACCAGTTATATATCGACAATATGACCAGTTATATATCAACAATATGACTAGTTACATATCGACAATATGACTAGTTACATATCGACAATATGACTAGTTACATATCAACAATATGACTAGTTACATATCGACAATATGACTAGTTATATATCGACAATATGACTAGTTATATATCGACAATATGACTAGTTATATATCGCCAATATGACTAGTTATATATCGACAATATGACTAGTTATATATCAACAATATGACTAGTTATATATCGACAATATGACTAGTTATATATCGACAATATGACTAGTTACATATCGACAATATGACCAGTTATATATCGACAATATGACTAGTTATATATCAACAATATGACTAGTTACATATCAACAATATGACTAGTTACATATCAACAATATGACTAGTTTTATATCGACAATATGACTAGTTATATATCGACAATATGACTAGTTACATATCGACAATATGACCAGTTATATATCGACAATATGACTAGTTTTATATCGACAATATGACTAGTTATATATCGACAATATGACTAGTTATATATCAACAATATGACTAGTTATATATCGACAATATGACTAGTTATATATCGACAATATGACTAGTTACATATCGACAATATGACCAGTTATATATCGACAATATGACTAGTTATATATCAACAATATGACTAGTTACATATCAACAATATGACTAGTTACATATCAACAATATGACTAGTTACATATCAACAATATGACTAGTTACATATCGACAATATGACCAGTTATATATCGACAATATGACTAGTTACATATCGACAACATGGCTAGTTATATATCGACAATATGACCAGTTATATATCGACAATATGACTAGTTATATATCGACAATATGACTAGTTACATATCGACAATATGACCAGTTATATATCGACAATATGACTAGTTTTATATCGACAATATGACCAGTTATATATCAACAATATGACTAGTTACATATCGACAATATGACCAGTTATATATCGACAACATGGCTAGTTATATTTCGACAATATGACCAGTTAGATATCGACAATATGATTAGTTATATATCAACAATATGACTAGTTACATATCGACAATATGACCAGTTATATATCAACAATATGACTAGTTATATATCGACAATATGACCAGTTATATATCGACAATATGACTAGTTATATATCGACAATATGACTAGTTATATATCGACAATATGACCAGTTATATATCGACAATATGACTAGTTATATATCGACAATATGACTAGTTATATATCGACAATATGACTAGTTATATATCGACAATATGACTAGTTATATATCGACAATATGACCAGTTATATATCGACAATATGACTAGTTATATATCGACAATATGACTAGTTATATATCGACAATATGACTAGTTATATATCGACAATATGACTAGTTATATATCGACAATATGACTAGTTACATATCGACAATATGACCAGTTATATATCCACAATATGACTAGTTATATATCAACAATATGACTAGTTATATATCGACAATATGACTAGTTACATATCGACAATATGACAGTTATATATCGACAATATGACTAGTTATATATCGACAATATGACTAGTTACATATCGAATATCGACAATATGACTAGTTATATATCGACAATATGACTAGTTATATATCGACAACATGGCTAGTTATATATCGACAATATGACCAGTTATATATCAACAATATGACTAGTTATATATCGACAACATGGCTAGTTATATATCGAAAATATTTCGTTATATATCGACAATATGACTAGTTATATATCGACAATATGACTATTCATAGAGCGTGTTTTGCGTAATTGCGCAGATGTACATAATCGTGAAGGTAAAATACAATCGAGCGACGAGGCTGCAAAATATTGTTTCTTTGTAAGTGAATACAAAAATTACAAAAAGAAAAGAAAAAAAAACCCATCATACTTACCGATATCTGTAAATAATAAAACCGATACAAAAACCAAGTCCGTAAGTGATATTTCCATGGTTATTTAAGATGTTTTAAATAATAATCGCTGTTTTCGCATGTTTAACTGAAATGTAAGGTTTATTGTTACGTTTGGAGACTTTCATGAGTCAAGGCAGTCTGATACTGAGATAGCATTAACTAAATCAGTTCCAATCATTAGTATCTTTCAGGAAGTTTACTTTGTTCGATAAAAATAGTGATAGATTGTGCCGATATCTCAGTCTGTTCAATGATATACCGATTTTTTTTTTCTGAAAAGTATACACACTATAAAGTGTTGTTCCTATTTTACAAACTTTCTGTATTTCGGTATCAAAGAAAAAAAGAGTTGTCAATGAGTGAATTTGACCAATTAGTGAAAAGTTATGACCCTACTTAATCTTTGCTGTGACATGAATGCATGTATGATGTCAAATTTTGGGATAGAGCTAGAGGGGTATGTTGTACGTGATAGAATACATTTAGGGGGGGAAAAACTTAATGCTCAATATATTGTCAACACTTTTGCTTTGTTCGTTTCCTTGGTCGAAATGAGAGAGAAACTAATTATTGAGAAGTAAAAGGGTGCTTGTTGGGAAAATCATTTGAAACGAGTGTTTGTTCTTATAAATTCTCGTATGCTGTCAAAAATTAAACCTTCAACATTTTGGCTTAACTAAAAATAAATTTTCTAAACGGCCAGTAGCCTGAAATCTTTAGGGCTTAATCCTGATATTTGGTAATATTGATATTCATGCAACTATACCGTGTTTGTTTGTTTGTTTGGGATTAAAGACACACCGATAGTATTGCCGTCCTTCAGGGGAACTCTTGTCTATACAAGGCAAGTGTCAAGGTACCACACCAGTCACATTACCCTGATACTGGACCAGCCAGTCCTGGAGTTACTTTCATGTACTGAGATCAAAGCACCAGAGATAGACCAGTGTCATTTCAATTACTTTTCATGGTGTATGGTTTCATCAAGGTTCGAAAGATTATTTTGATTATGTTTACATGTATTTTGAAACAAAGACGTTAAGAAAATTGTAATTAAATTTTTATTTCCTAGAATAAATGAATCATCAAGTGGTCGTTTTTATGTTTTATAGAAATATATTCGATTTCTGGCATTATCAAAATTATGTAAATATTGAAATAATAAAAACAGTTTGGAACCTAAGACTAGCATTACAGAGATTATATCTCGGAAATTGAGAGAAAATATCCTACGTTTGCTTAACTACGGTAACATTTTATGAACCCTATCTCCTTATCTTTTCTTGGGCCTCCGTGGCCGAGAGGGTAAAGTCGCTGACTAACACTCACTCAGCCCCTCATCACGTGGGTTCGAATGCCGGCAGGGTCATTCGGATTTTTATGTGAGGAAGCCTTCCAGCTGGCTTGCGGTAGGTCGGTGGTTCTTCCCGGATTCCTCCATGCATTCGGGGTCTTTCTCCACCTGTAATTAGCTGGACGTCGCTATATTACTGAAATACAGTGGAAGCGACGGTAAACTCAAATAGTCAAGTCAAACCTATCTTTTCTTCCTTATCTAACTTTCAACAAAGAGGTTAATTTACCTAGCGAGGAAAACAAAAATCTACTAATAAAAACATTGTCTTTAACAAAATTCATGAATGATAAAGCCGACATCAGACATAACTGATATTTGACTTGAATATTGACATAAGATGCTCTGATAAGTTTCAAATCTTTCTTACGTCGATTAGGAAACATTTTTTATTAATCTCTCTAACATGTTCCTGGGTTGGACCAGTACTTGGCTCCTGTGAAGGTCATACTATATATAAGAAATATACCTTACAAATATTTCTGCATATGTCGTATAACTTTATTTGTCTTCTTTCTGTGTGATTTATATTACCATGCATACCTCCTCTGATACCACATGGCATGAATGATCATTAGATCGCCCTTCACGAAAGTTGCTAAAATGATTTATTGCAGAACTCTGGTTGCCATGACAGTCAACATAATTATATATAAAATAGATCTTCGCCTTTGAAACCAATGGTCAGAATTTAATTTCATTTGGCACAAATGGTCACCTCATGACCCTTTATCATAATTGCTAGAAGTAAAGATGATCTCTTGAAGATCGGCTAGTTCACTAATGTACTCTATTTAAAAAAAAAAAAATCATCCATGAAACCAATG
Organism: Solen grandis; assembly: GCA_021229015.1. Taxonomy (NCBI): domain Eukaryota; kingdom Metazoa; phylum Mollusca; class Bivalvia; order Adapedonta; family Solenidae; genus Solen; species Solen grandis. The sequence continues at coordinate 32,565,727 of CM037792.1, forward strand.
GTCAGAATTTTATTTAATTTGTCACAAATGGTCATCTCATGGCTGTATTCTATAATTGCCTAAATAAAGTTGATTCTTAAAAATTAAAGCTAGTTTGCTCATATAATCTGTTTAGACACTTTAGAAATCTTGGTATCTGAAATTTGAATCTGGTTGACGGCACGGTACTCTGGTAAGCGTTCTAGGACCACCATGGTCCTCTTATTCTTGAATTATGTCAAACATGTAACACGTTTAAGATAATAAAAGCGATTGTCATCAGTTTTGTTCTATTTTGTTGTTGTTTTCTGTAAAAACTGTGTTTGTTGTAACAATCAGATGGTAGTTTTAAAACGTTAAAATCAGTCCAGTGCAGTGTACATAGGCAAGATATCCACATAGTTTTCAAAAGGTTGCATAAATAATCGAAAGGCAATATTATATTTTAAAATAGTTTATTAGGAAAATTAAACAAGCGATATTAAAAATAACAAGGCATAAAGTGACAACATCAATCGTTAGATAAGTGCTCCTTTAAAAATATATAATTCGTATGATGAAAATTGTACTTGAGTATTACATAAGTGGAATTAAAAATGTTCTGCGATAAAAATGCTGAAAATATTCAATACGTATATATTGAGTTTTATGACCACTGCAATAACTAACTACAATGGTTTGCTTTGTATTTCTAAATATGATACTATCCTACATGATGGTATATTGAATTGACCATAATGCATTTAACTTTTGTGGAATTGATTATTCATTTCATAATTTAAACAGTTGAACCGGAGTTTCCTCACGACGGCCAGCTGTACTTAGCAGCCAGCCTGTGTTTAGCGGCCAGCTTTAAGATTCTGCATTTTTCACACTCAATGTTTTAAGGTTGTTTTTTTTTAATTTGACTTTCATTTAGCGACATCTTGGCTTAGCGGACACCTTCTGTTTCCCCCTTTACTGGTTGCTAAGGCAAGTTTGTATTATGAAACTTAATTGTGTACATAAAATGCCAAGTCAAACTGGAAATACTCTCAAACCTGTCGTAAGTGGTCAGTCAAGAGGGAAAAAAAGATTTTTTAACAAAAATGGCCGCTTAACAGAGGTGGTCGCTAAATGAATCGTAAGCATATCTAACCACAAGGTAGCTAAAACTGACCGCTATATGCAGATGAACGCTTAATAAAGATGGCCGCTTATACGGATTCAACTGTATATGTATGGTCTGTAATATATGGTATGTAATTACTTGAATTCTAGCGAGTCTATTGGAAAACAGGCAGTACTACAACAAAAAGCATCGACTATATCGACTGTTTGTATACACAGGGGTTTGGCACGAAAGGGGGGGGGGCATAAAATCACTATATATAATACAAGGGATACAACTTCCGATTGATCTAAACACATACCTTCATCAGGAAAAAGCCAACAACTCAGCCATTTATGAAGGTATCTTTGAATACTTTGCACCTATCGCAAGCGTATACATTTATGTAACCAAAAATCACCACTTTTTCACCCATGCGAACTCAAGTATTCAACAACGAAACCCGCAATGCGAAACTAACCCCTGTTTTCCAAAATCTCGACACGCGTTCGTACAGGGTCGCTCACTCGGTCTACCAGTGTAAACAAGCGTTTCTGCGACAAGACAATATAAACCGATGCAATTATTCCATAAAACATATTAATTACTCACATCGGCATGCAGAAACTTCCCTCGGTACAAAGGAAATTCAGCAGAAATCGCAAATTTCAACCGCTGGCCTACTTTCACTTCCATTTTAGCCTTTATGCAAATTACGTGACCAGTAATGCTACGCTGAATGCGATTGGTTGTAGAGGTAAACAAACAACTTCCTGGTTCCCGATCTGCCCGTTAACTCATAGGCATAAAACGGAATAAAGCTATATTTCCGGTATTTACCGCACGTAATTTGCATAATGGCTAAATGGAAGTGAAAGAAGGTCAACGGTTGAAATTGACGATTTCTACTGAATTTCTTTTGTGCCGAGGAAAGTTTCTGCATGCTGATGTGAGTAATTAATATGTTTTATGGAATCATTGCATCGGTTTACATTGTCTTGCCGCAGAAACGCTTGTTTACACTGGTAGACCGAGTGAGCGACCCTGTACGAACGCGTGTCGAGATTTTGGAAAACGGGGGTTAGTTTCGCATTGCGAGTTTCATTGTTGAATACCTGAGTTCGCATGGGTAAAACAGTGGTGACTTTTGGTTACATAAATGTATACGCTTGCGATAGGTGCAAAGTATTCAAAGATACCTTCATAAATGGCTGAGTTGTTGGCTTTTTCCTGATGAAGGTATGGGTTTAGATCAATCGGAAGTTGTATCCCTTGTATTATCTATAGTGATTTTATGCCCCCCCCCCCCCCCCCCCCCCCCCCCCCCCTTTCGTGCCAAACCCCTGTGTTTGTATATATATACTCAAGAAACTTAAATCCGTGTTTTTCAATTAATTTTAGATCATTTTGAAACGTAATGAGGCATATTAAAACATAGATTGGTGCAATCTCTTCAATATAAGTCTAGAAGAAATTCTCGTTCCATTCTTACTTGCGGAATGGTGTTTTTTCTGAGTACTTGTACGTAAATAAATATGGCTATGGTGTTTTGGAAAACTAACGAGGTTAGACTCAAAGCGAGTGTAAAGGAAACAACTATTTCAGCTGATATTAAACAGTCCAACGATATTTTACCAACAGAAACAAAAAGCAACACGAAGCTTCTGTAAAATATCTAAATTTGATCAGCTTGGTGTTTCAAATTCAAAAGTATTTAAAGCCGGACAAACTGAGTGCCATTCATCAGGATGCGCTCATTGACGTCTTCCCAAATCATTTTTTAATTTATGTACTTATCTTTATCTCCAAATGTGTCATTTACCCCAATGTTTTTTGTTCCCAAATATAGAGAAAATATCGATAATCATATCAAGGCCTCAGCCCCTTCTATGAGGCCCACATCTGAGAAAAAAAGGCCTGACTTTATAAGTATTTTAGAAGTTCATAATTTCTTGATTCGTATTTATTGTATGTTGCTTTATCTGTGTTGAATCATTGTATTTAAGTGAAGTATTCTAGAAGATAACAATACTGAAATCTACGTGTACATGTCAAATGTTACCAAGGTAACACTGTACAGCGCCGTGGTCCTCAGGCAGCACCAATGACTACGAGGTCAAAGGTTGTAAGTTGAACCCCCATTCGGGGCAAGAATCGTGTAATATCTTAGAAAACATAAAGTACTGGTCCCATTAAGGAACCGTCGAGACGGTTAAATGACAGATGTAAGATAAATTAACTAATTAATATCATTCACAAATTGAGCCCCCGCAATTATGACATTGGGTTATGTACATTTTATAAAATAAATTAGATTTTTTTTCAGCTATAGTTACACGTTTTTGTTTTGTTGTTGTTGTCTTTTGTTTGTTTGTTTTTTTGTTTTTTTTGTTGTTGTTGATGCTGTTGTTGTTTTTCATAATACATGTAATTCTATTTTTCTTTTTAAACTTATTTCTTAAACGTCTATATGGCAAAAGGTTTTTACCGTCTCGACATTTCCTAAGTTGGACAAGTACTTTGCAGTTGAAAAGAATGATAATCCGCAGACCCCTCCCCACAAAGTAATTCGAATCCACAACCTCCAGATCTGCTAAAAATGAACCATCACATTAGAAAACAATAAATGAAAACAAGATAGAAGCATTTGTTACATAAATGCCGTTTTACGGCCCCTGTTTTGCTTCTACTACTACTACTACGAACATATGCAGTATATTATCTTAAATGCACGTGCTAAATCTTTTGTAAAATATACAGAAAATGTAACAAAATACGGCTAAATAACAAAATTTGAAAATTCAATAAATAACAATGAAGTCACCGGGTGTACTTCTAACAATATCTACTTAGATAACATAACAAAATATACCTGATTATGGTACGTGATAGTGGCAAGGAGAACCTGAAATGTTTTGTCACCAGCTCTTTAAAAACTTTAATGCCCTTCCTTTATTTAGTAATGTAATCATGTAAACACATTACTTTTTGATGAACTGAATTTTGTTGAATCAGTATAACAGAACGACTGATTTTCGAGAGATTGACAACGAAAGGTACATGTAGTTCCCCGCGAAAACGGATGTTGTTGTTGTTTTTTTTCTGTACATTTAAAGATTTGTAATAGGTACATACATGTTTCTTTCCTTTTCAAATATATCAAACTGAAAGTCAGATTAAATTCAATTTCCAAAATACAGAAACATTCCTGATAGTGGTATCGACTTTTTGTTCCTTATTGCTCATGTAAATGTACAAAAGTGTGGTGACGATCTGTTTTAGATTTGTCAAACGCTTATCGGAAAACCACAAATTACTGCGCTGATTCACACTGAAGAAAGTCCGGTGGGTGGGAATATTGCACAAATGCTGCCTGGACTAATGCTGTCAAGTGGTCAATGTGGACCGTAAATAGTTGTAAGTTCCTCCAACATTTTCTTTTTGTCTTCATCCGAGGCAAAACTGGACCGGGCGGCGTTGAAAATCTGCAGTTATTGCAATATTGATATACTGAGTTGCAAAAGAAAGTGTTCATTAAGGTTTCGTTAAGTTCTTTCAGAAAAACAACATGTAACGGCAGAAAACAGTCCCCTATAAGACTTTAAAAAGACAAACAGTACATGTAAATGACGTAAAGTTTACATTTTTTGCCGCTAAATGAAGGTTAACATATCACAAATATTCATAGATTGGTAATTTTGAAAATGACCGCTAAAGAAAGGTTTACCGCTTAATATAGGTGGGCGCTAATACAAGTTAAATTGTACGTGCTAGTTATATAAAAGAAACAAAATAAATCACGTGACAGAATATACTTACTCCTTTGATGAGATCATCACGTGTGAGTCCCATCTCGAGACACGTCAGGTAATCGTCTGTCAGTGTGTTGCCCAGGATAATCGGGTCGTCAGTGTTGACGGAGAAATTCACACCATCCTGCACAAACCTGAAATTATGACAAATGAAAATTGACAAATGAAACTGCAATGAAGTATTCACAGTTGCTATAAATTAATGATGATTTTTTTTAATTAGAGGGAGCCTTCCAGCCGGTTTGCGGTAGGTCAACATCTTTCTTCACCTGTTGTTAGCTGGACGTCGCTATATGACTGAAAATAACCTCATTATTTTTATTTTTTTTAATTCCCTGATTTTTTTATCTTTGAAATTTATCGGGAATTAAGAATAAGGTGATTGTATTTACCCGGTAATCAGGTGATTGTATCTAAAAATGTTCCTACACATTTCAATCACTAAATAAAATAACTACAACTTTGGAAAATATAATAATAATAATTTAGATTTAATATTAACAAGATACATACTATCACTAAAATGACCTGATGTAACGTTGATGGGGTATATCGCCAGAGTGACAATTAAGTTCTTCGATTAAAGTTCAACAAGGTGGTTTTATTGATTAATTTTATGTAGAAAATTGAACGTTTTCATGACCTTGACCTGTTGACCTACTTTTTGAGTGGGTGCTTCTGTATATCACTGGAGCAGGCCCGCGTGATGACGCTAGAGATGGGACAGATCTCCAGGTGCACCTGTTCCTTGATCACGCGCTGATATACATCCGGGTCGTCCAGCGAGTGGTACCCGTGCCCGATCCTCTCCGCTTTGAAGTGGTCCAGAGCCTGCACGTGCAGAGTAAGAGCTATATCATTGCCTTATTGACCATAAACTTCACATAAACTTCACACAAACTTCACATAAACTTCACATAAACTTCACATGATGACAGATTATCGAGCTTCACTCTCCCGTTCAGGCCTTCATTATACGAAACATCTCAAATATAGATATTTACATTAAAATAAAAAATAAGTATTCAGATTTTTTAAAATGTAGGAAAAAAAATCGAAAAAAATTCAATTACGACCCAACGTATGGCCTTTGAACTCAACGTACAGTTCTGAGTATGAAATTTAGATTTAAGCATAGGAAAGTACTTTAATAAATTTCGATAACTTTAGGTCAGAAGCTGCATTATGAGATACTTTCAGTGTCTAAATTGTCTGAACAACATGGCATCATTATAATTATTCAAAAGGTCAATTCACAAAAAAAGACACACATTCTCAATTATGCGACCTTAGACTTGACTATTGAGTTTACCGACAGTATTTCAGTCATATAGATGAAAGACGGAAATGTAAATGTTTTAACAGGTTTTGTTACCTCGACAACGGCCTGTGATGTCCCAACTTCCCCGGCATGAACCGTCCGATGTATACCGCACTTGGCTGCCTCCTGTGGTGATAAAAATGGTATTAAAGGGGTGTCTTAATCCAGCGGTACCCGAAAGGTTGTGTTCGAACCCCGTTGTGGGCAAGGATTTTGTTATGACTACCAGGCACAACGTACTGGTCCAACCCAAGAACCGTTGAGATGAATTAGTATAAATTGTAAAAAAAAAAACATGTTTCCCAATTCACGTAAAACGAAATTAACGTTGAAGTGATTGAAAAGAAGCAGACAGCATCAATAACTACCAATGAACTCTTGTAATAAATTGATCCCAAACTTACGATTAATTGACTGTCAATAGACAAATTCGTGATTTAAGAAAGTAAGTTTCTTCTTCAGTAAACAGACACATGCAGTGATATCACAAGCGACCACAATCTGGTAAGGGTTCTTGACGACGACCGAACCTGATGAAACTAAAATTAACAAGCATTCTGAAAGTATTGCTTAGGCAATACTAAGTCATCGACAATATATATCAAATACTAAGACTCCCAAGAGCCGGAATAGCTACTCTGGTGTATTTTGTACATGAAAAAAATATCAAAAACAATTTCGTTTAGGGTTAGTATACATATGGCATGATACCACTCCAGTCACATTATCCTGAAACCGGGCCAATCAGTCCTGAAAATACCCTTATATGCTGAGCGCCAAGCAACGAGTGTCAATAAAAATAAGCTAACCTGCAAAGGTAAGAAATTGTTTGAAAGTACACGCAGTTAAATCTGATCTATGAATTTAGAAAGTGTTTAACTTAGCAGGAAGTACTTACATTTCGGCTGGATTGAACAAAGAATTGATATTTGAAAAATCTCTGCCCCAAATAACGTTTGCCAAACATTGATGAACCAAAGAAGTAACAGAATGGTGGTTCGTGTGCTTTCTTTGAAAAAACATGTCCACTTTTCATTGTGTGATTATTAATCAATATCCATTAGGTGGTCGTCCATCATCGGAAACCAAAGTATAAATGCATTGCCGTATTTACCTGGGATTTTCAACTGGCGAAACTTCGTTTTTTGAATATAATAAGCTACATGTTGATCAATGACTGAACGCGTCGTATGATGAATACTTTTTATTGAAAATCTGACTATATGTAACGCGCCGTTTCGTTGGTCAAATGACCTATGCTGTCTCCGCCATAGAACAAATGAAATACCTAATTGATAATCATTAGTACAAAGTTTTGTAAAATCAAATAACCCACCATCGATTAAGAAGCAAAGAGTATTGGGCGAATGTGGGTTCCGACGATGGAGACAGTCTGGCCTATTGTCAATTACACTTGCAAGGCTGGCTATGTAACCTAATTAAAGAGGTCAGACCCTTCTGTGTCAGACCAACTTACCTGGAAAGCCTTTTTGAAAGGACAGGTGGCCGGGTCCGCCCCCGGAGCAAACTCCTGGGCTGCCTGGTCTATCCCTACCACGCCTTTATCTTTGAACTCTTTGCATAACTCCAGCAGCTCCGGTACCCAGTCTGCAATTAAAGGGACATAATTCATAATCACTTGCAATAGAGTTATTCCGCACATCTATGAAATAGTGCATATGATAGTGAAGACCTACCATATAAGACCTTAGTATATAGATTTCCAAGAGGCGTATCTACGATACATCGATTTGGCTAACTACAGAAACGCCTCTCTTTGTATATGTATGGCCGCTTTTTCAATTATATTCGACATTTATTGACATGTGCATTTCAACTTCAATTTATTATATTCTTTAAAAAATAGCCATAGTGGATTTGGTGATCGGTCTAAATCAGTATATCACTGTATAAGCTGTTTGTCAAATGCGTGCATTCGTTATATAATCTTTTTAAGGTAATCCATCCATCAATAAATTGAAATCATGGTGCATCAAGTGATCGTGGGAATTTTATAGTAATTGCAAGCCATTATAGACCTAGAGAAAAAGAACCTACGACTACAAGTCATTGGACTGCACTGAAATCTTTGTAATCATTTGAAGGATCATGATAATGATTTAATTATGGGTGCATCACCTCAAGGCAGTCTCGTGTCTGGTTAAAACTTTCAGGACGAGTAAATGTAAGAGCGAACGTCCGAAGAATCTCAAGTTTTTAACTTCTCTAACTTTTCCATGCAAAAAAAAGCAAACAAAAGAGAACATAATCATTCTGTAAACATGTATTAAATACGCCATTTTGTATGCTTATTGTGCCCATTAATTTTGCAAAAGCAGTGTATATTCTTCGGATAGAAAAGCAAAAGGTTACTATTTGTTATAAGATGCAATGTATACATACTCGTTGACGACATCACTACAATGCATCTTTTTCTAAAAATCATTCGATTGTTTACAAAAAATATCTGATTTGCATATCCCGCATATCTTCTTCTTTCTTACATCTTCCGAAAATAATCCGTAATTCTCCGCTTACGAATATGTCGATGTTATTTTTTTATTTCTTTTTCATGAAAATTGTATCATTATTAAATATACTGGACCTTAAAGACTGGCTTTAAATGACTGTGTACACGTTTTATGGAAGGTTGGTTTACCTGGTCTGTGTGTAATGTTACAGGTTGGTATACCTGGTCTGTGGATAATGTTACAGGTTGGCATACCTGGTCTGTGGATAATGTTATATTTTGGTATACCTGGTCTGTGTGTAATGTTATAGGTTGGTATACCTAGTTTTGGTATACCTGTCTGTGTGTAATGTTATAGGTTGGTATACCTAGTATATCTGGTCTTTTTGGCCGGCTGTGTGTAATGTTATAGGTTGGTATACCTAGTATATCTGGTCTATGTGTAATGTTATATTTTGGTATACCTGGTCTGTGTGTAATGTTATAGGTTGGTATACCTAGTATACAGTGGCGGATTCAATGGTGGGGGGTGCACCCGGCGCTGGCCCCCCTCTAACATTCCCCGACCATACATAAATGTAGACATACAACCCCCCAAAAAACTCACACAAGAATGCACTATTTTACAGCTTTAAATCCAAATATTCGCTCGGGAATCCCCCAGGATCCATAGTCAATCCTTATCACGGCTTTGGCAAAGCGGCAAGCCGCTTGCATTGTCAATGCCTACATTTTTAACCTGAACTCCTGGATCCGGCTCTGGTATATCTGGACTGTAAGAAAATGTTATAGGTTGGCATACCTGGTCTGTGTGTTATGTTACAGGTTGGCATACTGTCTGTGCAATGTTACAGGTTGACATACCTGGTCTGTGTGTTATGTTACAGGTTGGCATATCTTCTGTGTAATGTTACAGGTTGGCATACCTGGTCTGTGTGTTATGTTACAGGTTGGCATATCTGTCTGTGTAATGTTACAGGTTGACATACCTGGTCTGTGGGTAATGATACAGTCTGACATACCTGGTCTGTGGGTAATGTTACAGGTTGACATACCTGGTCTGTGGGTAATGATACAGTTTGACATACCTGGTCTGTGGGTAATGATACTGTTAAACATACCTGGTCTGTGGATAATGTTTTTCATACCTGGTATGTGGGTTATGTTACAGATTGACATACCTGGTCTGTGGGTAATGTTACAGTTTGACATACCTGGTCTGTGGGTAATGATACAGTTTGACATACCTGGTCTGTGGGTAATGTTACAGTTTGACATACCTGGTCTGTGGGTAATGTTACAGTTTGACATACCTGGTCTGTGGGTAATGTTACAGTTTGACATACCTGGTCTGTGGGTAATGTTACAGTTTGACATACCTGGTCTGTGGGTAATGATACAGTTTGACATACCTGGTCTGTGGGTAATGTTACAGTTTGACATACCTGGTCTGTGGGTAATGTTACAGTTTGACATACCTGGTCTGTGGGTAATGTTACAGTTTGACATACCTGGTCTGTGGGTAATGTTACAGTTGACATACCTGGTCTGTGGGTAATGATACAGTTTGACATACCTGGTCTGTGGGTAATGTTACAGTTTGACAAACCTGGTCTGTGGGTAATGATACTGTTTGACATACCTGGTCTGTGGGTAATGATACAGGTTGACATACCTGGTCTGTGGGTAATGATACAGTTTGACATACCTGGTCTGTGGGTAATGTTACAGTTTGACATACCTGGTCTGTGGGTAATGATACAGGTTGACATACCTGGTCTGTGGGTAATGTTACAGTTTGACATACCTGGTCTGTGGGTAATGATACAGGTTGACATACCTGGTCTGTGGGTAATGATACAGTTTGACATACCTGGTCTGTGGGTAATGATACAGTTTGACATACCTGGTCTGTGGGTAATGTTACAGTTTGACATACCTGGTCTGTGGGTAATGATACAGGTTGACATACCTGGTCTGTGGTTAATGATACAGTTTGACATACCTGGTCTGTGGGTAATGATACAGTTTGACATACCTGGTCTGTGGGTAATGATACAGTTTGACATACCTGGTCTGTGGGTAATGATACAGTTTGACATACCTGGTCTGTGGGTAATGCAACACAAAATTGTGTTGATCTTTACATTGAAGTCCTTCATTCCTTTCTCAATCGCCTCGTTCACTGTCAACACAACCTCGCGCGCATCAAACTCGTGCATGTTTGGGTCGGTCCTTGAGCGGGCCAGAAAGTGAGGGCTATACCGTACCTCGGCATACTTGATGTTCTGCAGGGCACAGTCTTCGCAGATCTCGTACGCGATACGGCTGATCGCCTTGCGACACCCCCTGCAAGACAAAACACATGTTCGCTTTACCAAAACTATTCCTTTGTTTGCTGTTTGGTTTAACGTTCCGCCGACAGAATTTCAGTCATTTGGAGACTATGTCTACTCGAGGCAGATATAAAGCTACCACACTGCAGGATTACGCCGTTGAGATATGACATGATATCACACCAAGTCACATTATCCTGACACCGGGCCAACCAGTCCTGGATCTACTCTTATATGCTGTAAGCCAAGCAAGAGAGCTATGCCAGTGCCATTTTTTCACGACTTTGGTATGTCCCGGCAGGGGATCGAACCCACGACCTCCCGACTACGGGTCGGTTTTCTAAAGCTAAAACGTGCCGTATACGATACACTTGTTAGAACAAACAGGTTCACAAGATGTACGTGAATGCTTTAACATTTAACCATTGCCTGAACCCAATTTTTTTATCACATTTACACATTGTAATAACGGGGTACGAATCATCTCACTGCTTTGAAAATTTCGGAAGTGTATTTACGCGCTGGACAATGCTGATGTCGTAAATGCTGATACGGGTAAATTCATCCTTGATGAAACCATATTAAAAGCAAAAACACAAAGGATGTATAAAAACATAACTATACTTTTGGTAACAAAAAAATACAATTCGAGTAGCAATGATATACAGACACTGAGACTAGCCAAAGTTGCGCACTTTTTAGCGTAATTGCGCGGAAGTACGAAATTGTAGTGTGTTAGAGGTTCAAAATAAAAAGAAACACGTGCACATATCGGACAGTAGCTTCCCATTATTTTATCAATGTTCAAAAAGATCGTACCCCGTATATTAGCCAGGTGTGCGCTATGACGTCATAGCATTCTGAACTAATCAAAGGAATGCATAGTAAGTTACTAACATACAATAAAGACAAAATTCTAAAAAGACCCTCAAACTAAGGAATATATTCAAGATATGAAAAATATCGGTATGCAAAATAATAAACCTTGTCTTGGAAAGGAACAATCATTACCTAAAGTTCTCTCAATTCAGACGCCACTATTCGTCCTGTAACCTTAAGTCAGGTCATGGTCATAAACAAGATTATTTTAAAGAAAAAAGATATTCAGCATTGATGGGGATTATAGTAATCGAGAATGTAGAATGGAAGATTTATCGTGTTTCAGTCAAAATAAAGCGCCACCCCACTACACTTAACGCAATATCGGCTATAACAAACAATTCTATATTGCGGATGCGGAAATAGGGCTCAATATGCATCTAAAAGGAGTGTTTTGATAAACAACTATAGATATTTGAAAGAAACTGTAGGTCAATACAAAGCATGTATTTCATCTATTTGTCTCTCCAAATCTACCAATGAAAATCGTTTAAATATTTATTCGACGTTGTCTTACGTCGTTATTCGAAAGTATTTCAACAGTTGGGTTAGAGAACTACGCCGTAAAAAAAATCAATAAAAGGGTGTTTTTTATTCCATTAAACAATTCTCTGCGACAGATCTTTAGTCATAATCCAACGTCCAGCTAATCACCCAAGTGGACATATGCACCAAAGTAGACCATCAATATACCAGCCTGAAGGTTCCCTTCAGATAAAAAAAACCTGGAAGACCTTACCGGGCTCCAAAGCGACGCGGAGGTAAGTGATGGTAAGTAGCTATAACCACTCGGCCACGGCGATCTCTCTAGTACACACCTTCTAATACTCGAAGTATTTACTGTTAGCTCTCTACAATATACCGTTGAAAAATGACTGGAAAAGCTTCGTTTTTTATATTAAAATCCGTGAGTTGACGCTTTTTTTATTCAAGCAGTTTATAAAATTGACTTTTACAATGTTAGTACTCTGCGATGGATAACACGAACGAATGTAGCATAATCTTAAGCAAAATGACTGCCCCATTAAGACTAGTTGTCACGCAGGAGTTGACAAAAGAAAGTTTAAAAATTGATCAATGGTATATATGTATCTTGTATTTAGAATTGGTCTAAGAAACAAGCAATCTGATTGGATAACAGATTTCATTTGTGCATGGTATGGAACCAATCAGATAACTGCATTTGATATCAAAGTAAAGTATAGTAACGTGCGACTGTCTGAAGATGCTTGAGGCAATGCATTGATTTAAAAACGACAAAATAATGAAGGAATGTTTGTCAGCAAGACTGGGGAATGACAAGAGTTCCGTCACACTATACAGATGATGACTTCAGCGTATGCAAAATTCTGCAACTCGGCAGCTTTGTCATAAAGCTCTTTAGTACAAAACATAGTACATAACCATGCCTTAGGCAGACTTTTTATTACCTTGAACAATAGTTTCCCCAGGATAAAATGTGTCACACTCGCCTAACATGTTCCTCTGAGATATTCATGCTACTTGTGCATGAGTATAACTTTTGCAAATAACTCAAGAGTTCGGAGAGAAGCACATGGGAATAATCAGTGGCCTTGATGTCTGGATTTGGCAATGTGAAGGACGTTACAAATCCGATACTGAGGTATACTGACCCATGTTTCTGGTGCAATGTTTTCTGAGGGACAAGGGAGGATAGAATCACGCCAGAGACCATACGGTCTGGTGTTTGACACCACCACGGCTCAAGTCGCTCGCCCGCTAAGTTGGACGAGAATTCTAGCAGGTGGTTCAGAGTTCGAGTTATTTAGGAAAGAACCAGTAACCTAAGTAATATAATCACATCCTTGCAACTCGCTCTACCCTCCCCCGTATATCATTCGTTCTAAAAAATTTAAATTGATCATAGGACAAAATAGTATGCGTAGACAACAATGAATGTCTTTAAAATATTAGGGTCTTTTGTCTTTTCTGATAATTGATGTTTCTCAACTCTTATGTATCGACAAATTACTACAAGAACTTAAAAGTTAGTCGAATTTGCAAGTAAATAAATAAACATGATGTTAATATAGTTTAAATATACCCTTCACTATGAAGTGAATACATGAAGGGGTGAGAGTCATGATCACGTGATTATAGTCGGTGACATCTGATATCACCCAGCCATTCACTGAGCACTGTGAGTTCAAATCCCGGTCTAGACACATAGATTTTACATATGAGGAAGTTTTCCAGCTGGTATGCGGTAGGTTGGGGTTCTACCCGGATGCCTCTGTGCACTAGGTGCATCTCTATCTGTAATTAGCTGGGCGTTTCTAAATGGCTTAAATACCGTATCGGCGACAGTAAATTCAAGTAGTACAACAATACCACATGTAATTTAATAGATTTTATCACATTACTTGTCTACGATTTAATACAGACATGTAATATTTTTTATCTCACACATGTGTAATATCAAAAGATAGTTCCACGCACCGCAGGTCGAAGGTACATTCTATTAGTGCTATTATGGAAAGAACAGTATGTTCTGTTTAAATGCAAATAAAATATTAAACGTGTTAGGGGAACTACTTTTTTACTCACTTCAAATATATAGGTGTAAATTGGTCATAATCAAAAACTGACACAGACAACAGGCAAATGTGCGCATGGGGTTATTCTCTTAATCTCGTTTTATCTGATGTTCAAAAATATGAAATTCAAATGTTGTTTGATATCAAATAAATACTAATCATACTATGAAAAAAAAAAAAAAATAATCCGTTTACGACTTCTCACATTGCCATACTTACTTAAGTACCGGAGTGAAGATACCAAACGGGATCAAAAATTTCTCAAGGCTGCATGGTTCCTTTTGAATAATGACTTCTTTTAATTCCTGCGGATTCGTCTGTGATATCGGCTCGATTTCTTTCGTCTTCACGCGTTCCCTAAAACAAAACGACACAGTTGTACACGGATATATGTTGAGGACGAAATACATGCACATGACACGTTGCATGAAAGTGGGTCCTTGATAATGTAGCCTGCATTTCGGCACTATTTTGTAATGTTTCTCACTTCGCTTTGTTTACACTTCGTACTTTTTTGGTTGCAGAAATGACGACAGCGGTAATTGCGGAATCTGTTGTAACTGGAGTAGTAATTATAGGAGAGTCAGCTGTTACAGAAGAAACGAAGGATACTTTGATTTATTAGTTCTATATATAGGGTTTATTAAGACCATTTCTACAGAAGATAGAAGGCCGAAGCGATCGTCGGTTTGTTATCTAAAAGAAATGCCTTAATAGACTCTTTGTGGTTTAAAATCGCCTTATATTTGTGAAACAGCTGATTTTGTCAAACAGATCGATCTGTTTTGAACATTGTAAAATAGAAAATAGACAGGTGATCTATTAAAATAAATCGCTGATAAATTCAAATATTTTCAAGGCTTCGGATTGCCACAAATTTAGGGTGACTTCCATCGACGAAAGAAGGCGGAATCGAGGGTTGGCTTCTATTGTCTAAAGAAATAACTTAATAGATTCTTTCCTTATTAAAAAATCCCCCTATATTTGTGGAAACACATGATTTTGTCAGATACATCGATCTGTTTAGTGCATGGTTGAATATAAAATAGCAAGGTGCTCTATTGAAGAAAAAAAATCGCTGATATACTCGAGATTTTAGATCATCTGATTGGCCACAAATTAAGAATGACTTCTAAATCACATAGAAGATGACTGTTAACAATGTAATTTTGTTATAAGTATACTTTCAATATACTAATTCTGTAATAATGATATGTGAACCAGATTTTTCGATAAACATTGATAAAGTTTGCTTATTCTGTAAAATGGAGAGTATCATATATAAAATGGAATCATTTGGAGATAAGCCTTCTTGCCTTCCATTGGCCATCTTAGGTTGTATCACACTACTGAAACATACTCGTACACACATACGTTTACAATTATCTTATTTCCCTTAAATTACAAAAAAAAGTATTGCATACTTCAAGTCAGATTGTTTTTAATAGATTCCCTCCAAATAATTAGAATATTTCTTTCTATGCTATACTATAACCTGTTATATAGAGTCCATATGTTTATACATGTACATAATCACGCACGCCTAAATTTTTAATTTTAAATGGATTATAATGTTTTTTTTGTTGTTTTTTTTGTGTGTTTTTTTCGTGCAGACAGTGTGGAGAATGAGTTTCACAATTCGTCCATTGATAGCCAGAAGGGGCTATCAGCTTTCTTTTTACATATGCTGATAGCCCCTTCTGGCTTTCAATAGACGAAAAAAGCAAACAGAGGAGACCCTGATCAGACATTCCCCTCCAGAAGCTGTCTGATCTGTGTCTAGTCTGTTTGCTATGGCGTCAAAACGTGTCTATATGATGCAAAGGGTGAACCTGATTTTTGAAGCAAGGCTACACAAAAAATTTAGATTTACATTTATTTATTTTATTCTTCATGATATTTGTGTATATTCAAAAGTGTGCTTTAACCTTATCAAAATCAACATATACTGTTTTATTTCGTGGTTTGTCTAGAGATATCCGTTCGTGGCTTGTCATACAAAAACATATTATCACAAGTATTAAACATAATTCAAAATATAGCTTAAGGAAAAAAAGAGTAAAAAAAACTGAAAAAAACAAGAGGGCCATGATGGCCCTTAATCGCTCACCTGAGAAATATTGCTTTCAGTGGTTTATAATATGAACATACTTAAAGTGGGACCAATTTTGACACAGGGCCATGATTTGAAAAAAAAAAAAAAAAAACTTGATAGAGATGTACTCAACAATGCTACACACTAAATAACCTTGTGGTTTCTGAGAAGAAGATTTTCCTTTTCTTCTCTATATAAGCCTATGTAAAATCAAGTGACACCTGGGGCAGACCCAATTTGGACCCAAGGGCCATGATTTGAACAACTTTGGTAGAGATCCACTAGACAATGGTACAAGCCTTATATCTAAGCTCTAGGCCATGTGGTGTCTGATAAGAAGATTTTTCTAGTTTTTCCCTATATAAGCCCTTGTAAAATAAAATGAGCCCTGGAGCGAGGGCAATTTTGACCCAGAGGTCATTATTTTAACAACTTTTGTAGTAGTTCACAAGACAATTCTACATACCAAATATCCAAGCTCTAAGCCTTGCAGTATTTCAGGAGATGATTTTTCTATTTTTCCTATGTAAAATCAAGTGACCCCTAGGGCAGGGCCAATTTTCACCCAAGGGCCATGATTTGAACAACTTAAGTAGAGATCCACCAGACAATACTACATACCCAATATCTTAACACCAGGCCATGTGGTTTCTGATGAGAAGATTTTTCTAGGTTTTCCCTATATAAGCCTATGTAAAATAAAGTGACCCCTGGGGCAGGGCAAATTTTGACCCTAGGGCCATGATTTGAACAATTTTTGTAAAGGTTTATAAGACAATTTTACATGCTGTAGAGGCCTTACAGTTTTGCAGGAGAAGATTTTCTAAGATTGCATTTTAAAATCTATTTTTAGCTCCTGTGACCTACTTTTTCAACCAATCATAATGATTTGTACAATTTTGTTAGAGGACATCATAAGGATGATTCCTGTGAAATTTTGTCAAAATCCCTTCAGCGGATTAGGAGATGTTGTTTAATGAAAAAAGTTGACACAAGACGCACGCACGCACGGACAGATGGACGGACGACAGACGCTGGACAAAAGGCAATCATAAAATCTCACCATGAGCACGTTGTGCTCAGGTGAGCTAATTATCTAAGCTCTGGGCCTTATGGATTCATAAAAGAAGATTTTTAAGATTTTCCTATATAACTCTATGTAAAACAAGTAACCCCTGGTGCGGGGTCATTTATCACCATAGGGCTATGATTTGAAAAATCTTGGTAATTAACCATTAGATGATGCTACATACCAAATATCTTAGCTCTAGGCCTTATTGTTTCATAGAAGAAGATTTTTAAAGTTTTTCACTATATAAACCTATGAAAAATAAAATGACCCCTGGGGCGGGGCCAATTTTGACCCAAGGGTCATGATCTGAACAACTTTTGTAGATGTTCATAGGACAATTCTACATACCAATTATTAAAGCTCTAGGCCTAACAGTTTTGCAGGAGAAGATTTTCTAAGATTGCATTTTAAAAATCTATTTTTAGCTCATGTGACCTACTTATTTATCCAATCAAAATAATTTGAACAACTTTGATAGAGATCATGATAAGGATGATTCCTATGAAGTTTGGTCAAAATCCATCTAGTGGTTTAGGAGGAGAAGTCGTTTGAACGAAAAGTTGACGACGGACGCACGCACGGACGCACGCACGGACGATGGACGACGGACAACGGGAGATCACAAAAGCTCACCTTGAGCACTTTGTGCTCAGGTGAGCTAAAAAAGATAGACTGTTGATGTAAATTAAGTAATTGCAAAATAATTAGTCGCAGAATTAGACATAAGATTTTAAATTGATTTTAAAATGTCCCTTTTGAGTCTAAACTGTACTCAAGAGGTTGTCATTCTTCACATGGAAATAAAATTTTGAAATGAAAAGAAAAATCTGACCAATCAGATATATATATATATATATATATATATAAAATATAAATATAATATATATATATATATATATATATATATATATATACCATACCACATTATTATACCATACCATATATACCATACCATATTACTATACCATATTTTATACCATAATACGATATCGAAAACTCTCGTCACATGCCATCCAATAAGTGATTACCATAATAAATACCACAGTAGATATACCATACCATATATACCATACCACATATACCACACTGTATATTCCACACTATATATGTTTGTTGGTTGGGTTTAAAGTCCTACCGACAGTATTTCAGTCATTTGGAGACGATGTCTACTTGGGACAGATATAGTGCTGCCACACTGCAGTATCACGACATATACATGTTGCATGATACCACACCCAGTCACATTATCCTGACACCAGGCATACAAGTCCTGAAACAACCCTTATATGCTGAGCGCCAAGCAAGCGAGCTATAACAGTACCATATTTTACGACTTTGGTATGTCGCAGCCGGGAACGGTCACACCATAACCATACACATTAATCATACCATATAACCACCATATATATACATATTTATACCAAATAACCTATACATATACCTATACATCATACATAACCTCAAAAACTCATACATGTACATACATAACATTCCATATACCTATCATTCCAACCGTAATACTAATATAAACCATCCCATCTTTGTAATGATAGTCGTATAGTTGAGATGCATGACAATGGGATGGAATGCAATAAATCTTTATATCTTTCAAGATGGATGGATGGGCGAGCAGACGAGCAAGCGGACAGATAACGTGGCATCTTGTTAATTGATATCCGTGGCTCATTTCATGTGATTGATTATTAGGAAGCATGTGAAGTGCCATGTCAATTTTACAGAATGATGTTTTTGCGGTACCATGTCACATGGTAAGTCTTGCTGTACAAGTAAGCATAGGGCGTAGATATCTCTCTCATTCATTGTAAAGCAGAAACATATTACATTTATGCATTCATCTTATAATTTATAGTGTGTGCGATAAATATTGTGAATGTGCATCCGCTGTCTAGACTTCTCAGTAAATACCACACTCTTAAAATGGCTTGTCTCAGATACATGGTTTATTACTCGGAATAATAATTTTATTTGCTTCTCAGAAATTTCGATTAAATCTTCAGAGAAGATGCGCTTAATCTACCATATCTACTCGTATCTACTCAACAAATGGGCTAGGTGTTCCGAATGGCAAGTAATTTCGAGTTTTCACGACTGTACTCTCGGCAATATTCGGGAAGGATAAAGCATTATGTGCTGATATTTTCAAATTTCAAGTGATGTTACAAATGTACCGTTTAGCATGATTATGTTTTCGTACTGGACACAGCAATGAAGCCGATTGGCCGTCCACGAACTAGTATACTAACTACTTCTGTCGCTAGTGCTACCACCACACCTGCTGCTGATGATAATGATGATGCTGATGATAATGACGCTGCTGCAGATGTGTATAGTTTCTTTTTCAGGTAAACTCGTTCACTGGGTCAAAAATTTTGGCACGTGCCCAGGCATAGAAAGGATGACATGTTACTGGTTTGTTTCATTTTTTTTTTTTTTTTTTTTTTTTTTTTGGTTACCTGTTGTAATCAAGTTGTTTTGTTTTCTTTACTTTCATATTATTTTCATATCAATAAATTAACATTCAAATCAGATATATAAAGTACCTACTCCGTGTACATAAACTGCTTTGTGTCTGCCATCTGGATAGTATTTCAGACATATTGCAACGTCCAACTAATTACAATGCACCCTAATTCGAACCACCGACCTATCGCACCCCGCTGAAATCTTTCCAAAACACGAAAAAAAAAAAACCTGTATCCAGACTGGGACTCGAACCTCCAGCGACAAAGGGCTGAACGACTTGAACCACTCGATCACGGAGATCACCATAAAGAATACTAGGAAAATCTGTATTTAGTTTTTACACTTGTTGATCAAACGGGGACAAACAAAAACGCAATAGATATGGCTTGTCTGTTTATATTGTTTTCATGTCTTTCACCGACAATAAATCAGACAGAATGTTGCCTTAACTTCGATATATCCCATCGTAGACGAGTGGTTTGCTGCCATCCCCATTTACTTTATTTTCAGCTCGTCAGTTCTATACTTGGATGGTACTGCTGCAAAGCTGCTTTTGATGATGATGATGCTGATGATGATGATGATGATGATGATGATGATGATGATGATGATAGTGGTGGTGATGGCGATGACGATGGTGTATGGCAATAAGACAATATATTTATGTTGTAACTTAAAAATAAATTAGAAATTATTGACATACCTTATAAGGAAACAGTTTATTATACTCGACCCTCTGCGCCTCCTTTTCTTCCTGGCTGACGAACTGCATTCTGGTAGAAACAATTAAAAAACAAACAAAATTTATTATACATACAGGCTTTCGTACATGATCTTGAATTGCTACTTGCGTACTGAGTGACCTTCACTCAAACACTCAAGTCGATAAATGCAGACGACAAATGCTCTTGAACATTTCGTAATGGGTACTGAACCGACGTTTGAAAATAAAGCTAATTCACAAAACCACGCGCTCCTTGTAAATGGATCTAGGCACTCTGTTGAAAAGAACGTTCTTGATTTAATGACATTTTCTTTGGTAAAATAGTCACCGTATAAGAAATGCATCGCTTGATGTGAAATCCAATGTATTTACCATCTATTTCGCCATTCAATGTCTAGTATTGATCGGATTATTTATAAATAACTCTGAACTGAGAGAGAGAGAGAGAGAGAGACAGACAGACAGAGACAGACAGACAGACAGAGGGAGAGAGGGTATGAAGAGAGAGGGAGGGATGTGGAGAGAGATTAATATCCCAATCCATAATTCAACAGAAATATACATATAAATGAGAGTGTATATATATATATGTGTGTGTGTGTCTAATGTCTGACTAACTCACTGGATTTTCCCATTTCACCCTGTTATTGGAGATCCTAACAGACACACCTCTTAAATCTATAAATATCCATGAATTTAAATAAGCACGTGTACTCACCTGTTCTAAGTCCTTATCTATCGACATGTACACTCAAATAAGCCACAATAGTTCTATATTATTATCACGAATGAAACAAAAGCTACTGTCAATTGGATTGAATAATAACTACTCCCATGTAAAACAGGTATACTGTAAACGTATCATACAGGAACAACGAATATTATACCAATGTTTTGGTATCGTTACCTCTGGATGAGTCAATGTGTGGGAACTATATAGCGTAAACCTAGTAACGGAACTTCCCGAGGTAGCTTTATTATATAGAGGTGTGTACATACGTATGTCCTGTGCTCACAGAGAGCTATCCCAGAGTTCCGTAGAGTGAGGGAGATTGCATTTTGCTTCACCGGCTGGTTTTACATTTGATTGATTTGCGGGGAGTCGGAACAATAATGCCGAGCGCCGGCAAATAGTTTGATCTGGTGGATCTTTGGTGGTTGTCGTCCCTACTAACTTTTTGCTACCTGCTTTAAGGAGAAAATACGCACTCGCTACCAAGAACAATGATATTATTGTAAGAAAACGCGCGGATTGTGGGGTATCTAGGGACTTCAATGAAACTATTTAAAGCGGCAGCTTTCTCAAATATGTCATTTTTTTGTTTTAATTATTTACATATTAACATTTTTTTTATTTTTTTTTGCTATTACAATGTAAACATTTTTCTGGAAAAGACACACACTGCACATACATTTTATTTGTCACCGTCAGTACCCATCCGCAGTGCAGGCAATCAATCATCTCCCGGCGATGCATATTTCGTATTCCTACGCGCCGAATCGCCATTTGTATACCCTCGACAATGTCCGGCAAAGCTCGGAGTTATGGCCGAAGAGGCAACGCATGCTAAATTGCATTGATTATATACAAACATCGCTACAATTCCTCTTCATGAATCATTTCGAATCATATTGAAATCAAAAGAAATAACATATGTTTGTTTTTAGACAGGTGTCTTTAAGAAGTTCTAATGGCCTCAAGGATATTTTGAAATCCGTGAAGTGCCGACCATATGTACATGAGTATAGTTCTTGTTCAGCAACTTGTTATCATGTGAGTGAGGTATTCCTCACGCATAGTAGTGTCTGTAATCTCCCGCGCGTGATTTATCACCTGACATGCTGATTATAATGTCAGTTCGGTTGGAGAAAGTAAAACAGTCAATGGACGTGTTAACATTCGTGAAATATATATGTGAATAAATGAACTTACTGTATACTCCTTTTTCATTGACGTTGGATTAATATTAGCTTTTGGCTAAATTTTCAGTTTTTTGCCTAAATATATACCGTCATTTAACTATAGAGGACAACTGGCTTTTCTTCATGAGAGCTTAATTTTGGCGCACCTGTGAGGAAGCGCCAAAATAAAGTCACCGCTAAAACATTCGTTTATAAAACCACTTTTTTTTTTTTTTCATTTTATACAATTATTGTTTAAATAAAAAGTCCACCTACATACCTATTGGTATTACTGATTAAAATACGGTATCATGCGCATTTATATTTATACTTATAAAGTAAAACTATTTATTTCAAAAATATCAAATAAGCCGTACCATGACCAATATCATATACTTGTACAACATATTAGGGATACGAAGCGCAATGCATTTAATAATATGAATAAAATGAAAAACTGACGACTTTCTTTTGCACTATATATTATTTTTGTGGGTGTGTTTTTGACAATAACGTTGTTTTGTCGGACTTTTGCCGATAGTTGAATGCAACGTATATGGTCGCATTTTCCGTCATTGTATGAACACATTCGTATCTTCTCGATAATCCCCTGTCCACTCCGGTAGATTCCGATTTACATGGTAAGGTTGTGTTGCCCTCTTTGCTCATTTCTGCAGGTGTAAGGATGCTATGCATTTGGTGTGATTAATTACCAAGTGTGACTTCTTGTCACGAATGTGGAGGCCACATGAAAGACATGTTTATCAGATTACTAAAGAGTATAGCTAGATTGTATATAACTTGATAGATTATCCGACCTCCAAAATCACACATAACACAGGGCGCTGTGACCCAGACTTACAAGGCGCTTAGTACTGGTTCACCCCAGGAACTGCAATTAATGAGGGATAAGTATAAGTTGTAAATCAGCGAAAATAAATAAAACACACACACACATGTATGTTTAAAGGAAGTAGATACAATAAAACGTAAACGTAATATGCACTCTCCCTACATGCCAGACATTAGCATATCAAATAGATGTATAAGGTCGTGGTTTTATCTTGCATATTGAAGACGACTTTCGCTGACTTCTGCTCGGTGGTACATGTACGTAATACATTATGTTATTTATCGACTATCGATTTTCCTCCCCTGTATAGAATGCCTTGGAGGCTTTGAATAAATTGCTCGACTTTTTTGTGTGTCATCGAACGAGGTCAGTATGCCGAGAGAGAAACAACAATAAAACACTGACCTACAGAACGTCAGGATGTCCCACGAGGTCTGCCTGTGTCGGATATAGTCTGAATATTGTTATATTATCCGAGGTATTATATACACTATCGGAGACACCAGCGACATGCCTCTACAGTAATATATCAGACAAGATGCTCAGGCTGGTATGCAGGAAATCCGGCATGTAAACCCTTATTAGTGTAAATACAGATGTGTCTTTATAGGATACCACCTTCATCTTTCTCTCTCTCTCTCTCTCTCTCTCTCTCTCTCTCTTACACACACGTGTTTGATTGGTTTTACGTCCCACCGACAGTATCTCAGTCATTTGGAAACGGCCTATCCGGTCTACATGAGACAGATCTAGTGCTGCCACATTGCAGTGTGTGTGTGTGTGTGTGTGTGTGTGTGTGTGAGAAAGAGAGTGAGAGAGAGAGAGCGAACTGGTTGATCAAAGTAATTCTACAGGATTTCTACTGTTGATACTGTCATCAGCCGATGGTACTTCGCACTGTCGTCGGTAAAGTGTGGAATTGCAGCTGCAGCTACAAGACTGTTCCCCATCAGTCAATGTTTAGCATCATAAGTGTCAGGTCAGTTGCGCTATTTAAATCCTGCAAGAGCATGAGAAAAAAAAAGGAATTTCAAGAAAGTATTATGGATGACCTTAGAGAAACCAGGTGATATTCGATAAATAAATAACGGTCCTGGAGAAACTAATAAACAAGAGGGTCATGATGGCACTTGATCGCTCACCTGAGTATACGGTTACCCAAAGAACATCAGTTTGTATTAAAACATTTTGAAATCTGGTTAGAAGTTTTGAAGGAGACGATCCCTGTAAAGTTTTATCAAATTCTGTCCATGAGTTTCAGAGGAGATGTCGTTTAAAAATTTCACTATATATATATATATAAGGCAAATTAAACCTGCCCCTGGTGGCCATGTTTTTTTACGGATTGGCATAATTTTAGCAACTTTTGTAAAGCTTCACCCAAAGATCATCCTGCAATTATTAAATCTGTCCACGATTTAGAATCGTTTTAATTTACTATATACATTTAAGCAAATTAACCAGCCTGCGGCCTTTTTCAGATCGGATAATTTAGCAACTTGAAGCTTTACAAGATCATCCTGCCAATTAATCAATCGCCCACGTTTCAAGGATATTAAATTTCACTATATACATATAAGGCAAATTAGCCTCGCCCCTGGTGGCAAGGTTTTTTTAACAGATCTGGAATAATTTTAGCAATTTTGGTAGAGAGTTACCCAAGGAACATCTGTACCAAAATAATTTGAAATCTGGCCAATAGTTTTGAAGGAGATGATTTTTAAAGTTTTCATAACTTTTTCTTTCTGTTGCCATGGTAACCAGAGTTCCACATGGACCAAGTTTGTTTTAGCAACTTTTGTGAAGGTTCACCCAATGAACATCCCTGCCAAGTTTTATCAAATTCTGCCCAGTAGTTTCAGAGGATATGTCATATAAAGGAAATTGTTGACGACGGACGACGCACAACGGACGCAGGGCGATCACAAAAGCTCACATTGAGCACTTCGTGCTCATTTGAGCTAATAACTAATGAAAATATTTCAAGAAAGAATATGATCACATAATTATAGTTTTTCCATACTGTCATATCCCACCCAATACTAAATTGGGGCCAATATGTCCTGGAACTTCAATAATATGCTGAGCGTCAACCAGTTTAATCACTGATGACTTACGAAAAGCACAACCGAGGATCGAACCCTCGACGTTTCTTTCCCTGAGATATATGCTCTTACCAATGACTCTCACATGGCCAATTAAGACGATATGTCTTACTCTGGTTACAAACCAATCACAGTGAGGGCCTCCTTATATATTTGGACCCTCAGCTGCTGGTTCGAATCCTGGTAGGGTCACAAACATTTAGCCTTTCAGCTGGCTTGCGATAGGTCAGTGTTTCTATCCTCAAGCCCATGTGTGCTTGGAGTCTAATTAACTGGACGCAGCTATATCACTGAAATACTATCACAGAACTGATTAAACCTTATACAATCGTACAAGGACTTAACAAGAAAGTCAGTAGAACTGACAGATGCTCCCCGAAAAACGTCATTGTTACAAATAAGACCTTGGTCAATGGGTGGGAGGATGTAGGAACTGGGTCAAGCCTAAGATATGCGCATCTCCTCTTTGTAATAAAGCTTCACATAAAGTTTTGTTGAAATCAAGCTATTAGTTCCTGAGAAATAGCCCGGACAAGAATCATACTAGATATACTGTTTGCATAAAAGTCAAAGGGCCATAACTCTGTGAAAAATTGAGGGACAAAGTTACCACCATGATATGCAAATCTTCTCTTGGTAATAAAGCTTTCCATAAAGTTTCATTGAATTCAAGCCATTAGTTCCTGAGAAATAGCCCAGACAGAATCATGCAATATGTACTATAGGCCGAAAAGTCAAGGGGCCATAACTCTGAAAAATTTAGGAACCGGGTCATGCTGACGATATGCGCATCTCCTCTTGGTAATAAAGCTTCCCATAAAGTTTCGTTGAATTCAAGCCATTAGTTCTGAGAAATAGCCCGGACAAGAATCATGCAATATGTACTATAGGCCGAAAAGTCAATGGGCCATAACTCTTTGAAAAATTTAGGAACCGGGTCATGCTGAGGATATGCACATCTCCTCTTGGTAATAAAGCTTCCCATAAAGTTTCGTTGAATTCAAGCAGTTAGTTCCTGAGAAATAGTCCGGACAAGGAAAGTGTGACAGACGAACGGACGAAGCAGCGACTATATGCATCACCTTCGGTGAGCATAAAAACAGAGAAAAAAAGTAAAAGTGTCAGGTCAACATAATAACAACAAACACTACATATTAAATGCAATATATTTATTGCAAATCATTTTTATTTTCACCAGTGACGTCACTCTTTCACTAGTCAACATTTGACGACCCTATTGTTCACACATTATCCCTTTATGACATATTTCATTGTGAATGATGAGACCCCAACATCCCACCCACTGCCTCCCCAAGTGCCATCTGTCCCGGACCTGGGCGAAAAGAAGGGAGACCACTCACCCAAGACCCAACACACACTACATGAGATTTGGTTTTACTTTTCGGACATCTCATATTTTAACAAAAGAGTCAAGAAATAATGATATTTAAAAACTCTTTAAAATAAATTATACATTGTGATTTTTTTTACAAGTTTTTTTTATTCTATTTTAGAAGGTAAAGTAGCAGATTTAATAAAGCTTCTCTTCCAATCTTAACTGAGAGTAGATAGAAATTAAGCTAAGAAAGAGCAAGGAAGCAAATTCATTGCCTTATTGTAGACTTAAATAAGATGGCCAAAGACCTATTTAGGCCTTTGGCTGGGCAGACCATTGCCTGATGGTGATCTCAACATGATCAGATCCACAGTTGAAAATAAGAAATTTCAATTCTTCACAAATGAGTCACCTAAATCTATGTCAAAAATGCAAAGTGATATCAGTATTACATGATTAAGGTTTTTACAAGTCTGAACAATGAATTATGGTATGAAACATGAAGAAGGGTTGGAGGTCCCTTCAGGGTCCGTCGACAGTGGGGGGTTGGGGAGGGGCCGGGTGGGATCAGGGTCCCCCTCGTTGATGTAGTATGGTCGTATTTAACATGATATGGTTTCACAGAGGACATAAGGAATGGACAGGTCTAGAGAGACTGGGGATGTCCCCAATATACAAGGAGACAGAACCTTGGTCTAATGAGGACAGCCCGTTATACTGAGGACGTCCCCATAATGAAATGGTGACATCCATGTATAATGAGGACAGCCTGTTATACTGAGGACGTCCCCATAATGAAATGGTGACATCCATGTATAATGAGGACAGCCTGTTATACTAGGAGGAAAAAACCTGGTCTTTAAGGACAGTCCCAGAATACAAGCTGGACAGATCCCACACTTGAATATAGAAGGGTCCCTGGCATCAATTGACATTGTAAATACATAAGTGGCTTTAATATGATGCAATCTGAGACCATCACATATGTTGCACTTCAGATATCTCCCAGAGATAGTGTACAAAGTCAACCCTGACATAACCAGCCACTCAAGTAAACAAGCAAAAAAGTGTTTTTTTATCATTGGTGCTTGTGGAACTGAGGTTTTATGTATATGTCAAAATTAATGTATTTTTCTGAATGCTTAGTACAGGTTGACTGCTAAGTACAGGTTGGTTAACCCTTTCCCTCATATAGACTCATTTTGACGCACTCAGTAGGTACCACATAAAGCCTGATCTGCAGAAAACCACAGCTAAACCTTACCAAATTAAATTATAAAATCCTCATTTCCAGACCACTGAGGAGCAGCGAACAACATAAAACCTGATCAGCCTGCGAGTTATGCGAGTTCGCATAGGTCTTTTCATGGTTTCCTCTATGAGGGTTAATAAGTGAAGGTGGCTGCTCAATTAGCTCCAATGGTAATTACGATACATGTCCAGGGGAAACAACTCTTATATACACCTCACCCAGAGACATCAGGACATTTGTATAATGAAAGCCAGAGGGGCTCATCAATCCCCTTTTTATATATGCTGATAAGCCCGTCTGGCTTTCATTGGACATTGTGTATGGTAAAATACAGAGAGGATGCAGGTATGTTGTCTTTATTTACCTATTTACCATTTATAGTGTTTATATCCTATGAATAATATAACATTTATCAACTGAAGAAAAAAAAACCTGGAATACAGATGAATAATACCATATATCTGGCAGTAATTATGTTTATGTTGTTGTTTTTTTTGTTGTTTTTGTTTTTTCAAAAGAAACACTGCAGTCCACATAAATCTTACTTAATGATACCAAAATACAGTGAAGTTCAATTATAACACACTACATCCTAAAGCAAACTCCAGTATAACACAGTTGAATGTCCATATCTTGTGATTTATTTATTTATTCTTACAAAGTCCAGTGTAATGCTAGTCAAAACTTGGACCTCAGATTTAGCGTTATAATAGAGCTGAACTGTTCCTTCACTGTAGACAATATAGATCCTTTATAACACGCTCCATTATAGCATGCTCCATTATAGCATGCTCCATTATAACATGGTCATTATTAAAACAGGGTGTATACCATGGACTCCAATTCAGTAAAACTAAAACGTGTACCTGTTTCCAGGAACAGAAAATTTCAAAGAATGTTCTAGGAAAGTCTGCATGAGTAAGACAGATGATGGAAATAATTCACTGCATTGTTCAAGTGGGTTCCAACTGAGCCTTTTATTTTGAATTTTTTGTTTTACAGACAACCTAAGACCAATTCAATTCATATGAGGGGAAGGGAAAAAAACACGAAATTAAGCCATGCTAATTATCTGTTTCTAAAAACATTTTCAGACCAGGTCTGTGATACAGAGGTATACAGAACTGATAAAAATTCAACACTTTATTTCTACAATTTGCATTTTTTTCACTATCTCTGTTATAGAGTATTCCTTTTTAAAACTGGCAACGGCCTTTTCAGGTGAAATAAAAGAATTGCTTTAAACAAAAAAAGGTAAATGTTGAAAAATGAATTTAAAAAAGAAAAAAATATTTTTGAAAATGATTTTTGAAAGAGGGTCTGTAAACAAAAAATTGAAAATAAACTGCCATGATATGTTTCAATTTAGTTCCACAGGACACATATATAAAGTATAATAAAACAAGACTTTTGTTCAACTTGGGATAATGGCTCTTGTCAGAAAACAGTACATATTTCTCATACACTTTGTATAACAACTTCACAGAAACCAGTGAAAAACATAAAGATATTAACAAAATAGCTATCAATGCATTAAGTGACAGTATAATTCCTTATATGCAGTCGTAAATTTCTTCAAGAAATTTGTCATGCAAATAAATCATGCAAAATCATATTACATGAGAAAGGGTTGGTGTAATACCCAGTTAACTTCATTTAAATAGTGAAGCAGTTACAACAGTTTTGCATCAAGTCATCCCTGTACATCTGTGGTACTTTATAGCAGACGGGAAATGTTTCTACAAAATAGATTTAGTACGGTAACATACATTTGTGACGGCAAATCAAACAGAAATAAGACAAAAATAATTGATCAAAAATGATTGATCTCCATCAAACTGAATAAAAACAACATTTATGTAAATTTTATATAAATACAATTCCAAATAAAATCATTCAGTAATTAAAGGAATAAAACTTCAATACATAATTATCTAATCACACTTTCTTTTGCCAAACATACATTTTAATTAGCTTTGACAAAATTTACCAAATATGTAAAAAAAATAAAAAATAAATCCAGATCTCAACTCATTTCATGTGCACAGTAAAACACTCAAGATAACTATCATGTCCAATTACCTGAACTGTAGTCCAAGAATAAAAGTTCATTGGAAGTGTGCAGAAAAATATTTTACTGGTTCTTAAATTCATGCAAATCTGATTAATATATTCAGGTCATTTTTCTTATTTGTTGTTGGGCAAAAGTTGAATAATTTTCAAAAACACTTATATCAAAAATAAACACTGAAATAAAGTCCCTTGTCAGAAATTAAACCAATTTTTTGTTTTAACTGAATTAATTAAACATATCTTACTACGAAACTTAAACCATTCGCGGCATTTTATTTAACCCTTTCCCTCATATAGACTCATTTTGACGCACTCAATAGGTACCACATAAAGCCTAATCTGCAGAAAGCCAAACTCAAACCTTACCAAATTTAATTGTAAAATCCTCATTACCAGACCACTGAGGAGCAGCGAACAGCATAAAACCTGATCAGCCTGTGAGTTACTCGCAGGCTGATCTGGTTTTATGCTGTTCGCATAGGTCTTTTCATGGTATCCTCTATGAGGGAAAGGGTTAAGACAGTATCAATTCCCAAATCTGATAACTTAACGACTTGAATATCTACAACTAAGAGTATGATACTTCGTCATGTCAACATTTAAAACAATCCTGGACACGTGTGTCCAGTACGGGCAAGATCAATGTCTGCATGGGTTACTGCCAGCTATCAACAAATAAGATGCGGATAAATGTACACTGAGGAAGTCATGTTGAGCTCTGTGAGGGGCATGGTCAACCTGTTACCTGGGCAACCACCCTCACCGACAGTATTTCAGTCGTTTGGAGACAAGAAGAATAAAATGTATTTAAATTATATTACAATATGGTTCTGAAGAAATATATGTAACAAAAGCGTCTGTGTCTGCCATTTTTGACCAAATTACAGTTTTATTAGACAAACGAAATATTTATCCCAATTTTAGCAAGTGAAACTCAGTTTCTACTGACAATCTGGTTTTGTCAGATTTCTTGTTATGGTAACCAAGGCAACTTTTTGTGGACTTCATCTTCGGTCTGACACTTCATGTTTACATCAAAGTCAACCTTGAAATGCAGCAAAGTACACATATTGCATTTCTTTTTTTATAACATTACAAAATTCGTTCAAATGATAAGATATACAATTTGGCTTTCAAAAACTGAGCACTTTTGAGCACTTTGACATATCCATGACTTACTACCATAACAGTGTAAGCACTAATAATTAGAGGGACACATAAAGCAAGGGATCCATTCCCATATAAAACACTCATCAGGGAAAAACTGACTTGTCCGTGCTCAGGGGAAAAATATGGAATGACGGTGCAGATGCGAATGGTTTTTGTCATATAAATATGTGGATTCTAAACACAAACTGAGAACTGATTCTTTCCTAACAAAAAATTAACTTTAATACTGAAAGGAAAAACAGAAGATTCTTATCACATTTGCATAACCAGTGAATAAAGATGACAGACAAAACACATAAAATTAATACGTTAAAAATATGTTTATATATAATGTGTGTTCCAGTTAGGGACTGAAATATTGTCAGATCCAAGTCATGTAACTACATTGCATTCTATGTGCAAAATGACACGAAAATGAACT
>CM037792.1:32597758-32647758 GCA_021229015.1 Solen grandis
TGATTGCACATCACTACCTCAAATGTCACACAATCACATATTTAACTGACAAAAAGTAGTTAACAGTGTTTGTTTCTTTGACATTTATAAAGTCACATCTCAAAAAAAAATTTTTTGAATCATCAGGCTGTATGTATACCATAGCACACACCCAGTGTAAGTGATTAATCAATGGATATTCAGTTCAACCTTATTCCAATGTTTATTACAACTACCAGCTTGTGCAAATTTGTCCTATTCCAGTGTCACTGGGCCAATGGTTGTTGCATGATGGGGCATACTAATATTTCTTGTATCTTCTCAGTGTTTTTTTGATTTCAGCTGTTTTTATAGCCAATATTTTGCTTTATTCCCAGTGCTAGAAAGTACATATTTTCCCCATTTTAATTGTTAAACATCCTAATGAATTTTCAGAAGAAAAAAAGTTAAATTTGACCAAAATATGGCAAAATTCAAAGACTTTCCACCCATGAAACTGCAAACAGATTCTTTAGTTTCATACCCTAGATTTTCTGTAATTTCTTGACATTTTTCCCCAAGTTATAATCCCTTTCATATGAAACTTCCCTATTTGAAGGCTATGAAGGGTATGGGTCATCTTCCCAAAGAAGTGAAAAAAAAATCCCTGTTAATTTGTATGCAAAACTGTGACAAGTTTGTCATAATAACTTAGATCATTGACAGATGTCCTTGACATGGGGTCAAACAAATTTTTTAGCCCACCTGAGCACAGCATGCTCAACGTGAGCTATTGTGACCAATGAATGCCCAGTGTCTGTCGTTTGTCGTCCAACATTTCTTAAAATACACCATGGGAAAGTTGGAATTTTTGTACATTTTTAAAGATAAAGTTTCCATCTAAAATATATTTGACCAAAATACTGGCATTTCAAGATTATTGCATAGATGTTCCTTGGGTCACTCTCTACAAGATTGTTCAAATTATTTTGATCTTTTGAAACATGGCGCCAGGGGGCAGAGTTTTCTTACATGTATAAGTAAACACTTAAATTTTTCCATTGAAAGTACTAGCTGATTCTCAAAGTTATTTGACATATTTCTTAGGTCACCTTACCAAGATTGTTAAAAGTTATTTTGATCCATTGAAAAACATGGCGCCAGGGGGCAGAGCCCATTTTCTTTATATGAGTATGTTACAAATTTGAAAAGTCTTCTCCCCCAAAAGTACTGGCTGGATTTCAAAGTTATTTGGCACAGATGTTCTTGAGGTCAATCTCTACCAAGATTGTTCAAATTATTTTGATCTTTTGAAAAAACATGGCCGCCAGGGGGCAGAGCCCGTGTTCCTTATATGAATATATAGTACAAATTTGAAATATCTTCTCCTCCAAAAGTACTGGCTAGATTTCAAAGTTATTTGACATAGATGTTCCTTGGGTTACTCTCTACCAAGATTGTTCAAATTATTTTGATTCATTGAAAAACATGGCCGCCAGGGGGCAGAGCCCATTTTCTTTATATGAGTATGGTACAAATTTGAAATATCTTCTCCTCCAAAAGTACTGGCTGGATTTCAAAGTTTTTTGGCACAGATGTTCCTTAGGTCACTTTCTACCAAGATTGTTCAAATTATTTTGATTTCGTTGAAAAACATGGCTGCCAGGATGTTTAGCCCATTTTCCTTATATGTTTATATAGTACAAATTTAAAAATTATTCTTGTCCTAAAGGACTCACTCGATTTTTGGCTGTCAGAGTCAGAGCCCATTTTCCACAATATCATAAGATATTTGCTGTTTCTTTTCCTCCCACTTATACCTGGTTCTCAAGTGAGCGACCCAGGGCCATCATGGCCCTCTCTCGTTATGATGACAAATGAGCAGGCAGTACCTATATTTTACAAACATTTATTAATTCTTCTTTGTTTTCCACAGGCATTGTTTCGAGGTGCGTTGGTTAGAAAATGGATAAAGGAAGTTAAGCAAGCTTATGAAACCCTGGTGACAGAGTTAGATATAAACAACAGATCACTTGGTGTGGCATGGCAAACTAAACACTTATGTAAACCAAAGGTTAGTAGGAACCTACATTGTAATATATAGAGTATGTATATATTCTTAAGTCATATTTAACTTTAAACTTATTTATTTTACATCAGTGGGAAACGTTTTAACAACTTATACTAATCCCTCTTTTTAAGACAGTATCTAGGATGGACCTGTACTTTGCACCTGAGAAGATAAAAATCCCATTGAGATTCAAACCCACAACTTTTGGATCCATAGTCGGGAATGTTACTACTGGACCACAGCGCCAACTTTTAATATTAAGAAAAAATGTCAGTTATTTGTAAAAAGGACAGTATGTATTTTCACAAAGTTAAGCTATTCATTCTGATAAGCTCACTTGTTTAAAAAAAACAAAAAAACAGCTATTTATTACAAATGTATCCCTAGGACATGGATGCCCTTGCTTTGGCAGTTAAAAGACACAATATGATTTTTTTTTTTTTTTTTTTTGATAATTGTATCACACCTGTACATGTGGTCTTTCCTTTCTTTGAGAGTATTTTAGATAATACAAAATTACAATACTAGGCAAGACAAGGTCATTCATTGACCTTGATCTGGAAAACTACAATCATCAAACATTGTCCTGAGATGAGGAAGTAATTGATATAGGGTTGTAATATTTAGACACTCACTTCCTAAATCAAAACACTAAATTATTTGTAATATATATAAAGTCACTCTATACCAATATTTTGGCAAAAATTGTGTCTTTATCAAGGAATAAACATGAATTTGACGGCTTCTACATTGTATGCGTTTGTACAGCCACCATATTGTTACTATTATGATAATAACACTATTTTTTTCATTGAATTATTTTCCTCTGAGAAATCTACATTTTTATTGACTTATATATTCATAATCGTATGGATGAGAAAGAAACAGTGGGTTATAATTGTTAGCTGGATTTTTGTCTAGTTTAACCCTTTCCCTCATAGAGGAAACCATGAAAAGACCTATGCAAACAACATAAAACCAGATCAGCCTGCGAGTAACTCACAGGCTGATCAGGTTTTATGCTGTTCGCTGCTCCTCAGTGGTCTGGAAATTAGGACTTTATAAATAAATTTGGTAAGGTTTAACTGTGGTTTTCTGCAGATCAGGCTTTATGTGGTACCTATTGAGTGCGTCAAAATGAGTCTATATGAGGGAAAGGGTTAAACTCGGTATGATGTACTTCTATGTTATTCAGGTCTGCAAGAAGTCGAAGATACCTCCTGAGAATCAGCTTAGCTATCATTATCCTTCATTCAGATCAGACCATAGGAAACAACCCAGCGTGCTGAAACAGACACATGGTCAAAAACAGGACAAAAAAGTTGTCAAGGAAACATCAGTGTCCCCAAGACTAGCTGCAGTAGAAGCTGAAGGTACAGGAACTGTGATATTAGACTGTGATAAAGGTTTAAATTGTGAGACTTTAGATGCTGATTCTTTGAAGTTTTATTCTGTAGAGACCCAGACAAGTCTGATTGAAATAAATACTTCAAGGGAAAAGCATGAGAAAGATTCTGGACGTGATGTAAATATATTAGATGACATTGATACTTCTTGGAAGGACAGACTTGAACCATTTGTATCTAGTGACAAGAACGAGCCAAGTGAGGACGGCACAGTTGTTTCGGATGAGAACAAAGAAGACTTGCATCTTCATCTGAGCTCAGAAAGGGAGAGTTTGAGATCGCCAGAATCTGATGGGATTCATGCTGAACATGAAGAGAGAGCAGAGACTCCAGAGGGTAGTGAGATAGGGAAGACCCTTGGATTGCCTCAGGGAGAAGATAAAATAAAAACAGGCCTTGTTTTATCAGGCAGATCAGAAGGTTCAGGTACTTATAGGTCTGAGCGGTCAGATGTCGGTGATGAGGTTCTGCGGTCACCAAGGTCTGACCGGTCATCTGGTTGTAGAAGTCAGAGGTCGAACAAGTCTGAAAGATCAGAGGGCAACAGTCAAGTGTCCAGCAGATCATATAAGTCAGATGGTGGTAGAAGTCAGAGGAGAAACGGGTCTGAGCAGTCAGACGAGAGCCATAGGTATAAGTCCAGAAGGTCTGGTGAAAAAGCTCAGCAGAGAAGGCAAAGGTCAGGTAAAGCAGAAGAGGAAGGGGAAATACAGAAAGTTGAAGAGGAAGAACATTCAGATGGCAGTAAAGGGGTCAGGCCAGGTGAGGCAGAGCATTTAAACCAGAGCAGGATAAGAGAGAGGCCAGAACAGCATCAGAGATATATTGTGAGTACAATGAAACATGGCCTGCATTTAATAAATCATTCACAATTTTCATTTCTTCAACCGAAAAATAATAAATCTGAAGTCATGAAGTAATCAAATTCCATTTTTTATGCTCACCGAAGGTGACGCATATAGTCACCGCTTCGTCCGTCCGTTCGTCCGTCCGTCCGTCCGTCCGTCCGTCCGTCCGTCCGTCACACTTTCCTTGTCCGGACTATTTCTCAGGAACTAATGGCTTGAATTCAACGAAACTTTATGGGAAGCTTTATTACCAAGAGGAGATGCGCATATCGTCAGCATGACCCGATTCCTAAATATTTCACGGAGTTAAGGCCCCTTGACTTTTTGGCCTATAGTACATATTGCATGATTCTTGTCCGGGCTATTTCTAAGGAACTAATGGCTTGAGTTCAACAAAACTTTATGGGAAGCTTTATCACCAAGAGAAGATACTCATATCGTCAGCGTGACCTGGTTCCTCAATTTTTCACAGAGTTATGGCCCATTGACTTTGGCCTATAGTACATATTGCATGATTCTTGTCCGGGCTATTTCTCAGGAACTAATGGCTTGAATTCAACGAAACTTTATGGGAAGCTTTATTACCAAGAGGAGATGCGCATATCGTCAGCATGACCCGATTCCTAAATTTTTCAAAGAGTTACGGCCCCTTGACTTTTTGGTCTATAGTACATATTGCATGATTCTTGTCCGGGCTATTTCTCAGGAACTAATGGCTTGAATTCAATGAAACTTTATGGGAAGCTTTATTACCAAGAGGAGATACGCATATCATCAGCATGACCGATTCCTAAATTTTTCAAAGAGTTAAGGCCCATTGACTTTTTGGCCTATAGTACATATTGCATGATTCTTGTCCGGGCTATTTCTCAGGAACTAATGGCTTGAATTCAATGAAACTTTATGGGAAGCTTTATTACCAAGAGTAGATACGCATATCGTCGACGTGACCTGGTTCCTCAATTTTTAAGAGAGTTATGGCCCCTATTACCATGTTGTTGACTAATATTCATGTCATTTGCCTAATTTAACAGGAGATATCATTTAAACAAAACCCCACAAAATTCAATATGCTAGTAATGTCAATCATAATCATGTCATCTAATTGTTGTTTAGGCCATTATACACTATTTCAAATATCCAGTCATATGTCAAGAGTGTTGGTTAACCTCTTTGATATGAGCACACATTGAAATGTATGACTTAATTTTTAGTAGTATAAAAACTTTAAAAAAATCAATGAAAGATCTGATGAGTAACACGTATTATCATATTAAATAGTAAACTGTTACTAAGTCTCCAAATTAGAGTTGGTAAAACATCTCATCTGATGAGGAGAATAGATATGATTTAGGAATGGGGATTTCAACATATCCTCCCACCCATTGACCAAGGCCTTATTTGTAACAATGACGTTCTTCGGGGAGCATCTGTCAGTTCTACTGACTTTCTTGTTATAAGAACATGTTAATGATAGTATGTTTGTATGCAATTATCTCTTTTTTACAACTGTGAGTTGAGGGTCAAAATTGGCTGTGCCTCATGGGTCACTTGGTTTTGTATAGACTTACAAAAAACACTTGAAACTTAATTTTGTCAGAAACCACAAGGTCTATAAACTTAAAAAAAATGTACAAAAGGTACAGCTTTTGTGTGCAACTAAATTGATCTTGCTGATATTCTGAATAAATTTTTGAATTTATCAGACAGGCAATGATAGCAGTTTTTCTTAGGTGAGTGATTTGAGGGCCACATTGGCCCTCTTGTTTCTTATGAATGAAGTAACTGAAACATTTTATCATTCTCAGCCCCCATCTTCCCGAAGCCTTAGTCCATCGCCACGGCAACAGATTCGTGAGGAAAGTGTATCCCGAGGGAAGGAGTTGCGGCAACACCAGGCCAGCCTCAGTCTCACCAATGTGACGTCTGTCTGGGACAGCTGTAACTCTATCCGGGGTGGGTAGTAGGGAGAGTTTCCTCCCTTTATCTGCTGGCTCTCTTAGTATCAATACTTTGTCAGATGCAGCGTTCAAATTAATGCAAGCCTGCAATACTTGTAAAATGCAGTTGGGCTTGTTTAGATATATAATTTCATTTTTTTATGCAACTTTCAATAATCAATACCAAGTCTATAAGCAGAGCCTACCGATATACCGTCTGCAGCACCATCCATAGAAGATTGTCATTGTATATGCATGGAATTGCTGAAGCATACAATGAATGCAGATCCTTCATTTGTCAGGAGAAATTATCAGCCACCTTAATAAGCCTATGCATTGTGTTAATTTTATCCATTATTCCATGAATATTCATGTTTAAATGTAACTAGGTGAATATTTACCAATTGAACCTTAAATGTCAAAAATGTTCACTTCAGCATTGAACTACTTGATCACATTCAAAGTGGAAAACAATTTCAAAAAGCATAGTAACTCTTACAATTCACATATGCCCCTTTTTAACATAGATTTTCCTTTGCTATCTTTAAAGTCAAGATTCTTTTGAAATTTTGGAATATAATAAATGTCTCAAGGAGTGAGAGCGAAACTAGGCTAAATGCATATAAATATGTAAGCACTTAGCCTAGTTTTGCTCTCATCCATCAATATTTGGTTAATGTTTTAACTTTAATGCCATATGTTTTCTATAAAGCCATATTTATACAATTTATATTTTTTTACCACAAATTCTTAATGCCCAAGGACAACATGTTGAGCCTGTGGACCCTTTCACATGATACTGTAACCTTTACCATGGAGCTAGGGACTCATTTTTTGTGCGTTTCCCTTTGTCACATTGAGGCAAAGTTATTTGAAAATCTTGCAATCCATTTCCAAGTTACTGCCTTGACATCCTGACACACTAAGGCACATACACCAAACAGATATTGTTGCAATTATGTCAAGCCTCTGTAAGTGGACTCAACAAAAATGTCACTTAAATTTGCTAGAAAGTCTCATTGACAATTGTTACAGAGTCACATGACCTGGAGATGCCCAAAGTGCTGCCAGAGGATCCTGGAATGCTGAGAGAGCTGCGTAAAAATGTTGCCATGGAGTTACTGTGGGTCCAACAGGCCATCGATAGCCGTAAAAATGTATGGAAAGTTTATATTTTTATAATATCACAGTATCTTGAATACTCTGTGGATATTAACCTATATTTACCTGTTGATCTGATTTTAGCATTGGCATTTTTATTGATGACTGATTTGTGCATCAGTTTATTCTGCTAGGAATATTATTAACCCATACAATGCTGTGGGCATTTATGACTACCTTTGCGAGTCTCAATAAATTTTCTGCAAGCACTCCCCCATTAATTTTCATTGACATTAAATTTCAATGATTATGTACCTAAGTGAATTTTTTTGGTACATTCATTCTATGGTCTAGAATATGCGAGGTCTATATAAGAGAGAAGTTTTAGTGGGGATTAATATTCATGGATAAAACCCATCATAAAATTGACGAAAATTAGTGTCCCACGAAAATTAATGATTTCGCAGTAGCCATACAATTAGTTTGAGCTTGAACATCATCTTTTAACCTTTACCTCATGAATATTCATATACAAATATATAATTTAATGACTGTTAATTTAACATTAAATAGTATATATAATAATGGATTTTCTTTTTTGTGCAGACTGTGTAAAATCTAATATTGTATAAGCAAACAGGAGACCCTGACCAGATGGAACTGCCTGATCTAGGTCGCTGTTTGCCATTGTGCAAAAAGAGTCTGTATACAGTATAGTAAATAAAGGGTTAAACACTGTTTTTCTTTTCATGAATTCTGGACCAGAACTCAAAATTATCAGTATTCAAATAAATGAAATGTTAAGCAGGATATCTACAATATAAATCATGGGGAAAGAAAGTGGATAAGTGACTTGGCTGTCTTCTCTTTATTTGCAGTACCTGAGGTTGAAAAATCAGATGTGAAAGAAAGACTTCACGGCTTCAAGAAAGACGTACATTCAAGCTTCGATTA
Organism: Solen grandis; assembly: GCA_021229015.1. NCBI lineage: Eukaryota > Metazoa > Mollusca > Bivalvia > Adapedonta > Solenidae > Solen > Solen grandis. The sequence goes on from CM037792.1 coordinate 32,606,037, forward strand.
TCCATTTCGAGCTCTAAAATTTCAATAAAATATTGATAAAATATCAAGTTCCATTTGAAAACCTGAAAAGCACATAAATAATTCATGTGTTAGAATTGATTTTAATTGCTGAGCTGGCCCTCTTGAAAGGCTAGTTACACAGGGTTGTTATGATTTTTAATAATTCTAAATCGGTAGAATCTTTTTATCTCATAAATTAAGAGATCAGCTGATTGGGGGGAGGGGGGAGTAACTACTTGACTTTATTTATGGAATTGGCAATACTTCTGTCCACATAGATTTATGCAAAACATAGCATTTCAGATGCATACATTATATGTGTGCCTTGATTTATATTAATAATGATATACAATATAGATAACACAATTTTCATTGTATATCGATGAACATGAAGTACATAAAAAAATAAATATATGAACTATTCAACCAAAATATAAATTCACTCCTCTTTTTTTTTATTTTGACAAATTAAATGATATAAGTTATCTGTATGTAATGAATTAGAATGCATTATATTTAGAAATGTATTTTTTGTAGGAAAATGGGATAACACTGCATACTATAGAAGCTTTTATTTTTTTTCTTATAAACAAATTAGGAACTTTATTCATTTAACACATTTTCAAGGAACATCTTAAAGTTAATTGATTACCGATACACTAATTGTAGAAATCAATTAGTAAATACTACAGACTTTCTGGTTGATAATATTTTTGCAACAGTAGGGACACATTTTCAATGACCTTGACCTTATATGACCATGACATTTTTCATGTAAAATATATATTTATTTATTTGTCATTTTTTTTTGTAATGTGTAATTTGACAAGTTATTAGTACAGTTTTGAAATTATGTCAATTATATGGATTTCAAATGCAGGTAATGTATTTTGCAACATACAGTAGCAAGGTTATGAAAACAAAAATATTATTGAAAATTAACTGTAAATTGTTAATTGCAATTATGTACATGTATGTTTGTATGTACTATGTTTGTTATGGTTGTATTCTAAAGCAAAAATTTAAGTCTGTGTGAACAATGTGCTATAAAGTTTTTACATGAATATAAATATACTGCCTTTATAGCTGTCTTTATTTCATATGTTTTACAGCCAGCTACATTATTCCTCAGTGCATCCCTGAATTCACAGGGTTGGCCATACATCCCTTTCTTTGAAATTAACGTAAATGTGATATATGTAACAACCCCATGCTTAGGACCAAATGTAACCATGTTAGGAAAAGATGTAGCCAGACTAGGGCTCGAACCTGGGACCCCTTGCTTAAAAGTTGAGTGCCGTCCTGACTGAGCTACCAGACTGCTTTCCTAAATATCTTACTGACATGGTTACTGTAGGCCATTACAAATATTGCAAATATTCATCGATATATATAATGTGACATAAGACAGCATTTATCCCAAACGTTACCATCCGCTCACTGAATCTGTTGCAAAATGTTCATTAATACAATTCTTTTATCATTATTATAACGATCTTTTCTCTCTCTCTCTCTCTCACACACACTCTCTCTCTCTCTATGGAATAAATTTTAAATCAATCATGTACCTTCCAAGGTGTCACACACAATCTTTCTCTCTCTCTCATGCGCGCGCAGTTACCTTGATTAATTTGGATGCCTAATACAGTCAATTTTACGAGATATGGCTCGGTATGTAAATCGGTTCCGAAACTAACTTTTATTTCAACCCCAAAAGCAAACCTAATCTGATACACTAACCATAAATATAACCCAAACAACGAGAAAAGGTCCATCTTAAAACCGGAAGAAGATTGTGGGTTCGATCCAAAGCAGTCGTAAAAGTGGTACTGATATACTCCCTCAGCATGTAAGGCTAGTTGGGCTGTTTGGCCCATTTGACTCAGACTGGAAATGGTATCATGCCACATGTCTACAGCGTCATACCACTGGTAGGCTGCAATATATCTCCCGTGATGACACAGTTCCTGAATAACAGAAAAACTGTTAGCGGGACGTTGAATTTAAGTAAACAAACAATAAAGACAATCCGAAACATTTTCTTCCACTCCATGTAAAAACCAGTCCGCGCTCGATGACGCAATCACGCACGCGCACATACAGACACAATGCATATTTGCGGGGTTTTTTTATCGAGTGGTTTTTCAATCTTTTTCTGGGTCATAGATCCTACATAGCAAATATGTAATGAGTAAGAATCAAATCCACAAGATTGATATTTAACGTTATTGTTAGGGCTTTAAAAATCTATAGTTTCTTTTTGTTCTGTTTTAAATTATAACAATGACCTCTCATTATGTAATCGCTCAAGGTGTTTAACTAGTCTCCTTATCGACCGAAATATGTATACTATCTATAATTTTAATGCAATCACTTTCTACCATAGGGTAAACATCTAACTTTATCCTGTTTGCATTATATTCTTATGCCCCCGGATCGATGTCTAGATCAGGGCATATTGTTTTTGGTCTGTCTGCTTCTTTGTCGGTTTGTCACAAAACTTTAACCGTGACCATAACACGGAAATCCTTCCAGCTACAGCCTCCAAACTTCACAGGTGCATGCACCTTGAATTGATGGGCGCTACCTGCCAGGTGACTTTCACCTTCAAATGACCTTGACCCCAAGGTATAAGCCTATTATATATTTCCATTTCGTAACTCCTTCTTATGTTTCGTTTAGATATGGTACGTTATAAAAAAAAATTGCTACGATATTGATACATATCTATATAATATCTTATAATACATGTATGATGTGATATACATGTTACGTTATTGGATACATTGTATACATGTATACACCAATCATTCAATTCTTTACATAGAGTAAACGAGAAAAAAAAAACATTTATACGTTACCACGGTTATATTCTATGTCAGACTCATCAATAGTCAATAACTGCTTGTAGATCGAATCTAATTAAAAAGGAATTGATTTTATACTTCATTTTGGAGTTCAAGTCTAGCATATAGTTTTCTCAAAAGTTTTGACCCTTAGAACTGTGGCTTTTTTCTACCGTTTTTCATAATTTCTTTATTTCTCAGCAAACAATGTCTAATACAATAAAAGAAACGCATTTTTCTATACGTATAAACAACGCCTATATACCCTATATAGGTGTATGTCTTCACAAAACATGATAAAAATAGACTGGGGACTCAAGTTTTAAAGTTTGTGTGTGTTTTGTTTTGTTTTGTTTTGTGGAGCATTTGAGGTCCAAATATTTTCTATTTCAGTCATCTATAGAATCTGCATACATCAGACAAAATATGTTGCTCCATGATATTTTATTGCCATAGACAACTGCACGCACCTGTATCATCCAATCGCATCCTGACATGGCGCCAGTCAGTCCAGAAACCATCCCCACCCCTTTCTAGAGCATATGAATAAAGGAGGAACAAGGAATGTTTATAGAACGTCTAAGTTTCCCTCATATGCCATAGTAATTATTTATACAGCTATATTTTATGTATGATGTTTGGCTTCATAACGTGGACATGTCACAAATTGATCCAGAACTTATCTTGGTGAAGGTTTACTGCTGATAATTGTGAACAAATAAATGAATTTGAGATGATTTACATAAAAAAATGAAGTAAAGTAACATTATCCGTAATATACAACCAAAAGATTGTAAGTGTTCCATAGTCAGTGGTCAGTTGGACAAAACTTAATTAATACAATGACTATAACCTCGTGACCTTGACCTTTGAGATACATAACCCAAAATCAATAGGGGTTACCTTAACAGGTACATATAAGCAAAATTCTGCAATAGTTGATATAAAAGGGATACTTAGAGTTATCAGTTGGACAATACTTCCTTATCACGATGTTGAAGAGAATTTAATCTATGATCCTGTGACCTTGACCTTTGAGATACAGACCCCAAAATCAATAGGGTTCTTCTTCTAGTCATAAGTAACTATTGTATAATGTCTGAGATCTAGGAGTCAATAAGATATTGAGTAATCAGTCGGGCAATGTTTGTGAGAATATAACTTATTACCGCATGACCTTGACCTTTGAGATACAAATCCAAAAACCAATAGGGGTCTTCTACTAGCCATAAGCAACAACCATACCAGGGTGAAATAGAACTTATCACTCGGACAAGACTTTCATATAAAAATATGTTAACATGTGACCTTGTGGCCTTGACCTTTGAGGTATTGTCATCAAAATCAATAGGATCGCCTACTAGTCATAAGCAAAAAACAGAACGAAAGTTATCATTCGGACAAGGTTTGGTCAACCGTTCGACAGACGGACCGCGGTGGGGGGGTGTTGTGATTAAAAATAAGCGACCAGGAGGAACACAATAAAACATGTTAAGAATACGTGTATTTGGGACAATGACCGTTGGGTGTAAAATCAAAACACAGGATAGGAATGTTACTGATCAATAATATTTCAAATTAGATCATTTAACACCTGCACTTTCGTGTAATTGTTACTATTTGTAACCGCTTCCTGTGATAAATATATACATTGATTAGGATTTTTCTTTATTGCTCTATAACATAAGGGTAATAATGAACACTTCCGGCAAAAACACGATAACGAACAGATTTTATAGGAGTGAAAAAAAGCCATTAAAATCAAGCACTGCGTGTTACATTTAACCCATGTGTAGTTACACGGTTTTGAAAGTTACCCCGTGATGAATTTAAGCGGGATTATTTTTTATGGCGTAAATAAAAACTTTAAAATATCTAGTTGCCCTTACCGTGACCAAATTACCGCCACCCAATAACCGTAACAGTAACCCAAACCTTACCCATAACTCCAAGGTCGTAAAAAGTGGTTCTGTTATAGCTCCCTTGCTTGGCGGTCAGCATATAAGGGTAGTTGTAGGACTGGTTGGCCCGGTGTCAGGATAATGTGACTGGGTGTTGTATCATGCCACATGTCTGCGGCACGATTCTACAGTGTGGCAGCATTATATATCTGTCCTAAGCAGACGACGTCTCCAAATGACTGAAATATTGTCGGTAGGACGTTAAACAAACATAACATAACTCCAAGGGTGTGTACACATGAACACCTGATTCATAAGTAACTCCCATGAAGGGTAACTTTCACAGGACAAATTCTGTGCAAAGTAGGCAAAACGATCCCAGTTCCTGTGCTGTTACCATTCGATTTATCCCTTTGTTGCCTAGGCTTTGTTATTCGCGCAGAATTATTGACATAAAATAAAATATTCACCAGTATACACTTGAAACCCTTTGGATGCAAATTTGACAGGAATTGATTTCTGTCATGTCGATAGACTGTTTAATATTGCCTACCGATTATCGAAATAGGCCTATGCCAGTAAACACTATCTGAAGGAAATTGTCTTTTTTATTTTATCTTTTTTTTATATTTTTTGTTTTATACAGTACCCAGTGAAAATTTATTGTGCTATAAAAACAGTGATGAGTATACATGTAATTGTGAAAAAGAACGTTCGAAACTTTCTTTTGTTCATCCATTAAAATTTAAATTAATAGTGAAAGGAAAGAACACGTAACATTTATAGTTCTTTAAATAGACTATTTCACTCCGAAATGATCCGTAAACCTACGTAAATAAACAAGCACATCTACATGCTGGTGTATAATTCCCACACATTGTTCAATGGGAAAATAAACATAAGTTTGAGATTTTTACCCTAGGTACTGGGTGGACAATTTAAATCAGCTAATCATACCGGGTATTGTCGATCTTCTGGTGAAATGTTCTATGAGAATATTTAAGTGTTGCTTTAAATGATCAGTTCAGGAACGGATGTGATTTTGCATAAAAAGGATAGCAAAACTGGTATGAATAATTCACTAGAATCTAATCCTGCAATGTCAAACAAAATATGATAAAAGTCTGGTTAGCAGCCATGAAACATTCATTAGCTAAAACAAATTGTAAGCGCATCATATTGGGTAATGATTGGAAATCAATACCAGCACTTGACTTGATAGAAGCATCACGGATCAGTGATTTCGTGGTAACTTATGTATATTTAAATAGGAAAACTGAAATTATCAATATGCAGTGTCACAGGAGGAGGCTCGTGCCTGAGGAGGAACATTATTCTTGGAAACAATTGCACGCACACACACGCTTAAATGCGCTCAAAACTATCTATACATATTATAGTAAGAATTAATGAGGGAAACTAAATTTTATAGAATATTTCGTCTCTTTTCTTCATTCTTATAATAAACATAAAATACTTAAAATTTGCATCTATTTTCTAATGTGAACAGAATATAAAGCTATTTGGGTTTTCCAGAAACATTTGATTACACTCTATAATGAAACTCGTTTTCAATCGAATTACAAAACTGGCAATTTCGCTCAGACTTTTGGTACATTGTTTGGTTTAGCTCACCTCCCAGTTTCCATGGCCGACTTCATGACTTGAATTATTCGTTAACGTTTGTTTGTATTTAGAAAGTAAGAAAATAACATATTAATTAACATTTAAACAATCCGTATGTGTGTATGAATTCATTCAGAAAATGTAAGAAATGACCTTTACCTCTAAGATTTAATCTATGTAAGAATATTTTATAATTTCGTACCCCTCGATATAACCAAACGTCATTTCTAATATACATATACATGTATTTTTATATTAGTGGCCCAATTCGCCTTATTTGGTTTGAATAAGATATGATCGATCATCATTATATATCATACAAAATTTTAAATAACTTTCTGCCACTGGATGTTACTACTTCTTGCAAAATGTTCAACAGAAGGGCCAAGAGTGGTCGTCATTGAAGAGTGTTCGGCCTTTTCTATTTGTTACACTAAAACCCTTACCACTTAGTGTTCGAGGCAATGTCTCGTGACGTCTGGACATTTTTTTTCTCACTGCCTCGTTTGGACAAAGTCCACAGATGATTAAATTAAAACCAAATCAAACATTGCACCAGCGCGCCTCGATCGTTGTGTCAACGGATAAAAAGTCAATACTTCTCATAATTTCTCAGCAGCGAGCCACCTGCAATTCAGTCTGTGACAGGCAGTATAGTCAACATCAGCAACTGTCGGTGGGGAATATTACCTGGATAATGCTTTAACATGGTATTCTAAGGTATTCAAAGGTTAGTATACTATATATATATTTGTGTATTTATCATTAGATAAGCTAATCAATCGTCTCTGTGTGTCTCTGTGTGTGTGAGAGAGTTGGGACTAGACTATCTCGATAATCGTGTTTGATTAACATGAACTACCTACATCTAGATGTGGTTGAAATAGCAACACACTTTAAATAGGGAACGGTATCTTTATGGCATTTGATAGCGGCGTGAGTAATATAAAATTGTCTTAATATCATTTTTTTTTACATTTCTACATTCTTTAACTCTAATGAAATTATCTAGTACGTATACAACAGTCGATCCTGTTGGTCAATCAATCAATCAATCAATCAATCAATCAATCAATCAATCAATCAATCATGCAGTCAGTCTCTATTGTCAGTCAGACAATCTATCGGTCATTCAGTCAAGCAAACAAACCATCAGTCAATCAATCAGTGAACCAATTAGCCATTTAAATCAATCAGTTGTTGTTGTATTTACGTCAAGTGTACTAACCGGCAACCATACTAGAGGTACTGTACTGTACCATTGGCTTTGAGGACGAAGTTAGCTTAAATTTCGATTTGTTTATTCAAATCAAATTCAGAAGTAGGGAGGCCTTTTCCAAGAAATATGAAATTTAAAATATAAGATTAAAATACATGAAATGTGGAAAAGTCTTATATTATGCAGAACCCCTTTTTATATGAAGGACTAATTAAATAAGCACCATACTTGAAATACTTTGTGGCAAATTTCATGATTCTTGCAATAGAATCTGCTCAAAATGAAATATTTTACTTCTTAGAAAATTGTTAATCCTTACCTTGCTGGAACTGTAAGTGCTAACCTTTGCTGGGGGCAGCCATGGCCGAGCGGTTACAGTCGTGGACTACAAATCTCTCAGCCACTCACCGCTGTGAGTTCGAATCCCAGTAGGGACTTCGGATTTTTCATGTGAGGAAGCCTTCCAGCTGGCTTGCGGTAGGTCGGTGGTTCTACCCGGGTACCTCTGTGTACTCAGGGTCTTCCTCCACCTGTAATTAGCTGGACGTCGCTATATGATTGAAATACTATCGCAGTGACGGTAAACCCCAATACACCAACAGCTAACCTTTGCCACTAGTAAAGGCTCTTTACTGTTGACTGACCAACTACAAGTTTTCATCTTGTTATCCCTTAAATTGATAATGGACAGTTCCAGAAAAGATGCCGGCTAAGTCCATTTGAGAAATTCAGCAGGTTAAAGGTTATTTATTAAGGTAATAACTTCTGTCAGCTAAGTCATGTACTTGAATATTTCCGAGGACAGGATATGATCTAGCTATAATTACAGAATTTAAGAATTTATTAGCACAAAGTATTACTTTTGGCATTCAAGCCTGTTGTTTGAAAATAAGCAGGTGTATTTGATTTTTCAATGTTCAGTTTAAGTAACAGTTTTTCAGTACAAACACACAATTTTACAGTACAGTTAGACGTCGGAAATGTTTATTAACCCTTTCCCTCATAGAGGAAACCATGAAAAGACCTATGCGAACAGCATAAAACCAGATCAGGTTTTATGCTGTTCGCTGCTCCTCAGTGATCTGGGTATGAGGACTTTACAATTAAATTTGGTAAGGTTTAACTGTGGTTTTCTGCAGATCAGGCTTTATGTGGTACCTATTGAGTGCGTGAAAATGAGTCTATATGAGGGAAAGGGTTAAGAATAAAAAAAACAAAAATAAAAAACCACCAGTATTTGTTATGATTTTCTATAGCTTGGCTCATATCAATAGTCTCGGTGTTAGAAATAACATAATTTTATCATTTTTCAGTTCAGATATTAAATGAGATAACCTTATTTTTTTAGGAAAAGAAAAGAAACATGTTTCCCCTGAGTATTAATTATGTAAATCAGTTTTGATAATGGCATATTTAGCCATATGTGTGTGTGTGTGTGTGTTTAGCCAAATGATGTTATGTTGCTTAATGTAACGTTACAGATCAATTTAAGAAAATAAAAGTTAAAAATTGAACCTGAAAAAACGGGCATACAGCTATACAGCTTATATGTTGTTTCAGTTAAGTTTAAAAAAAATGTACTTTTCACTCCTATAGGTATATTAATAAAATACAAATAATATTAAAAAAGTAATATCAAAATAAATACATATTATGATAACAGAAATACTTAACCCTTTCCCTCATAGAGAAAACCATGAAAAGACCTATGCGAACAGCATAAAACCAGATCAGCCTGCGAGTAACTCGCAGGCTGATCAGGTTTTATGCTGTTCGCTGCTCCTCAGTGGTCTGGAAATGAGTATTTTGTAATTAAATTTGGTAAGGTTTAACTGTGGTTTTCTGCAGATCAGGCTTTATGTGATACCTATTGAGGGCGTCAAAATGAGTCTATATGAGGGAAAGGGTTAAAGATTGAACATTAAAGATGCATGCTACGTGCATTCACTCTGTACCATTACATAGCATTAACACTTCACTTCATGAATGTTCATATAAATGAAACAATTTTTTTTCTATACTTTGCAGAATATGTAGAATCTTAGCTACACTGATGTTTTTGCAAACAGTCGAGACCCTGATCAGACAGCTTAAAGACCTATTCATCAGAGATATGAAACTGTTTGAAATAACATTTTTTTTTTGTGACAACAACAACAATTTGAGCAAGATTTATTTAAGACACTTAACAGACACTTTACAGTTCACACATAAAAGAGTCTGCAATCTAATGAGAGATATACATATCTGGTTTAGTCGGCAATAATTTGAAGTGGTAACTCAGTATGTTTATAATTGATATGAGGAATTTTACACATCTCACGTTATCTCGTGGTCACATGAGTGTACAAGTAACATTACCCTTTTCCTCATATAGACTCATTTTGATGCACTCAATAGGTACCACATAAAGCCTGATCTGCAGAAAACCACAGTTAAACCTTACCAAATTTAATTATAAAGTCCTCATTTCCAGACCACTGAGGAGCAGCGAACAGCATAAAACCTGATCACTCGCAGGCTGATCTGGTTTTATGTTGTTCGCATAGGTCTTTTCATGGTTTCCTCTATGAGGGAAAGGGTTAATGAGAGCTTCTCTTGGCTTGCTCTTTACCTATATCAGAGTTATGGATCTCTGTTAGGTGATTAGGTCTTTGGACAGGCTTTATCCAGGAGCTTTAACATGAGGAAAAATAATCAAATGACTATTTAGGACTATTTTCATTTTCTTGATTAACCATGTAAAATAAACAGTATATGAAATTGTATTGATGTACAGTGTTCAGATTTTCTAAATAAAAATATGTTCAGTTCTATTTGGCAAGGCATCAGGAAACTTAAGCCTCTATAGGAGGTATAGGGTGAATTCAGGGGTTTGCTTAAGGATTTGACTTTCACTTGTCCAGGGGGCAAGTTACTTTGAACATCTAGTTGCCCCCAATGAAAACAGGTTGCCCGATCTTGAAGTTGGTATTTGTTAATGTTCTTAAAAAACAAAATATGTGTAATATTAAGATGAATTAAAGTTAATATGTATCAAACACAATGTGCAAGCAACTTATTCCTGGAAAAAAAAACACACAAAAAACCCCACAAGGATTTCATTTATAAAAATGAACTTGCACGCTGGGCTGTATTTTTTGAAAAATCACTTGCCTGCAGTGATTTTATCCCAGCGCGGGCAAGCGAGCTACCACTTAAAAAAAACCCTAGAATTGGTTCTATTTCATGGTTGATTAAAATTCTTTAACTAGTAACTGGATAGCAATTTCATTATTATGTATATAAATATTGTTGTTGTTGTAATTAAGTTTGTGGTTTTTTTCAGTAATACCTCACCTATTCTTTTTTTCTATTGCCTGCAATGCTTCTCAGACAGGCTCCAAATATCTGTTTTCATGGCTGTTTCAAATTATGGCAGAAGGGATTTTTAGCTAAACTGTGACTGATAATTTACATCATACAGACATATTAATGCCGTAAAGGTGTTTCAGCGGGTTTTTTCTGATGGACAGATTTTTCTAAAAAAAAATTATATATAAGTACTTTAGACTCTAACTAAAGGTATTTATTAAAAATAGGGGGTTGTCTTGCTCGTTTCGTTTCAGAGATTTAGCTTATGGTAAAACATCTTAGTTTGCTAGTTGTTGAAAAATCAAAGCATTAAAGAATTGGAAAGATTGCATTCTAAATACTTTAATGACATACCATAAATAATAATTTCAGAATATTTTATGATCATTTATAACTTATAATGTGTTGGACTAAAATTCATACAATCAGAGCGCTGATAGCACTGAGAGAACAGGGTTTTAAATATTATGATGTCACATTTTTTTGGTTTATCAAAGTAAATTCAGTAAACTAGGATTAAATTTTCAAGTGATGCCAATGAACCCAATGTTATAAATCTGCTTTAACCTTGCTTGAACACTGTTGTTAAAAAGAAGATGAACACATCAATTGTCTCAATGGATTGCTAACAATAAAAATATCAGCACTCTTAGTCTTCCCATATATCTTGCCTACTGATTATAAGATTATATGAATATGTGAAAGCAAATCTAAAACAACAAACTTTCTGTATTTTTAGCTCACCTGAGCACAACGTGCTCATAGTGAGCTATTTGGATCACCCTGCATCTGTCGTCCGTCGTCGTGCTTCGTCCATCATGCAGCATTAACAATTTGCTTTTTCTGAAACGGCTGGACAGAATTTGATTAAACTTGGCAGGGATGATACTTGGGTGAACATTCACAAAAATTGCTAAAATAAACTTGATCCATGTAGAAGAAAAAAATGATGAAAACTTTAAAAATCATCTCCTTCAAAACTACTGGCCAGATTTTAAAATGTTTTGGTACAGATGTTCATTGCATAACCATCTACCAAGATTGCTAAAATTATTCTGATCCGTAATAAAAAAAATGGCTGCCAGGGACTAATTTGCCTTATATGTATTAAGTGAAAACTTTAAACGACATCTTCTCTGAAACCGATGGACAGAATTTTATTGAACTTGGCAGGGATGATCCTTAAGTGAACCTTCATGAAAGTTGCTAAAATAAACTTGATACATATAGAACTCTGGTTGCCATGGCAACGGAAAAAAACAACTTTGAAACTTTGAAAATCATCTCCTTCAAAACTACTGACCAGATTTCAAAATGTTTTAGTATAGATGTTCCTTGGGTAACCCTCTACCAATATTGTGAAAATTATTCTGATCCGTAAAAAACATGGCCTGCAGGGGCGGGGCTAATTTGCCTTATATATACATAGTGAAACCTTTAAAGACAGCTTCTCTGAAACCGCTGGACAGAATTTGATTAAACTTGGCAGGGATGATCCTTGGGTGAACTTTCACAAAATTTGCTAAAATAAACCTGATCCATGTAGAATACTGGATGCAATGGCAATGGAAAGAAATGAATTATTAAAACATTAAAAATCATCTCCTTCAAAACTACTGGCCAGATATCAAAAAAGGTTTAGTACAGATGTTCCTTGGGTAACCCTATTGTCAGGTGTGTGATTTAGGGCCTCTATGGCCCTCTTGTTTTTCTTTTTTTCTATCATATTCTTTTCATTTCATTTTATATACACATGTACTAAATATAGGTAAATTAGTGATTTGCAATATAACAAAAAAATATGTATGTCTTAAAAAGTAAAAGTAATTTATAAAAAAGCTATGAAATTTATATGTATTATATTTCTCTTGACAAAAAATATTCAAACGGACAGATTTCCTTTATATTTCGGATTCAATCCTCTGATATGAATCTTTTCTGACAAAGTAAAAAATGTATACCTCACCATGTTTTTTTTTTTAACTAAAACTGATTATTTTTTTTAAATTTTAGCCAAATTTGCATAAAACTCCAAACTTAGAATTTTTGGACCCTCAACATTTGGCAAATATACTTTTAATAATGTTTTAAATACAAAATCCTTAAAATTTGGAGTTTCCTTTAACATTCAACTAGAAATAAATGAGAAATTATAAGAATAAGTTTTTACCAAAATTAAAATCAGTGGTAACCTGTTGAAACGTCCTTATAGTAAAGTCCCTAATGAAACATTAGGAAACCTTGGTTATCTTCGTGACAGACCATGAGGTCCGAAATGTAGCAGCCTTCAACCATTACAGGGACTTTACATTAACCCTTTCCCTCATATAGACTCATTTTGACGCCCTCAATGGGTTTCACATACAGCCTGATCTGCAGAAAACTACAGTTAAACCTACCAAATTTAATTATAAAATCCTCATTTCCAGACCACTGAGGAGCAGTGAACAGCATAAAACCTGATCAGCCTGCGAGTTTACTCGCAGGCTGATCTGGTTTTATGCTGTTTGCATAGGTCTTTTCATGGTGTCCTCTATGAGGGAAAGGGTTAACAAGCAAAGCAGGTCCAGATCGCACAACCCCAGGAAGGAGCTGTCTAATCAAGGTCTCCATCGTTAGTTCATACAATATTGTAACTCAGATTCTATACAATCTGCACAACAGACAATTCCATATCATTTAAAGCTCAGTAAATAAATTTGTATTTGAATATTCATGAGGTAAGGGGTCAGACCCACAGCATTTAGAGGCTTTGTGATAAAAAAAAGTCAGTAACTGTAACCACTCAGCCACGGAGACCGCGTGCATCAGGATTGATCCAGAGATGGTACCTACATTATTGATGTCGCCAGGGCTGGATATGTAACCAGCATATTTACCTGTATATTGATTTGTGGAATGGTTCTCTGTACTGCTGTTATATTTCCCTATTGTTAGTAATGTACATCATTCAGGTCTGGAGTGTCAGATTTTACAATGGACCATAGTGATTCTGATCAACGGTATTGTGACCAGTAAAACAGAACATTGAACTGAACTTATAAAACTTTCTCATTTCTGTCAATCCCACTCAAAGTGAACTTGATATTGTCCTCATAATTGTAGTTTGGATTTGGTGTAAGTGCGTTTGTTTAGTTTCATCAAGGCTGTAATTTTTTTTTTTTTTAATTTTTTTTTTTATATTTACTTTTTTGGGGATTGGGGGAGCAGGGGGGACATGCCTAAAAAAATATCTTGAGAAAAATTCTTGCAAAATGAACAAGAAAATATAATGAGATAACAGGATGATCAACAACTTTAAGTATTGCATCAGCCATTTTCAATCAGATTGTCACTCTGTCCTTTAAAGTCAAGGGGTCGAAACTGATTTTTAAAAGGGCACACTGGTCCAGTGGTAGTGGTAGTGTTCAGTACTACAAACTTGAAGGGTGTGAGTTCAATTCCCTGCAGGTGCATTTTCAAGACCTTCAAAGATGCAAAGTACTTTTATAACCCAGGATTATTATGAATTGTGCAAGCTTGTTTTCCATTTAATACCTAAGAAATAAGTTCATATTGTAAAATAATCGGGCTGTAATGCCAACAACCCCTACTTCTTTCTAAGTAATTCTTAAAATAATGAATCTAATTATGAAAATATACAAATATTTCATTTTGTAACAAAAAATTGTTGGTTATAAGGGTTGATGTAACAAGACATTGGACCTTCAAATGAAGCCAACATGTAAGTATTTTGATGTAAATTTCTTATTTTTTTATTGCGCAGCTTTTGAACTCAACCTGTTTTTGTCCTTCACTCATTATAAATGGTGAAGAAAACCAGTATGTGCTGATAAAGATTGTGCTTTGAGCTCTTGAAGTAAAAGTTGATTCATTAATCTTTTCAGAAGTATCAACTGTTCCATTTTTTTCCCTCACATCTTAAACTGAAAATCAGACACAGTAGATTAATAGAAAAATTGGTTGTGTCAGTCATAGCTTGTACCATAGTTTTTGTGTTAACCCTTTCTTTCTTTCCCTCATAGAGGACACCATGAAAAGATCTATGCGAACAGCATAAAACCAGATCTGCGAGTAACTCGCAGGCTGATCAGGTTTTATGCTGTTCGCTGCTCCTCAGTGGTCTGGTAATGAGGATTTTACAATTAAATTTGGTAAGGTTTGAGTTTGGCTTTCTGCAGATCAGGCTTTATGTGGTACCTATTGAGTGTGTCAAAATGAGTCCATATGAGGGAAAGGGTTAAAGCGGCTTGTTCACAGATGATCGGTAGAAATAAGAAAACAAATTTTTTTCTACTCTCCTTTGTTCATGTTGATGAAGTCATTGTCTCCTGCAAGTAAAGGTCACATTGCACGGGAAAACATTACTTTTGTAAATGTCACTTAGGCAAAATCAATTAAATATAGAATACAGTATCTCCAAAGCAGGCACTTCTGCTACCATTTGACATGCTCTGCAGTATGGCGTCTTCACCAGCTCTGGGTAGCGAATTCGTAAGTTGAGCATGTGAAAAGTGTGAATGTGTGATCACTCAAGTGGTAGCAAATGAAAATAGAAATTCTTAATATAGGTTTAATAATTCTAAATATAGTTTCAATACCATTTGTGATGCAATTGCCTGTGATAGCAAAACCACTCATATTTTTTTTCAATCATGGATGGTTGCATTGGTTAACCATACATCTGTAGATGGGTATTATTTGACTTAATACACACATAATTAGTTAAAAATCAAATTTTTAGTCAGTGACCATCTGGAAATAAGCTGATTCAAAAGAACGCTGCTTTGAATATGCTGTAATACTAGAAATTCTGCATATAATGCGTCAATACCCCGACTGAAATATAAATACACAGGCAGTGTTTGTAAATCTTGATTTCGCCGATGTATCAATAATTGCTGCTGATACCAGAAGCCAAATTTGCTGTTGCAAAGAGATTAATAAATCGTCACATGACTTTTAGTGCAGAACCGAGTATGCATTGTATTAATGCGATTAGTTGTATTATATTATAAAATTTCTGTAAATGGACATTGTTTGTACAGTTTGCTCGTTAAGGTTATATAATTACCGTAATGATTTATAGAAATAACATATTGATTTATTACTAATGATCAGTTACGGTGTTGAAACCCTTGTATGAGGGATACTATGTTTTAAGTAAACATGTCTGAAAGTTTGATAATATTCATTTAGCATGACAAGATTGCTAGATAATTATTTGTAATTTGTTTCAAAGACATATTAAACAGAGATAGGAAACTCCTGTAAAAGCCAGTGGAAAATATTTTTTAGGCGCACAGCAGAACATTGAATATAGCAATCTTTAAAAAAAGGATGGAATAAGCACAGAGGAAAATGTACCATATCATAAAATAATAATTTCTCTACTGCAAGGAATTATTTCAGTTTGATTTATTTTAAATTTCATTTTTCATGAATTAACCCTTTCCCTCATGTAGACTCATTTTGACGCACTCAATAGGTACCACATAAAGCCTGATCTGCAGAAAACCACAGTTAAACCTTACCAAATTTAATTATAAAATCCTCATTTCCAGACCACTGAGGAGCAGCGAACAGCATAAAACCTGATCAGCCTGCGAGTTACTCACAGGCTGATCTGGTTTTATGCTGTTCGCATAGGTCTTTTCATGGTGTCCTCTATGAGGGAAAGGGTTAAATTCAGCAAGTGTTGCAAAAACAGCACATTAACATAGTTATTATCATGCAGGTACTTTTCTATTTTACATGATTTTTATATCTTCACTTATTTTAATAAATAATGTACCATCTTGATGGTAATTTAATGTTCTCTTGTAAGATACAATTTGACTTTTGACTTAAGTTTAACAGACGACTTACTTGTTTATTATCCCTGAAAGTAATCTCCCTTGGACCGAATTACAGAATTCAATCTCCTCTGCAGTGCCTGGATAGCGGTTGCTAGGCAACTGAAGTTGATTTGATGGACCTCCCCATTCACGGCACACTCTAACTCATCTAAACTATTAAAAACAGATTCCTCGTAGGTTCTTTCAACTTTGGGACCAGATCAAAGTCTGGGGGAGAAAGATCTGGAAAATACGAGGGGGGGGGGTGTTCAAACACTTCCCAGCCATATCCCTTCATCAACTCCTTGACAACGTTACTTTTGTGGGGTGACGCGTTAATTGTCTTTCAAAATGAGTGGTTTGCAGTCAATGAGCTCTGGGAGGTTAAGGCGTAATGCTGGACGCTGAGTATTGTCCTAAGATACATCTTGTATTACTCCTTATTTACTGTTTCACTTGTCAATGCCCTATGTTAGGTCAGTACGCCAATGTAATCATACACAAATATCATCATCATCTTCGGACAGTTCTGACTTTGGTGGAAGTTTACCGGTCTTTGCGATTTTTTTGGTGTGCCATTCTCTTCTCTGTTGCTTCAATTCAGGTTCAAACGATTTTTGTTTCATCAATAGCAAAGATTCTTTGCAGCATTTAATTGCCTTCTGCATCGTACATTTGTAGGAGTGATTGTTTCTGATAGCCTGTGGGGTACCCACCTAGTGACCTTCTTCATTAGCAAATGTTTAATCAGAATGTGATATGCCGACCCATGACTTATGTCCAACTTATATGCCATCTCATCACGTGTTCTTCTATCAGTCTGAAGTAGTTTTGCTACATTTTCAACATTTCCGTAATTTGTCGCTGACAAAGTCCTTTCGCATAAGGCTTGTTCCTAACGACAGTTCGTCCAATATCATATTCTCACACCCATCACTTGATAGTACTATATCTGAGTATTGACTATGAAGCAACTTCCTCAAGAGTTTTTAAAATTTCAGATGTGCTTTTCCCTCTCTAGCTTCAATCTAAATGTATGCAATCTGTTCTCATGCATTAGTGTGAACGCACCCTCCGCCATGATGTTTCAATATATGACGTCACATAACGTTAGTTTTTCCTGCGCACAAGATACTGGTCAACAATTGTGCCAGATATATTTACCGTCTGTCAAATAATTAAAAAGTTATGAGGTAGGGCTCAGTTATTTTTGACTGACCCTCATTCTTTCACATATCTTCAATAGAAAAGGAGATATTTGAAAACCTGCCTTTGCAAGAATTGTACAATTTATTACATGCTTTTGTGAGATTTATACTTGTTGCCAATCTTTGTTTAATAGGTCTTTGCTATTGTTTGAATAAATAATTACTCCATTATAAAATCATATTCGTCACATGATAGCATTTTAATTTAATTCATTGAATTTTTTTAATATACATGAACTCTTAACTAACAAAACATCTGTTTTCAGTTTACTTGTATCATTTGACACATGTTTTTTAACCATTTATTTACCATAGGAACTTGGCTTTTAAAAATATCTTGATATATCATTATTTTTTATTAGCTCACCTGAGCAAAGCTCAGGGTGAGCTATTGTGATCCCGTGAGCGTCAGTCGTGCGTCGTGCGGCGTCAACAATTTTTAGTGTTTACACTCTATCACCTTTATTTCTTGAGCAATCATCTTCAAACTTTATGGCAATGCTTATAACCGTAAGGTCTCGATTGAGTTCGATTATGGCTGAGATTCATCAATTAGGTCAGGAGTTATGCCCCTTTTAATATTAAAAAAATACCATGTTTCACTTTGTTTACACTAGCATCTTCATCTTTTGAGCAATCATCTTCAAACTTTATGGCAATGCTTATGACCATAATGTCTCGATTGTGTTTGATTATGGCTGAGATCAGTTGATTAGGTCAGGAGTTAAGCCCCTTTTATATAAAAAAATGCCAGATTTCACGTTGTTTACACTCTAGAATCTTCATCTTTTGAGCAATCATCTTCAAACTTTATTACAATGTTTATGATCATAAGGCCTCGATTGAGTTTGATTAATGCTGAGATCCGTCAATTAGTTCAGAAGTTATGCCCCTTTTTTTAAAATTTTTAAACTTTAAGACAATGTTTATGCCCTTAATCTCACAATCGGGTTCAATTATAACTGATATTGACTTGTAAATTTAGGAGTTATGCCCATTTCATCATAAAAAAAGCCAGATTTCACTTTTACACTCAAGCATCTTTATTTCTTAAGCAATCATCTTTCTCAGGTGAGCGACCAAGGGCCATCTTGGCCCTCTTGTTGATTTTAAATTTTGTTTGTTGATACATGAATGTTTTAAACTGGTACAATAGCACAGTAGTAGAGTTTCCACTTTGCAATTGGGGTTTGAATCTCAGCTGAGGCACTTTCCTATGGTGACCATGTCAAGCCATGACATATAAAATTAATATCAGACTCACCTATGCCTGGCACGCAGCAAAATGGTGTTGCTGTAGGCCAGGAACATGTCTTACATGTATCGGTTCTGTGTGTGTAATCTGTATTGCACCTGGACTCCGTTATATGCAACCACTGTCTCTTTTACAGCAAAGATTATTATGCCCCTTTGACCGTTTGGTAGCTCATGTACATTGCCAGCTACGACCATAACGATCTGCCGGCTACTCCTCTGTAAGTACTGGATGTATTTCAATGAAACTTGCTAGGATTAATTGTGACACATTGTAGATGTGTGTAGTCTATAACAGATTTAGTTATCTCCCCTTTTTGGAAAATTATGCCCCTTTGACCATTTGGTAGCTCATGTACATTGCCAGCTACGACCATAACGATCTGCCAGCTACTCCTCTGTAAGTACTGTATTTCAATGAAACTTGCTAGGATTAATCGTGACACATTGTAGATGTGTATAGTCTATAACAGATGAGTTATCTCCCCTTTTTGGAAAATTATGCCTCATTGACATTGACCATTATGGTAGCTCATGTGCATTGCCAGCTACAGCTTCAGAAGTACTGGATGTATTTCAATAAAACTTGCTTGCATTTAACATTACACATTGAAGATGCATGTAATCTATAACAGGTTGGATTGTCTCCCCTTCTCAGGGCTACATATAAGGTTTTAGGGCAATTGGGTATTTTCTCATCAACTTTTCAGAGAATTGGGTTTTCACAATTTTAATTGAGTAATGAAAATATTGTTACTCCATCAAAATTGGGTCAATTGCTTTTTTTCCAAACTAAAATTGGGAATTGAAATAACAGTACATGTACTTGGTATAACTTATGCGCCTGCTGTTCTTGTATGTAACAAGGTCCAATTACTAATTGTCTTTTGCAGGATTTATCATTAGCTTCTCAACAGCCATTGTTAAATAAAAGCAATCAGTTTTGATCTTCCTTATCTATATGTAATTTAGCACTTTTAACTATCAAATTTAAGCACAAACTACTGACTGTTACATGTTTAATTATAATGGATGCTACTGTTGGTTTGTAAACGTGTTCAAATACTCTGACAACCTCAGACGATCTTACCTACCTGATCATCAAGTGTTATGCGACAGATACCTGACGTTTGGTTCGCAGACAGCATTAGGTACCTGCACAAAGTTTAATAAGTTAATGAAGTTGCGCACCAATACTTTATTTTTTTTTATATTTGAGTAACCTAATTTTAAATTGCTTTTGATACGCTAGAATTTTAAAAGAGTTGGGTTTTTACCTATTTTATTTACGTAATTATAAATACACACCTTATCATTCTGTAACCCTGCTTTCTTCTAAAATTATGCTTCTTTGACCAGTTTGCATCTCATGTACATGTACATACATGTATTAAAGTGTGCTTCTTCTACACTTCTTTATGAATACCAACAAAACTTGCTTGAATTTTTTGTTACGCAAGTGTATCTATATACCTTTGTCATGAGCGGGAAATGAACCTGCCACCTTTTCCTGGTGGGGGGGGGGGGTCAACCCATAGGCGACAGTTCTAGCTCATGGATTGGTGTTCTAGAAAACTGGTTTTACTTAATGAAAAGTTTCATGGGGATCTGTAGATAAAAGCTTCTATGAAATCCATGAAAAATGGTGGCCCACTAAAACAGTAATTCTATATATATATATATACACATTTTATTTAGAATTTCTGTATGATTATTACAGCATTTTTCAAGGATGACTAGCTTTGTCTCTTTGGTGGCTCTATCCATGAGTATGAATCCCCAAGAAAACTACCACATTTCGTGGTATGCATTCAGTATGGCAAACCGTATGCAACCGGTCACTTACAGTCAGCTATGGAGTTGTCTTAGGACCATGTAGCATGCTGTTCGAGTGCTCCTTATGCTGTACATGGGTATACGTGAATATCATGGTTTTTGACACTGAGATAATTTCATAGCTTACTGTAAGCGTACAGTTGCATACGGTTTGTCAAACTGAACGCACTCCTGGCATTTTCCAGAAAATGAATCTACATATGTATGTATGTACCAACAACATTGACTTATGGCTTATTTCATGAAAAGAATATCAATAAAGAAATAGTGATTTTACTGTATATAATTATATTTATAATTTTAAGCTCACCTGGCACAAGCTAAGGTGAGCTTTTGGGACAAGCCTTTGTCCGGCGTCTGTCATCGTGAGTCGTAAGTCGTGAGTCGTCAACAATTTGCTTAAAAATCTTCTTCTCAGAAACTACTGAGGGGAAAGTGATCAAATTTTGCAATTGTTCAAATGGTTCCAGTCTGTTGCATATTCAGATCACAGGAGCTAAAATAGATTTTAATAGTGAAATCTTAAAAAATCTTCTTCTCTGAAACCACAAGGCCTAGAGCTTAGGTATTTGGTGTGTGGCTTTGTCTTGTAGACCTCTACCAAGTTTGTTCAAATCATGACCCAGGGGTCAAAATTGGCCCCGCCTTAAGTTCACTTGATTTAACATAGGCTAAACTTGAAAACCCTTCTTCTTACAAACCACAAGGCCTGGAGTTTAGATATTTGGTGTGAAGCATTTTCTAGTGGATCTCCACCAAGTTAGCTCAAATCATGACCCTGGGGTCAAAATTGGCTCTGCCCAAGGGGTCACTTGATTTAACATAGACTAATATAGGAAAAAAATTGAAAAATCTTCTCTCAGAAACCACAAGGCCTGGAGTTAAGATATTTGCTGTGCAGCATTGTCTAGTAGATCACTACCAAGTTTGTTCAAATCATGGCCCTGGGGTCAAATTTGGCCCCTCCATAGGGGTCACCTGATTTTACATAGGCTAATATAGGAAATACTTGAAAAATCTTCTTGTCAGAAACCACAAGGCCTGGAGTTTAGATAGTTGGTGTGTAGCAATGTGTAGAATACCTTTACCAAGTTTGTTCAAATCATGCCCTTGGGTCAAAATGGTCCCGCCCCAGGGGTCACTTGATTTAACATAGGCTAATAGAGAATAAAAAAAAAACTAGAAAAATCTTCTTGTCAGAAAGCACAAGTCCTGGAGTTTAGATATTTGGGATGCAACTGCTAGTAGATTACTACCAAGTTTGTTCAAATCATGGCCCTGTGGTCAAAATTAGCCCTGCCCCATACCAGGTGAGCATTCCAGGGCATATGTTCCCTTTGATTTTTTTATGTGCCCAGCCCTGTTGTGTTTACATTATTGAATAAAACTCCTGTAAACATTTGCAATCAATACTAAGTGCTGTGTTCATTGCTTTAAATTGTTTTGTAAACATGATAAAGAGTAGTCACATGATCAATATTTATGATACCATTTCAAATCATGATTATTCATTTTGCCATGGACAAGGTTGACACTGCAACATTTAAATATTTGCACTGTGTTAACTTTAATGATAAATGGATTGAAGTCTAGGTATTGTTGACTATTAGACTTTGATTTTCTAGGGTTGCAGTCTATGAGACTTTGATGGTCTAGGGGTTGCAGTCTATGAGACTTTGATGGTCATGGGGTTGCAGTCTATGAGACTTTGATGGTCTAGGGGTTGCAGTCTATGAGACTTTGATGGTCTAGGGGTTGCAGTCTATGAGACTTTGATGGTCTAGGGGTTGCAGTCTATGAGACTTTGATGGTCTAGGGGTTGAAGTCTATCAGACTTTGATGATCTTGGGGTTGAAGTCTTTGAGACTTTTATGATCTAGGGATTGCTGTCTATCAGACTGATGGTCTAGGGATTGCAGTCTGTCAGACTGTGATGGTCTAGGAATTGCAGTCTATGAGACTTTGATGGTCTAGGGGTTGCAGTCTATCAGACTTTGATGGTCTAGGGGTTGCAGTCTATCAGACTTTGATGGTCTAGGGGTTGCAGTCTATGAGACTTTGATGGTCTAGGGATTGCAGTCTATGAGAGTTAGATGGTCTAGGGGTTGCAGTCTATGAAAAACAAAATCAAGACATTACAACCTATGGAGGTGTGATTAAAGTAAATTTATCTAGATGATTGGGCTTAACCTTAGCATTCATTATATGAATTTCCAGTGACAAAGTATTGTGTTAAGCAGGGGAGTATCATCTATTATCCTCATGGATAGTTCTTATTGTCTTTAACCAACATTGTCTGCCCCAGTTTTAAAGTATCATCCACAATAAGCTTTTTTGAGTCCGGTTCTTGGAAGACCCAAAATTATTTGCATTAAGGTAGTGGCACCCTAATGCATGAATTTTGAAATTCATGTTTCTTTGGTGTTTTTCTATTCTGTACATTTAAAGAAAGCATTTTGTGCAATGTAGGAAATTTCTAACCATATTTTGTAAAAATTTAATGATTTTTATGCTCACCGAAGGTGACGCATATAGTCGCCGCTTCGTCCGTCCGTTCGTCCGTCCGTCCGTCCGTCCGTCCGTCCGTCCGTCACACTTTCCTTGTCCGGACTATTTCTCAGGAACTAACGGCTTGAATTCAACGAAACTTTATGGGAAGCTTTATTACCAAGAGGAGATGCGCATATCATCAGCATGACCCGATTCCTAAATTTTTCACAGAGTTATGGCCCATTGACTTTTCGGCCTATGACATATTGCATAATTCTTGTCCGGGCTATTTCTCAGGAACTAATGGCTTGAATTCAACGAAACTTTATGGGAAGCTTTATTACCAAGAGGAGATGCGCATATCATCAGCATGACCCGATTCCTAAATTTTTCACAGAGTTATGGCCCATTGACTTTTCGGCCTATAGTACATATTGCATAATTCTTGTCCGGGCTATTTCTCAGGAACTAATGGCTTGAATTCAACGAAACTTTATGGGAAGCTTTATCAGGCGTGACCTGGTTCCTCAATTTTTCACAGAGTTATAGCCCATTGACTTTTCGCCTATAGTACATATTGCATGATTCTTGTCCGGGCTATTTCTCAGGAACTAATGGCTTGAATTCAACGAAACTTTTGGGAAGCTTTATACCAAGAGTAGATCGCATATCGTCGCATGACCCGATTCCTAAATTTTTCAAAGAGTTAAGGCCCCTTGACTTTTTGGCCTATAGTACATATTGCATGATTCTTGTCCGGGCTATTTCTCAGGAACTAATGGCTTGAATTCAACAAAACTTTATGGGAAGCTTTATCACCAAGAGTAGATACGCATATCGTCGGCGTGACCTGGTTCCTCAATTTTTCAGAGTTATGGCCCCTTGACTTTTTTTGCCTATAGTTCATGTTGCATGATTCTTGTCCGGGCTATTTCTCAGGAACTAATGGCTTGAATTCAACAAACTTTATGGGAAGCTTTATACCAAGAGTAGATAGCATATCGTCGTGACCTGGTTCCTCAATTTTTAAGAGAGTTATGGCCCCTACTACCATGTTGTTGACTAATATTCATGTCATGTTGCCTAATTTAACAGGAGATATCATTTAAACAAAACCCCACAAAATTCAATATGCTAGTAATGTCAATCATAATCATGTCAGCTAATTGTTGTTTAGGCCATTATACACTATTTCAAATATCCAGTCATATGTCAAGAGTGTTGGTTAACCTCTTTGATATGAGCACACATTGAAATGTATGACTTAATTTTTAGTAGTATAAAAACTTAAAAAAAATCAATGAAAGATCTGATGAGTTACACGTATTATCATATTAAATAGTAAACTGTTACTAAGTCTCCAAATAAGAGTTGGTAAAACATCTCATCTGATGAGGAGAATAGATATGATTTAGGACTGGGGATTTCAACATATCCTTCCACCCATTGACCAAGGCCTTATTTGTAACAATGACGTTCTTCGGGGAGCATCTGTCAGTTCTACTGACTTTCTTGTTAGTCTATGTAACCCTGTATTGAAATGTTTTCACAAATTGTGTGGAGGTATATGTATAAAAACTGCTATTAAATCATCAAATTTCCCATTTTTTCTCATGAATTGATTTATCATATACCTAAGGCATATATCAAATGGAAAACATATTAGACACATAAGAGAAAACTTGATAAATGTACATTTATAAATTTATGTAGGAAGTCTTCAGATTAAAGTTTGATATTTCCCCCCCATTTATAAAAAAGCAACATTACAATTCCTGGTAAAGAACATATTTCTTATGCAAATTTCTCAGATAAAGCTGTTAAAAAATATTCATATACTATATCAAACATAAAAATGCACAATTTTATATAGGTTAACCATATAATTATCAAGTAATAACACTATATATTACCTGACCCCCTTTTTTTAAGCTCAGTAAAATTACAGAATATTATGTTTTGACTGCTTCCTAAGTTCTTTTCAGGTACAATGTGAGCACAATGTGAGCACAAACTTGAAATAATAATTATAATTATCTTGTTTAGTGTCTTTTTCAATTGCATGATTAATGCAATTAATTAATATCACTGTGAAGGGAAATATTGATCAGATAATTACAAAAACTATTTGACCAAGTACGTACAAGTACAATCTTATTACGAAAGATTCAAAGTTACAATTTTCTGCTTTATACAAATTTCCAATACACAAACTTATGTTATTGTAGTTATGTTTGATTAAGATACCATTTGCTTTTTAAAATTTGCCTCTATATGGAAAACTTTTCAAAATACTCTCAGTTTTCACAATTACGCATTTTGACACATCTAGGTGAATTCCAAAATGACGTCATTGGAAGGTAATTCGAGGAGGTGTTTTTCATGTCTGTTTTAAAAAAGGATAGATGAATAGCAATCAAAATTATTACATTTGATTAACAATGATATAAGATACGATGAATGAAACTTTTTAATGAAAAAGAATCGCATTCCGAATCATGGCGTGTTATGCCAAAGAATATCGAAAGTTGGGCGATCTTTGTCGACATTTGCCGAGCCCATTAGCGTTCCTCTACCTTAACCCTTTCCCTCATAGAGGACACCATGAAAAGACCTATGCGAACAGCATAAAACCAGATTAGCCTGCGAGTAACTCGCAGGCTGATCAGGTTTTATGCTGTTCGCTGCTCCTCAGTGGTCTGGAAATGAGGATTTTGTAATTAAATTTGGTAAGGTTTAACTGTGGTTTTCTGCAGATCAGGCTTTATGTGGTACCTATTGAGTGCATCAAAATGAGTCTATATGAGGGAAAGGGTTAAAGTAAAGGTGATTTTAGCTCTATCAGAGAGAGAACAATATACATGTATATAGAGAGGAAGAAGAAATACATGTAGCAAGAGCGATAGAGAATAGAGTATTAAAGAGAAGAACAGACAGATAGCAATAACAGGAGAGATAAAGAGAGAAAAAGAAAGAGATAGAGAGGCAGAGAGGACAAAAGATAAAAAGACAGGAGGGAGAAAAAGAGAGAAAGGGAGAGAATTAATTTAATTTCACATGAATACAATATCTATTATAAACTAGATGTCATTCGTGAAAACGAATGATAGGACTTTCTGCAAGCTATTTTAATGCAAAAAGCAGGAGATAGAAGTTTCATGTAATGACTCACCTCTGGTAGTATTTCATGTTCATGCTGAACAATTGACATTATATTCCGAAATTAGTGCAAATGATAAGAACTAAGTATTAGTCTGTGACGTAACATGATGTCATATGACGTCAGGACATAACTGCAAACTTGATTTCTAGTTTAAAGGTCCTATGTTCGAATCTTCCTTCAGCCACAAAACTTCGGTC
Source organism: Solen grandis (assembly GCA_021229015.1). Lineage (NCBI taxonomy): Eukaryota > Metazoa > Mollusca > Bivalvia > Adapedonta > Solenidae > Solen > Solen grandis. Next base: position 32,632,968 of record CM037792.1, read on the forward strand.
TTTCGGAATTAAGGTTAGCTGACAAAATATTCACACCTTAGTTTCAAGATGTACCATCTATAAAAATTTGAAAAAAAATCTGATCATAAATGGCAGCTGTAGAGCGCGAACACCATTTTTCACTATTTTTTAGCTCTGACATCAGGTGACGTCATAGGGTGCTGAAAATGCTGTTGCTCAAAAGCGCATACTTTACTGTCATAACTCTAAAATTTTCATTATTCTGAACAACTGGCATCATGTCGAAATCATTGCCCTAATATGAAAATTAAGAAGTATGCTTATGACGTCACATGACGACATTTGACGTTACGACTCAACATAAATTTAGAAATTATGCAGAACTGCAAACTGTGTAAGTTTCAACTTTCTATCTCATTCTGAAGCTCTTTAATCCTAAAATGAAATTTTCGGTCCTATGTTCGAACCTTATTTAAGCCACAGAACTTCGGTAAGCTGACAGGATATGCACACCTTAGTTTCAAGATGTACCATCTGTGAAAATTTGAAGAAAATCCGACCATAAATGACGGCTGTAGAGCGCGAACACCATTTTTCACTATTTTTTGCTGTGACGTCATGTGACGTCATAGGTGCTGACGATGCTTTTGTTCAAAAGCGACTACTTTACTTTCATAACTCTGAAATTTTCATTATTCTGAACAACTGGGATCATGTGGAAATCATTGCCCTTAAATGAAAATTTAGATGTATGCTTATGACGTCATATGACGTCATTTGACGTCACGACTCAAAACATATGTAGAAATTCTGCAGAACTGCAAACTGTGTAAGTTTCAACTTTCTATCTCATCATGAAGCTCTTTAATCCTAAAATGAAATTTTCGGTCCTATGTTCGAATCTTATTTCAGCCACAGAACTTCGGTCTTTCGGAATTTCGGTTAGCTGACAGGATATGCACACCTTAATTTCAAGATATACCATATGTAAAAATTTGATAAAAATCCGACTATAAATGACGGCTGTAGAGCTCTAACACTTTTTATTACTATTTTTAGCTGTGACGTCATGTGACGTCATAGGGTACTGATAATGCTTTTCTTCAAAAGCGCTTAATATACTGTAATAACTCTGAATTTTTTATTATTCTGACCAACTGGCAACATGTCGAAATCATTGCCCTAAAATGAAAATTAAGAAGTATGCTTATGACGTCACATGACGTCATATGACGTCACGACTCATAAACATTTGTAGAAATTCTGTAGAACTGCAAACTTTGTAAGTTTCAACTTTCTATCTCATCCTGAAGCTCTTTAATCCTAAAATGAAGTTTTCGGTCCTATGTTCGAATGTTATTTCAGCCACAGAACTTCGGTCTTTCGGAATTTCGGTAAGCTGACAGGATATGCACATTTTAGTTTCAATATGTACCATCTGTGAAAGTTTGAAGAAAATCTGACCATAAATGACGGCTGTAGAGCGCAAACACCATTTTTCACTATTTTTAGCTGTGACGTCATGTGACGTCATAGGGTGCTGAAGATGCTTTTGTTCAAAAGCGCATACGTTACTTTCATAACACTGAAATTTTCATTATTCTGAACAACTGGCATCATGTCGAAATCATTGCCCTAAAATGAAAATGAAGAAGTATGCTTTTGACGTCACATGACGTCATATGACGTCCCGACTCAAAATATTTGTAGAAATTCTGCAGAACTGCAAACTGTGTAAGTTTCAACTTTCTATCTCATCCTGAAGCTCTTTAATCTTAAAATGAAATTTTCGGTCCTATGTTCGAATCTTATTTCAGCCACAGAACTTCGGTCTTTCGGAATTTCGGTTAGCTGACAGGATATGCACACCTTTGATTCAAGATGTACCATCTGTGAAAATTTGAAGAAAATCCGACCATAAATGACGGCTGTAGAGCGCGAACACCATTTTTCACTATTTTTAGCTGTGACGTCATGTGACGTCATAGGGTGCTGAAGATGCTTTTGTTCAAAAGCGCATACATTACTTTCATAACTCTGAAATTTTCATTATTCTGAACAACTGGCATCATGTCAAAATCATTGCCCTAAAATGAAAATTAAGAAGTGTGCTTATGACGTCACATGACGTCATATGACGTCCCGACTCAAAATATTTGTAGAAATTTTGCAGAACTGCAAACTGTGTAAGTTTCAACTTTCTATCTCATCCTGAAGTTCTTTAATCCTAAAATTAAATTTTCGGTCCTATGTTCGAATCTTATTTCAGCCACAGAACTTCGGTCTTTCGGAATTTCGGTTAGCTGACAGGATATGCACACCTTTGATTCAAGATGTACCATCTGTGAAAATTTGAAGAAAATCCGACCATAAATGACGGCTGTAGAGCGCGAACACCATTTTTCACTATTTTTAGCTGTGACGTCATGTGACGTCATAGGGTGCTGAAAATCATTGAAATCAAAATTTCCTCACGTCACTAATAAGCCATAAAAATTTCATCGTCCTAGGTCCATTGTAACATATAAAAATAAGCGTTTAGTTAGGAAGAAGAAAAGAATAATAATAATAATAATAACTAGATTTCATTCGTTGATACGAATGATAGGACTTTCTGCTAAAATTGAAAAATATTAAGATTAATTCCGTTAGAAAGAATATATATTAAATTCTCTACCTTTTACTTATTTTTTTTTTTCGTAAGGACTTCTTTTAGCTTTGACGTCACATGACGTCATAGGGTGCTGAAAATTCTTTTGTCAAAGGCGCATACTTTACTGTCGTAACTCTGAAATTTTCATTATTCTGAACAACTGGCATCATGTCAAAATCATTGCCTTAAAATGAAAATTAAGAAGAATGTTTATGACGTCACATGACGTCATATGACGTCAAGACTCAAAATATACGTAGTAATTCTGTAGAACTGCAAACTGTGTAAGTTTCAACTTTTTATCTCATTCTGAAGCTCTTTAATCCTAAAATGAAATTTTCGGTCCTATGCTCGAATCTTATTTCAGCCACAGAACTTCGGTCTTTCGGAGTTTCGGTTAGCTGACAGGATATGCACACCTTAGTTTCAAGATGTACCATCTGTGAAAATTTAAAGAAAATCCGACCATAAATGACGGCTGTAGAGCGCGAACACCATTTTTCACTATTTTTAGCTGTGACGTCATGTGACGTCATAGGTGCTGAAGATGCTTTTGTTCAAAAGCGCATACTTTACTCTCATAACTCTGAAATTTTCATTATTCTGAACAACTGGCATCATGTCGAAATCATTGCCCTTAAATGAAAATTAAGAAGTATGCTTGTGACGTCACATGACGTTATATGACGTCACGACTCAAAATATATGTAGAAATTCTGCAGAACTGCAAACTGTGTATGTTTCAACTTTCTATCTTATCCTGAAGCTCTTTAATCCTAAAATGAAATTTTCGGTCCTATGTTCGAATCTTATTTCATCCACAGAACTTCGGTCTTTCGGAATTTCGGTTAGCTGACAGGATATGCACACCTTTGATTCATGATGTACCATCTGTGAAAATTTGAAGAAAATCCGACCATAAATGACGGCTGTAGAGCGCGAACACCATTTTTCACTATTTTTAGCTCTGACGTCATGTGACGTCATAGGGTGCTGAAAATCATTGAAATCAAAATTTCCTCACGTGACTAATACGCCATAAAAATTTCATCGTCCTAGGACTATTGCAACATATAAAAATAAGCGTTTAGTTAGGAAGAAGAAAAGAATAATAATAATAAACATAACAAACCCAATAGGACTTTCTGCTTTAGGCAGAAAGTCCTAATAATAATAAACAGTACAAACCCAATAGGACTTTCTGCTTTAGGCAGAAAGTCCTAATTACACTCTGCAGGAAATCAAAACTTTTTTTCAGGCATGTATCTATTTTTTCTTAGCTGATTTAGCCAAAGTAAAGTAATTTTATTTTTAGGCAATTTTATTTGTAGCTACATTTTTGTATAATTTCAGGTCCTGGAGAAAATGATGCTGCACCTCCTTTTGCTGTGCCTGAGTTTCGCCTCTGCAGGTCAGTTATCTTCCATTTATCATTTTGCTACATTTTTAATCAGTAATATTATTGGATCCCACCAGATTTTCCTGGGTGAAAATTTGGCTTGTAGTTAACTTATTTATTTCATATTTTCTGCTTATCTTTAGCTTACCTGAGCACATAGTGAGCTATTGGGATCACCTTTTGTTCGGCATTCATCCTGCGTCTGCCGTGCGTCCGGCGTTAACAATTTCCTTTAAACAACATCTCCTCCTTAACTGCTGAATTGATTTTGATCAAATTTCACAAGATTGATCCTTATGATGCCCTCTATCAAAATTGTTCAAATTGTTTTGGTTAGTTGAAAAAGTAGGTCACAGGAGCTAAAAATAGATTTTAAAAATGTAGTCTTTTAAAATCTTCTGTAAAACTGCTGGGCCTAGAGCTTAGATATCAATGGGTGTGTAGCACTGTCTAGTGGACCTAACAAGCATGTTCAAATCATGACCCTGTGGTCAAAATTGGTCTCGCCCCAGGGGTCACTTTATTTTACAAAGGCTTATATAGGAAAATCTAGAAAGTTTATGCAAATGATGACTTTCGGGTCAAAATTAACCCCACCCCATGGGTCACTTGATCATACCCACGCAAACGAAGTTGAGAGGGGGTATATAGGAGTCAGTCTGTTGGTTCGTTGGTCTGTTGGTTCGTTGGTCTGTTGGTTCGTTGGTCTGTTGGTTTGTCAGTCTGTCTGTCCATCCCAAAAACTTGTGACGTGAGTACTTCTATATTTCTTAACCGATTTTGTTCAGATTTTGTATGTGCATTGATAATCAGGTGGAGAGGTGTGTGACATAAATTTCACTTGAGTTATCTCAAGGATAACAGAGTTATTGCCCCTGATTCGACTCAAAATATCTTGTGACACTAACTTCTACATTATATAACCGATTCAGTTCAAATATTGTGTGTGCATTGATAATCTTCAGGAGAGGTGCATATCATAAATTTTACTTGTCTCAAGGATGGCAGAGTTATTGCCCTGGTCCCATTTTTGAATTATCTCCCTTTGCTTCATTCTGTTTTTCTTGTCCAGAACATAACTCGAAAAATATACAAGGTATTGACTTGAAACTTCAAATGTAAACAGATGGCGACTAGGAAAAGTGCAGTGTCCAAGAACTGTAACTCTACCTGGTCCAATTTTTTAATTGTCTCCCTTTGTTTTATTTTTTTTTATTTTTTTGTCCTGAACATAACACTAATATTATACATGGTATTTACTTAAACTTAAAATGTAAACAGATGGTGTCTAGGAGAATTGCAGTGCCCAAGAACAGTAAGTCTACACTTTTAAACTGCTCTGCCAAACAACCATAACAGACTTTTTATTTACTTGAAATAAAGACTTTACTTACTTATTACTTACTATCATAACCAATATACTATGTATATAGCTTCTAATCCATGCTCCGCCTGGCTTCTTCTGTATCAAATCATTTTGCGGGGGTATTAATCACCTTCAGTGAAGTTCTAGTTTTACATAGAAAAAACTAGAAAAATCTTTTCAAGAACTGCAAGGCCTGAAGTTTAGATATTTGGTATGTAATATGGCCTACTGAACATCTACAAAATTTATTCACATTGTTGCCCTTTGGTCCATATTGGTTCCTCCCCAGGGGTCACTTGATTTTACATAGACTTATACAGGAAAATCTAGAAAAATCTTCTTGTCAGAAACCACAAGGCCTGGAGTTAAGATATTTAGTTTGTAGCATTGTCTAGTGGACCTCTCCCAAGTTTGTACAATTCTTGGCTATGGGGTCAAAATTGATCCCGCCCCAGGGGTCACTTGATTTAACACAGACTTAAATAGGAAAACTAGAAAAATCTTCTTCAGGTCCAAAAGGCCATGTTAACAAACCAAGTATCTAAACTCATAATCCTGTGGTTTCTGACAAGATCTTTTAAAGACTTTCCTATAAAGTCTATGTAAAATCAAGTGACCCAAAGGGCCATGATTTGAGCAAACTTGGTAGATGTCTATGATCTATTAGGCCATGTAACACACTAAATATCTAAATTCCAGGCCTTGTGGAGACCTTCCTAGTACCTACATTCTGAGGCTTCTCTACATTTGAAACCGAATAACCTCTCAATTTTGTATGAATGACCGAACAATTGAACAGAATTCTACGATACAGATATGCTGAGATTCAGCCAAAGTAGTAAAAACAAATATTTATGGGACACAATAATTGTATGTAGTAGAAGAACTATTTTCCCTAGGATGTTGTGTAACTCACTTTACCATGCGGGCAAGTATTGTTTCTTTCAAATACAAAGGTGGCTCATGCCTGAATTTGGATGGTGGATGTGTGCAGGGTTCGGTTATTTAGTGGTGTTTCGATGGTCCATATAGAAAGTTTGAATTACGATAAAAACCCGTATAACCTCCTTATAATCACATCTATTATCTGAAATACATCAGAGATATCTCCAGGGTTTATTTGTTGCTCTATAGAATGGCCGATACAGGTGAATATCTGCTATCCGAAGTTACTAAAGACACAGTAGGGGGCCACAGCATCTATAAATAGAAACTGCCGTCGCTCAGTAGTACACATCAAAGCACTGATAGTGCTAAGAGAACCGTATTGTCTCATTTCTTTTGTTTATCACAGTAAATTTAAAAAACGGAGGTTAAATTTTCGCACAATGCCAATAACCCTGCTAAAACGTTGTGTTAACATGTTCATTTGATGAACGCACTATTTGTTTCAACAGACTGATAACAATTAGTACATTGCCACTCTTACTCCTCCTATATTTCTATAGCCTTCAGTGAACAATCATTTATTATTTTAATATAAGTTTAATATTTGGAAAAACTAAGTTACCCTGTATATTTGCAGCTTGTCAAAACCTCTTCCATTTGCGACACACACAACTTTAGTGCAAGCCTTCCAGCTGGCTTGCGGTAGGTCGGTGTTTCTTTCCGGGTACCTCTGTATACTCGGGGTCTTCCTCCACCTGTAATTAGCTGGACGTCGCTTTATGATTGAAATACTATCGCAGCGACGGTAAACCCCAATACAACAACAACAACAACAACTTTAGTGCCTTTAGCGCTTTGATTTTTTCCTATATAAGCCTATGTAAGATCAAGTGACCCCTGAGGGGGGGGGGGGGGGCAAATTTTGTTCCCAGGGCCATGATGTGAACAAAGTTGGCAGATGTCCACTAGGCCATATAACATACCAAATATCTAAACTCCAGACCTTTTAGTTTCTGACAAGAAAGTTTCAAATCATGGCTCTTGGGTAAAAACTGACTCTTTTATAGCTGTGACCATCAAAATTTGGATCACAGGTACAGTTTTAGTGTGGATTTAGGATTATATTGCTGTACTTCTGATTTTCTGGATTATGTATTCAGTATGACTGTTTTATAAAAGGCAATGAAGGCAATATTTCTCAGTTGAGCGATTCAGGACCATCTTGGCCCTCTTGAGCGATTCAGGACCATCTTGGCCCTTGTGCTCAAGGTGAGCTTTTGTGATTACTGTGAATCTGGCGTCTGTCGTCATGTGTCATCCATCATCAACAATTTGCTTTAAATGACATCTCCTGTGAAACCGCTGGACAGAATTTGATTAAACTTGGCAGAGATGATCCTTTGGTGAACCTTCACAGAAGTTGCTAAAATAAACTTGATCCATGAAGAACTCTAGTTGCCATGGCAACAGAAAGAAAAAAAATCTGAAAACTTTAAAAATCATCTACTTCAAAACTACTGGCCAGATTTTAAAATGTTTTAATATAGATATTCCTTGGGTAACCCTCTACCTAGATTGCTAAAATTATTTTCCGATCTGTAAAAAAACATGGCCTTCAGGGGCGGGGCTAATTTGCCTTACAATTTATGTATATAGTGAAAACTTTAAACTACATCTCCTCTTACACCGCTGGACAGAATTTGATTAAACTTGGCAGCGATGATCCTTGGGTGAACCTCCACAAAAGTTGCTAAAATAAACTTGATCCATGTAGAACTCTGGTAGCCAAGGCAACAGAAATAATTTTTTTTTTAAAAATCATCTCTTTCAACTACTGGCCAGATTTCAAAATGTTTTAGTGCAGATGGTACTTGGGTAACCCTTTACTCAGGTGAGTGATCCAGGGCCTCTATGGCTGTCTTGTTAACTCACCTGAGCACAACATGCTCAAGGTGAGCTATTGTGACCGATAAATGTCAGTCATCCGTCGTCTGGTGTCCGTCATCAACAGTTAACTTAAAACGACATCTCCACCTAAACCACTAGGCCAGTTTTAAAGAAACTTCACAGGCATGTTCCTTGGGTGAAGCCCTTTCATAGTTGTTCAAAGAATTTGATTCCATGCAGAACTCTGGTTGCCATGGCAACAGAAATAAAAAAACATGAAATTTGAAAATCTTTTTCCAAAACAACTGGCATCTACCAAGATTGTTCAAATTATTTTGATCTGTTGAAAAACATGGTCACCAGGGGGTGGAACCCGTTTTCCTGACATGTATATAATAAACACTTCAAATATCTTCACCGAAAGTACTGGCTGGATTTCAAAGTTATTTGGCAAAGATGTTCCTTAATTGGGTTACTCTCTATCAAGATTGTTAAAATTATTTTGATCCGTTGAAAAACATGGCTGCCAGGGGCGGCGCCCGTTTCCCTTATATGACTAGTACAAATTTGAAAAATTTTCATGGCCAAAAGTACTCATGGCTGTATTTCAAAGTAATTTCACACAGATATTCCTTAGGTCACTCTCTACCAAGATTGTTCAAATTATTTTGATCTGTTAAAAAACCATGGCAGCCAAGGGGCAGAGCCCGTTTTCCTTATATGATAGTACAAATTTGAAAAATCTTCTTGGCCAAAAGTACTGGCTGGATTTCAAAGTTATGTGGCACAGATATTCCTTAGGTCACTCTCTACCAAGATTGTTTAGATTATTTTGATCTGTTGAAAAACATGACTGCCAGGGGGCTGAGCCCATATTCCTTATATGTATATAGTACAAATTTGAAAATTCCTTTTGTCCTAAAGTACTCACGCGATTTATGGCTGGCAGAGGGCAGAGCCCATTTTCCACAATATCATAAGATATTTGCTGTTTCTTTTCCTACCACTAATACCTGGTTCTCAGGTGAGCGACCCAGAGCCATCATGGCCCTCTTTTTATTAATATGTTTATTATTTTCTCAATCCTTAAGAAGAACCTGCATTGCGCAATCATCACTGGTACATGTTTTTTGGTTTGGTATGGTAAATATACTATGATAGTAGCTAGATAGTTGCATATATAAGCCCTGTTTTATCATAACTGTTAGCTTTATCAAAGAATTTATAGAATAGGGAAGCTTCAATAATTTTAACACTAAATACATAAGGACTTGAATCATGCGTAACTCATTTTATTGCCTGCATTAAAACAGATTACTCCTATAGTACATGGCACATACCTAAACTATGTAATATGATAAACTATGAAATGATGTATTGTGGCTAGACTGTTCCATGGTACAGCTACATGTACAGTTTTAGTCCTTATTCTAAGACTTAAAAAATGCAAGGGGAACTTCAACTGCTGTAGTTATACCCCCAGCACAACAAAATTGTAAGGGGAGTATCTGGATTCAGCTTGTCTGTTTGTTTTTGTTTGTCCGAACCCAACTCAAAAAGTATAAAAGGTATCAGGATGAAACTTCACATGAGGTTAGATCTCATTGAGGGGGAAGTGCAGTGACCAAGAACCATAGTTCCCTTTTACGTAATTTTGGAGTGATTGCCCTCTGTAGATTTTAGTAGTTTTTGTCCTGACCATATCTCAAAAAGTGCCAAAATGAAATTTCATATGTGGACAGATCTCATTAAGGGGAGTGTAGTGACCAAGAACCATAGCTCTCTGTTGAGTAATATTTGAGTTATTGCCCTTTGTAAATTTTGTCCAGACCATTACTCAAAAAGTATAAAAGGTTTCAAGATGAAACTTCATATGTGGATAGATCTCATTGAAGGGGAGTACAGTGACCAAGAACCATTACTTTCTTTTGCATAATATTGGAGTTATTGCCCTTTGTAAATTTTATTCAATGATCTGCTGTGTGCCTAAACAATATTTCCTACTGGCTTTTACAGGAGTTTCTTGTCTCTGTTGCATATTCCTTTGATCAAACATTGCTTTACTGAAGTTAAGGGTTAACCTGTTTACATATTTGATCATTTGATTACCCCTACTACTTTCAGATACTGTTTTAGTCTAGAACCTAATGTGTGTTTTATTATTTTGTTGTCAGAATCAAAGGACTACCATGTGGTCCTACTTGGAACAGAAAATCCAGCAACAACAGGCAGTACCATGGGATCCTTGCGGGCTTCGGGTTTAACACCAACAACAAACATCGTCACAAGCTCCTCTGGATGTGATATCCTTGATATAACTGCCTTACCGACTGCAGCAGAGATCCCGGCCTCTTGTGCCAGCGCGCTGCTACCAGTTGGTACAAGTGTATCAGGTAGGTAAACCACAGTGGGGTCAACAATCGGTGTAGGAGCCATCTTTGGCAGCTCACTTTAGTATCTGTGTAACATGGAAGCACATAGACTTGGCTAGCAGGAATCTCTGTTTGACTACCATTCAAATATTTATACCCCCGCAAGTGATGTTTGAGAGGTGTACTGGAATCAGTCTGTCGGTTGGTTGGTCCATTGGTCAGTCGGTTGGTCAGTCTGTCTGTTTGTCCCCAAAAAGGAATTTCTTAAATAACTTCTGTCATAAAGGACATATTTTAACCAAATTTTGGATATGTATACTTTGTACGAAGATCAAGCTACGATGTGTTGTTTTGGTTTGATGTGTCAAATTCACTGTTATTATAAATAGAGTTTTGCTCCTTCTTATTGTCTCTCCCCAAAATAGATTTAATTTTCTTAATAACTAAAAATTTCATAATCAAACTTAAACTTATATAGCTTGTGTGAAGTTACATATTTGAGGGACTTTTGGGTCAAGGTCACTTGCTAAAAGGGGAAGTTGATAATATATAACAGCATTTACATATCAACCATGTTTCTGATATTTTTATCCTTTATTTTCAGAAAATTTCTTCATTTTATTAATTCCCTAGTTACTGCTCTCAGCACTAAGATCAAACTTCCTTACTGTAACAAAAGCAGTTTGCAAGGTATAAGTCACCTCTTCAACAGTTGTAGTTTTGATTTAGACAGGATTTTCCCTTGTGTTAGGGTTTTTAGAATGTTCTTTGCGTATCAGACAGGACATTCAGTGAAATCCTGTTTGCTTCTCCGTAATTCCAGACTTATTTCAACCCAAGGCATATGTCATAGATATATACAATGACATCACATATTTATATCTATTATGAATTAATTTGAACAAAAGAAGTCAATCATGGTTTCTGTAAAACAACAGTGAGACGGCTTAAAATATGTAGGCGTGAGATGTGTAGATGTGTAAAAATAAATATCATTTGTAAAAATTATTTGGTTCATTCAAAAAACATGGCCACTAGAGACAGAGCCTGTTTTTCTTATATGTATTTAGAACAAATTTGAAAATCTTTGGATTGGTAAAAAAACATTTTTTTTTTTTACTTTTATTTTCCCCGTCATAGGTGACAGCAGGTCGGGGAACAATCCTGTAGTTCATCTTACAATATCAATAGTGAAAAAAACATGGCTGCCAGGAGGCAGAGCCCATTTTCCTTATATGTATATAGTACAAATTTGAAAAATCTTCTTGTACAAAAGTACTGTGACAATGCTTTGTCACAGGTATAAATACAATCTCTGACAACTGTGTCAGGGAGTCGACTCTTTGGCTCAGCGGTTAGGGCATTGGATTGGCACGCTGGCATGACGGGTTCGATCCTTGGCCGGGTCGAGTTTGTTACATTGGTGACAGTGGTGGGATAGTGTAAACTGCCAGACCAGAGTTGCCTTACCGACATGTTTCCCAGGCCAAGTCTCGGGTTGAGACTTCTTGCAGAGGAAGGTAGTGTGATGATGCGTAGTCACAGGTATAAATACAATCTCTGACAACTGCGTCAGGGAGTCGACTCTGGCTCAATGGTTAGAGCATGCATTGGACTTGCACGCCGGCAGACCGGGTTCGATCCTGGGCCGAGTCAAGTTTGTTACAGTACATATGGAATTTCAGTTTTTTCAGTGGTTGACTCTCTACCAAGACTATTAGAATTATTTGGATCCATCTTAAAATATGGCTGGCACGGGGCAGAGCCCATTTTCCATAATATTATAAGATATTTGCTGTTTCTTTTCCTCCCACTAATACCTGGTTCTCAGGTTAGCAAATCCAAGGCCTTCATGGCCCTCTTGTTCAGTATAATATTCTATCACTAGAAAGAAAAAACCTTAAATGTGACTAAAAATACCATTATTGAAACATTGTACCATATATCATGTGTGTTAAAATGCTAAAATCAGTATTTCTGATGGCATTGAAATCCATTGAATCTCTATTTAAGAAAATATGATAGGTGCAAATATTCATGGATTAGTGCTCTTTCTTTTTATACTGCTTTGTGTATGAAATCAACAAAAATTACCCCCCAAAAATAATTATTTTTTGATATGATTTCATGGCGTTATATCTGAGGTTTTTGTTTCAGGATCCTCGATTAAAGTCTCATCAGATGGAGACTTTGTCCTACATGTAGTGCAGACGGATGCTGGGGGTCATTCAGAGGGATATCTGGCCATATCAGATGACAACTTGGGCACGGAGTATTATGTGGCCACCTATTGTACGCTAGGAGGCATTTGTCAGTTTGCCGTCACGGCAGTTGAAGATGACACTTCAGTCTTCATAGATTTCCCAGATGGAATTGTGGTCAATTCCTCACCATGCCAATCCACAGACGGTATACCTTTCAAGTTAAACGAGTTTGACGTGCTGCAGTTTGAAAGCAGCGGTGACTTTTCTGGGACTCACATCCGGTCAGACAAAAATATTGCAGTTTTTGCAGGCTCACGGAACATAACTGATGTAGATGGGGATTCCAATTATTTCATGATCGAGCAACTCCTCCCTGTTAACAAATGGGGTGATGAATTTTATATACTGCCATTGGAATTGAATGAAGCTGGAGACACAATAAAAATTGTCGCAAGAATTGGATACACTGAAGTTTACGTCACAGGATATTCCTCGTTTTTCATCCCTGACGCTGGGGGGAATGCAGTATTACGGATCGACTGGAGAACATTCACCCTTGTAGAAACTAGCCAACCTGTGGAGATCATCCAGGTGCTTGGATTAGATATCTACAACCAAACAAGCACAGTTGTTCCTGGCAAACCCTCCATGGTCATCGTGCAAGCAAAGGATCAGTGGGCAGCAGACAATTACTATCACTGTGAAGGAACTCCAGACAACTCAAAAAACAACCCTATAGTTTCTGCCATAAGTGATTCTGGGCCTCCATCATCAGTAAATACACCTGACGACCATAATATTAACAACACAAACAAAAAGGCATATGTATATGTACCAGTCAATCCCAGTGCTTCTGACTTCAACTTCAGTTTACCAGGAGGACTTGGAGGATATGGGTATTGCCATGATGGTGTTTCAATGCTCATGAACATTGATTTAAGCAATTCAACAGAGGTAAGTTACTACTAACTCTGTTCCAAATTTACTTTTATAAATATCTAACCTTTAGTCAGTACTTATATTACGCTTTAGAATCATGGACTTAACATTTTTTCTTAACCCTTTCCCTCATATAGACTCATTTTGACGCACTCAATAGGTACCACATAAAGCCTGATCTGCAGAAAACCACAGTTAAACCTTACCAAATTTTAATTATAAAGTCCTCATTTCCAGACCACTGAGGAGCAGCGAACAGCATAAAACCTGATCAGCCTGCGAGTTACTCGCAGGCTGATCTGCTTTTATGTTGTTCGCATAGGTCATTTCATGGTTTCCTCTATGAGGGAAAGGGTTAAAGATATTTTTTTTAATACATTACAAAATGCAGGTATTAATTTCACAAATTCTGCTGTCATTTACAATTCTTGCATATACATTGCATGTTCATGTGAAATTCACAATGTGCAATTGTGCATAATTATAATTTAATGATACAATGTTACAGTTTGTATATATCATTACTTACACTTATCCTTTGATTACTACTAATATCAAACAACTGAGCCATGGACTTGTGACATTTGTTTCTTCAGTTAAACTATTTCAGAAATTAAAGGAACACTATTCTTCCAAAAGCAGTTTATATTTTTAGAACAGAAAAGCACAATGTGTGTTACAGATCTGTTAAGAGATGCAATCTGTATATACTTGTTGATGGCAATATTTCAACAATGCATGAACAAGAAATTAAGAATCTTTCTCTTAAGATCATAGATTTGATTGCAAAAATACCTGATTTTCATATTCTGCATATATCTTTATCAATTTTCTGAAGGTTTTTGTTTTCACCTTATCTACCAAATGCATTAGTCTTCAATATGTCATTGTTATTTTATCTTTTCTTTTTCATGAAAATTGCATCATTGTGTTTCCAAAAATATATTATCTCATGGTGATAAAAATTACCCAAACAAGAATTATAACCGAGGCATTAGTTGAGGTTGACAGTAACTTATCAGGGGTGAACATTGTGTTCTATCACCCTCTTAGGGATATGTGATATTTTTTCTTAAAACTGAACAGTGTAAATGTGGGATGATGCTAAAAGCAGGTATCATT
>CM037792.1:32647858-32697858 GCA_021229015.1 Solen grandis
AATTGTAGAGCGGCGTTTTGTTATCAAATTCTATGCAAAACATCTATCATGAAAGAGACCAGGGTGGATTTACAGAAAGTTTATGGTGAATCTGCCTTCTCTAAAATCACCACTTTAATAATTCACATTCCTAAGCACGTGACTGTTTACTTCTACCCAGAGTAGGACGGATGTACACTACATAAAGTTTAACAAGCATATTGTCATCAGCTGTAACATCAAAGTTATCATATTTACTTTATCCTCGTTTCAAGCTACATGTCATTTTCAAATGATTTACTAAAGTGACCATGCAGGTAACAAATATGAACACATTGAAACCTGCAATTAATATAGCTGTTGACTACGGTGGCATAGAGGTGACATGGTCATTCTTATATTTTAAGTAGCACTATCTTGAGGGAACGAGATACTAACTGTAAACACGTTTGGAGTGCAAATAAGTTGCCCTCATAGACTCGATTTTTTTTTTTTTGTTAAATAAGAAGTGCCATGGAATCTTCTCCAGTTTCTCTAGGTTACAACATTTCCTTGCTTTCATAGGGACCAATTGTAAGTTAAATGCGTTTTCCAACTGTCATATTTTTGTCATGTGCATTCAGCATGTAACATAACATCATTCCACAATTCATAACGAACTTCATTCTTATAGAGTGTATTTCCTTTAACAGATGGAAGCTGATAGAATTCCCAACTGCGATCCCTGATACACCACTAAATGAATACTGATCACGATTTTCTTTATTTGTCTAAGTCGCCCATGAATATATTCAAGGTTTTTATTAACCATTCGTATTTCATCGTTGAAAAGTATCTTCAGCTGGCCTAATATTTTGCGAAAACTTGTCATCGCCTAATGGATGGTAGAGCAATTAGTAGACAAATAGACACTATGCACGATGCTTCCACCAATATCAAAAGCTGTTAACAAAAACAGAAATTTCCGAAGGAGATTTGTGAGCATTAACGAAAACAGTTTCGTCGCTTCATATCATATACTTTTAATCAGGTGAATTCTACCTCATGCAGCAACAAAAGTGGTGAAAAAATACAATGGTGCTTAAGTTCATCCACAGTTTCTATACTGAAAACATGCCGTTGTTTTTCATTCATTGATAAATTCATAATAAATGTAAGCTACATCTTTTGACAGACGATATTTTGATATTTCCATCCAGGAATTACAATATATGACAGCATAAGTATTGTTTCTGTATTTTTAGCTCACCTGAGCACTTGTGCTCAGAATGAACTTTTGTGACCGCCTTTTGTCCGTCGTCCGTCGTCAACAATTGCTTGTGAACACTCTAGAGGCTACAGTTTTAGCCCAATCTTCATAAAACTTGGTCAGGATGTTTATCTACGTGATAATTAAATGAGTTCGAAATTGGGTCATGTGGGGTTAAAAACTAGGTCACCAGGTCAAATCATAGAAAACTTTACGAACACTCTAGAGGCCACAGTTTTGGCCAAATCTTCATGAAAGTTGGTCAGGATGTTTGTCTACATGATATCTTGGATGAGTTTGAAAATGGGTCAGGTGGGTTAAAAAAAACTAGGTCACCAGGTCAAATATTAAAAAAAAACTTGTGAACACTCTAGAGGCCACAGTTTTAGTCAATCTTCGTAAAATTTGGTCAGGATGTTTGTCTACACAATATCTTGAAAGAGTTCGAAAATGGATCAGGTGGGGTCAAAAACTAGGTCACCAGGTCAAATCTTAGAAAAAACCTTATGAACACTCTAGAGGCCACAGTTTAAGCACAATCTTCATAAAATTTGGTCAGGATGTTTGTCTAAATAATATCTTGGATGAGTTTGAAATCGGGTCACGTGGGGTCAAAAACTAGGTCACCAGGTCAAATCTTAGAAAAACCTTGTGAACACTCTAGATGCCTACATTTTTGTCCCAGTCTTTATTAAACTTGATAAAAATGATGACTGCATGAATTCCCAGTTGAGTGCAAATTCAGGAAGGATCAAAATCTATGTAACTTTGTCAAATGTTAGACAAACGCTTTAGATGCCACATTTTTTGTCATCATGCCTAACACAGCAATCTTACTCAGGTGAGCGACACAGGGCCATCTTGGCCCTCTTGTTTAACTATGTTATTTTCATTATTATATCTGGGGAAGCAAGTGGAATACTATGAAAAGAGAACATGGCCCAGCTATGTAACTGTCTACAGTGTTAGTCATCCACACTGAGCTCACATCATCGGACTTTTTGTAATATCTTACATCAGACGTCCAGTTCTATCCTAGTTGTTTCAAGACTTTTTACATCTGTTTTTCCTTTCTATGCCCCTGCTCGCGTAAGTTCAAACACAAGACTCTTTTTTACTTTCAACTAACGATATGTTTTTTTATGTGCCTAACACAGGCATAATGTATTAAAATCACAGCAGTTTATTAAAATTGGGTAATCCGATTTATCCAGGAATTAATACCTGAGTTTTCCAAATTCATCTTACTTCCCTTTTTGCTGTATCTTGAGCTATTCCGATGTCTTTAAATATATTTTTGTATCAACACTTCCATATTATTCTGTTACTTTCACTATTCTTTCTTAAATGGAACAGGAGCCCTTATTATAAGCCTCCCTATCGACTCATCAATAAATTATTTTCTACTAATGTTTTTAAAGCCTGTCTGTGATATTCATCAATTAGGAATTTTCAGCTGATGTTTTTTGTTGTTTTTTTCTAAAAGTCCCTGTCAGATTTATCAACTAAGTATTTTGACACATACACCCACCTCGTGAACATTATTTGAGTGTTGTTTCATAATTTAACAACCTCCTGTGAACACCATACAAAAAGGCTTTCAGTGCAAAAGCATTTTATCAGGCCGCTTATAGATAAGATAATTTGCATACATTTGCTTAATATTTAGCGTCTTTTCCCATTTGATTGTATCTTAATTAATTCTATATTTACATTTATGTTTTTCGTTTAGATACCCTGTAAAATTTATCAGTTGCATACTTCAATTTGTATCTTGTGGTGATCCTTTCTTTTGAGATATCTTTATATAAAAAGTAAATAATTTAAAGTATAAAATATATAAAGTATATTTTTCTTCACCGTCTACATATTTCATTTACAGCACACTTCTTTCTCTTTACTGATTTCATTTTTCTTTCAACTCCTTACGAGCGAAAAATCTATTGTAACTGGTCTAAGACATTCTTTCTTTCTGGCCAGGTTTTACTTCCTTTCTATTACAAATTATTGATTTTATAACTTAAAGCAGTCTCAGATTTCAGGCTTTCACTTCCATAATTCTTTAATTTTTCTTCTGTGGTATTACGTTGTCTACTCCTGAAATATGCTTTTGTTATTGTTATTCTGAACTACTTAAAGTGATACTAGTACATGGACAATGAATAAACGGCGATTATATTTATTTTTTTGCTTCAAATGTTCTTCAAGATCTTTTTAGTGAAGACTTTAACACTGAATAAGATCAATATATTCATAGGCACTATAACTGTGTCGGATTTTTAGGTCGGTGGTTCTACCCGGGTACCTCTGTGTACTCGGGGTCTTCCTCCACCTGTAATTAGCTGGACGTCGCTATATGATTGAAATACTATCGCAGCGACGGTAAACCCCAATACAACAACAACAACACTCTAACTGTGTCGGATTTTTCATGTGAGGAAGCCTTCCAGCTGGCTTGCGTTAGGTCGGTGGTTCTACCCGGGTACCTCTGGGTACTCGGGGTCTTCCTCCACCTGTCATTAGCTGGACGTCGCTATATGATTGAAATACTATCGCAGCGACGGTAAACCCCAACAACAACAACAACAACACTCTAACTGTGATACTGCTGAACACATGAATGTAGTTTCAAATGATTCTAAAATCTTTTAACTAATCCTATATCTGGTTACTGAGGTATAAATATGAAAGTATCTTGCATGCTAAACTTAAATTTAAATTTCAAAGTTGAAAAAAATCCACATTTTGTAATAAATTCAGTAACAAAAGTAGTCTGCATGTTAAACTATACTGAAAAGCCAACACAAGGGAAATTGCAATAACGCTCATATTTTAAACATATTCTAAAAACTGTCTTTCTCAGAAGTCCTGATAAAAAGCCTATTTATAATGGGGTTATTCTGATACACACTCGAAACATTTTGATTAATTTATTCTAATTTTAGAGACAAATTAAAGTCAAGTGAAGGGAAATATCACAACTGAATATTAAATAATTGGCAGATTGAAGATAGCTAGGAAATTTACATTTCCCACGATTTTCTCCGACATCAACATCCTTTCGTTTTGTAGAAGCTTTCCACGGAGGTGCCCGTATGATTGAATCGATAAAATATCCAAACATAGAATAAGAAAAGCTTAACCGAGTAACTCTGATTCCATTGGCGAGTTTTTCTTTCTATCCGAGACATTGCCAATAAGTATTTTGGAGGAGGATGCAAATATTGTGGCGATGACGTCACGTCAACCAAAAACTATAAGGGCGGGAGGTCCTCTAGTGAAACGTCAGTACAAGGCCTTATAACCGGAATATTTACACCAAATACATACGCTGTCACGCTGTATTTATTTTTGCAATAGATGTATCTCGTATGAGAGCCGGGCCTTGAAGCCCAAAAAGTAGGCGCATGAGATATAAAAACCACTCAGTTTCGCCAGTTATAAAAGATTCCATATATTACTTTAAACTGAATGTTTACATATACAGGATCCACCATTACATATCTACATAAAGCTCGCGATGCGAGAGCTATAATTATAAATTCTTGAATGGTAATATCTTGGGAAATAAACAAGAGATATATAAATAATTATGATAATACATCGAGGAATTATCTACCTATTGTACAGAATGTACTATTACTAGAATATATGAGAATGCAATGATGTTGGGTTTAACGTCCCAGCGACAGTATTTCAGTCATTTGGAGACGATATCAACTTGAGAAAGATATAGGACTGCCACACTGCAATATCACGCCGTAGACATGTCGCATGATACCACACCAAGTCACATTATGAAATGTTGTGGATAGAAGAAAAAAAAATATTGAGTGAATTAAATTCTCGTTTTGAAATCTAAATACCGAGGTAAAACTTCCCACCAGGATGCAAGACTGCGTCGGTTTAAATATGTTTCTGGCTACGGCATTGTAAATGACTGTGTGTCGGTTCGATATGTAGATGTTAATCATACTGCTTTGGCTAAAAAGTGTGTACATTGCCTTGTGCAATTTTGCACCCCGGTTTGTCTATTTCGGTGTTTGGGTCAGGGTTAGGGTTTGGATTAAGGCACTTACTCTCTCATACGTCTAACGATTCCGATTGAGGATCAGTTGTGTGCGTTTGTTAGACGTTTATTCGTTCCTCGGCTGGTTCTCAGATACTTTTAAGACGGTGACAGACGATACTGACCGTTTCAAACTTTGGACATGTTCAAAGTTTGGAACGTCTAAATACCAATCGCGAAAGACGATTCTCATCAGTTACTTATGCGCTTTGTTGCCGTTTTCACCGTTACTCAGGCGGAATCTAAACGGTATTCATACTTAAATGACCATTTGACAGACGGACAGATCGTCCGCCTCCAGCGGTCTTAGTACCTGCTAAAAGGCCACGGATATAGTGATGAGGCAACAAGCAGAATTGGACCTTTTATAAAACGCACATTGGACGTTGATAGACGTATTATAGACGGTATTCATCCGTTCGTTACTCATACTTAGGTAGACGTTACTCGGACATTCCTCGGACTTTTGATGTTCGGTAAGCTAGACTGAACAAATGCGTTACTTATCTTAAGCGTATGTTTCTCTGATGTCTTTATATGTAACGCACGCGGTTCTATATTCCATTCATGGTCAGCAAGATTGAATTTGTTACCGTCTTAACACCGCATCACAGAAAATTTTAGACGGAGACAAACATACGACACCTTACAGTAATATTCCGCTTATGTACCTTCATTCTTTAGTATATACTTTATTTTACTTACTATTTCTTCACTTTGCATTCTATTGCCAATTCCATTACATCATTATCTGCCATTTAGTTTGCATGTTATTATAGATTTAATGGGGGAGAGCCGTAACTAAGTTTTTGAACTTGTGGCTTGACCCATTTGCATTCTTCTTTTTGGTTTGTTCTTTGTATGTATGTATGTAAGTATGTATGGCAATAAAATATGTTTAAACTAACGGAGACAGACAGACGGTATCGTAGACGGTAGTAAAAGACAGGTGTTAATGTTTGAGAGACCGTTTGTAGGCAGCACGTTAGAGTTGACAGTCTGGTTCGGGGGAATTTAACTTCATCGCACTTGGGTCAGCGATCAGATATTTCACCAGCCCCGTGCCGACCAGGAGTAGAGGGGATATACATATGATATTCAAATTTCCATGGTAGAAAAATCAAGAAGGAGATAAGGACTATATAAGAGTTATATCTGTCGTTCTAATGTTTATAGTAAATAGTGTTATGCTATACTTTTGAAAATAAGTTTGTTTAATGATTCAAAACAGAAATGACACTCGTAAGAAACCTCAAAAGGTAGTTGTCACATCAAATTCTCTTATCCTTTCAACTTGATTTTCAATCAATGATATAAGCAGACGACCACTCAGTGTGAGAATGTACAGTTGATGGGGACGGGATTTGCCCTAACCAAACAGAGTGACCAAACAGTTCATCTGATAACAGATTAATATCAATGTTTTTCTTGTTTGCGCATTAATCGTTCTTAACAATTTGGTTTTTCAAAAACAAAATCCATTGCAGGTTCCATTTCAGTGCAGAGCAGCACCCACGTTGACTAGTTTTATATATTTTATATCGCTCTGTAACAGACGATTTCATTGGCTGGTGGTGGCTGGGTATAAAACGTAATCGAAAGAACAGAATCAGAGTGATGGCGATATCTTCAGATTCTAATATAGCATAGCATAGCGAAGAGTCTTTAAGAAGCTGATTTTTATCAGATAGATTATTTTAACCCATGCAAGAATATATCAGGTTATGCAAATTAGACATATACGCATGTTGTCGATTATCATACGTATATATAACAGGAGGAGTATTCCTATTAAAATTAAGTACACTATACTACAACAATCGTTATTGCATTTAACCGTCAAATTAACCAGTTTTCTGTCTGTATCTCACTTTCTTACTGATCTCTTTCTCTCATATTCATTGTGTGAGATAACACGAGAGAATAGTCTTTTTTTTTTCTTTTCCGTTAGTATTAACTCTCTTGAACCTTTTGACGTGAATAGACTGATACTAATTAACGTTGAAGGTCGTATTCAACTGTCCCCACCCAGTTAGCCTGTCTATATCATCATAAAGTTCAACCATTAAATTAGTGTATATGTATGTAGATAACACAGTTATCTGCAAGTTGTCCCTCTTAAATATAACAATTTCACTGCAGATCTCATTTTCCGACAGTTTGACTTTTTCACGGCAGATGCAGTGTATCATTTCACTTCAGTGTTTTGATGTTTCCGAAAATAAGGCCATATTTGCAAGTGAGTGAACCCTCTAACCGTAGTGGGTTCAAGTCAAAATGTGTACTAAGATTTTCATATGAAGATACTCTTTGTTTGGATTGATATGGTTTGGTGGTTTTAATTTGGAGCTCCCGAAGTCTTCACCCATGTGTACTTATGCTAATGACACGAGGATAAACTTACAGTATAATTGTGGATATATGTATAATAACAACTCTTATAATTGTTTTGATTTAATCCTCTACCGGTTTTACATATTAAGATCATCAGGAGAAATGTTACTTACTATTTGTGTTCAAGGGACGCCACTCTAAATTACATCAGAAAGGTCAGATAATACTGGATTAAAACATATCAATAAATAATTGCTCCTCTTGTCTCCTGGCAACAATACTGTCACTTTGCTTTTATAAAAAAAGGATTACGTTAAATTTGGGTTCCACTGTCGCATAGTTGTCTGTATGGCGAGTCATCCTCAACTTGCGCACCGTGAGATCCCGAATATGTTGTCTGTGTACGGTCAGTCGTTTTCTTAGATCATTTGTTTCACCAATGTACTCTTCGCCACATCCGTTGAAGATAATTACATAGATTACATTTTTTGCGTCGCAGCTAGCGTTTTCCTTAATGGTTATTTTCTTCCCGCATTTAGGTGTTAAGTTTTCCCCTTCAATCAAATAGGCACAAAATCCACAGTTTGGACGATTGCAATGTGTAACTTTTGGTATTATGGTCGTGTCTGTAAATTTTGCTTTTATAATGAGTCTCTTTAAATTTGGTGGTTGGCGTTTGCTTTTAATAAAATTGTATTTCTGTAGAACACTTTGCATATGTGTATCTCTCTTTAATGTAAATATCTCGTCTGAGTTCTCCATATATTTCCGGGGTTCGTGGATTAAAAGTACTGACATAAGCGATTGTTTCATGAAAGCCTCTTGTTTTCTCTTCGTTAATTAGGTTTTTTCAATCTAAAGATTTTGCTCTTTCAATGCCAGGTTTGATCAGTGTTTAAGGATATTTCTGTTTGGTCAAATTTTGTTCAAGTTCATTTGTGCGTTGTTTAAAAGTTTCCTTATTTGAAATAATAGTTCTAGGTCGTCTTGCGAGGGAAAAGGGAAAGCTAACATTGCATGTTTAGGAGGTACGTATTGCTATCTGTGGGATTGTAAAATATGTCAGTTTCGATGGAATTGTCGTTTATCTTGACATGACAATCAAATATGGTAACTTTTTTTCACGAACATCTATAGTAAATTTTATATATTCATGTAACTTATTAGTATGTCGTTTAGTGTATTAAGATCTTCTTTAGATTACGTCCATGGAATAAAGCAGTCATCTAAGAATTTTTTACAGAGTGATTTAAATTGTTCTGTAAAGTCTGATCCAAAAGTCATTACGATGTTATTGCAAAGTATGATTCCTCCTGATGATCTTAATATGTGAAACCGGTAGAGCATTAAATCAAAACAATTTATAAGGCTTGTTATTATACATATATTCACAAATACATATATATTTATATATACTGCTGGGGGCCTCCATGGCCGAGGGGTTAAAGTCGCTCAGCCCCTCACCGCGTGGGTTCGAATCCCGGCAGGGTCATTTGGATTTTCATGTGAGGAAGCCTTCCAGCTGGCTTGCGGTAGGTCGGTGGTTCTACCCGGATGCCTCCGTGCATACGGGGTCTTCCTCCACCTGTAATTAGCTGGACGTCGCTAAATGACTGAAATACTGTCGAAGCGACGGTAAACACAAATAATCAAGTAGTAAAGTAAAGTAGTATATATAATGCTTTACATGTGAAATATGAAATTAGATCGAAATTTTCTTTACGTTATGAGTTAAGTCCAAATCATGTGATGATTTGTATAAAATTAAAGTAATCTAGCCTTTTGAATTCTACATCGTTTATCCTTTTTAGTGGCAAAAGCTTAACAAAAGTGGAGTTCACGTAAATCCTCGTTTTGTAAATAACTTTCTTTTGTGAAGTCTTTTTTTTTTATTTTTTTTTTAAAATAAGTACGGTTGAAAAGGCATTTAGATATAGATTATTTCAGACACCCTATGTATCAACTTAAATTGAAAAGCTGTCAAGAAATTGGGGCTACGGCATTGGTGTTTTTCAAACATATCTTGTTTTAAGTTTATACATTGTATTACATTATAAAGAAAACAAGAGTAGTGTTGTTGTGACCTGTAAAAATGAACTTTCAGCTAATTTCATGTGTATAGGGAGCCTCATATTTACCGCAAGTCCGTGAAAAATTCTAGTGATCCCATTAAAACTGGCTACGTCATCTCTAAATCATTTTGTTTGCAGATATAAAACAATCTATGATTTTATTTTGTATAAGTCCAAGTTTTCAAAGTAAAGTTTAACTAAATCTATCAATATTTCATTAACTATAATTGTACTTCTATATATATTAAGGGAGTAACTATTAGATATTAATGAGGATTTACTTGTTAATTTAACCTGTATATACTATCTTTTGTTTTTATGTCACAGCATATGATTTCTTTTTTCATTTTTTAATGACTAATACATTATTTAAGTTGTGGGGGTTTTTTTTATTGTTGTTTTTTTCATTTTATTAATATTAATTTAATAATTATTCATATGCAATTAAAACATGGTATGTTATACTAAAAAATGTATTCGTTCATAACTAAAAATTAGGTTGGCAATGTCTATTTCACTTCAAAATAAAGTTGAAGCGTCTTCATCATAGTAATAACAATCAAAAGATATCGTATAATATTTAGGGAACCTGTGTAATATTTAGGGAACCGGTGTAATATTTAGGGAACCTGTGTAATATTTAGGGAACCTGTATAATATTTAGGGAACCTGTGTAATATTTAGGGAACCTGTATAATATTTAGGGAACCTGTATATTTAGAAACCTGTATAATATTTAGGGAACCTGTGTATTATTTAGGGAACCTGTGTAATATTTAGGGAACCTGTGTAATATTTAGGAACCTGTGTAATATTTAGGGAACCTATATAATATTTAGGGAACATGTATTAATATTTAGGGAACCTGTGTAATATTTAGGGAACCTGTATAATATTTAGGGAACCTGTGTAATATTTAGGGAACCTGTGTAATATTTAGGGAACCTGTGTAATATTTAGGGAATCTGTATAATATTTAGGGAACCTGTGTAATATTTAGGGAACCTGTGTAATACCTGTGTAATATTTAGGGAACCTGTGTAATATTTAGGTAATATTTAGGGAACCTGTGTAATATTTAGGGAATCTGTGTAATATTTAGGGAACCTGTTAATATTTAGGGAACCTGTGTAATATTTAGGGAACCTGTATAATATTTAGGGAACCTGTGTAATATTTAGGGAACCTGTGTAATATTTAGGGAACCTGTGTAATATTTAGGGAACCTGTATAATATTTAGGGAACCTGTGTAATATTTAGGGAACCGTTATTATTTAGGGAACCTGTGTAATATTTAGGGAACCTTTAATTTAGGAACTGATAATATTTAGGGAACCTGTTAATATTTAGGAACCTGTATATTTACGAACTTTGGAACTTTAGGGAACTGTTAATTTAGGGAACCTTTAATTTAGGGAACCTTTAAATTTAGGGAACTGTAAATTTAGAAATTGTAAAATTTAGGGAACCTGTGTAATATTTAGGGAACCTGTGTAATATTTGGGAACTGATATTTAGGGAATCTGTGTAATATTTATAACGGAACTGTGTAGAATGATAATATTTAGGGAACCTGTTAAATTTAGGAACTGTAATATTAGGGAACCTGTAATATTTAGGGAACATGTATATTTAGGAACCTGTAATATTAGGAACCTTAATATTTAGGGAACTTTGAATATTTAGGGAACCTGTAATATTAGGGCCTTTAATTAGGAACCTGTATTATATTTAGGAACTGTATATATTTAGGAACCTGTATATATTAGGAACCTTAAATATTTAGAAACCTGTTAATATAGAACCTGTGTAATATTTAGGAATGTATAATATTTAGGAACCTGTTAATATTAGGAACCTGTGTAATATTTAGGAACCTGTATAATATTTAGGAAACCTTGTAATTTAGGGAACCTATAAATAGGGAACCTGTTAATATTAGGAACCTTTAATATTTAGGGAACCTTTAATATTTAGGAACCTGGTAATATTTAGGGAACCTGTATAATTTAGGGAACCTGTTATATTTAGGAACTGTATAATATTAGGAACCGGAACCGTGTAATATTTAGGGAACCTGTATATATTTAGGAATTGTAATATTTAGGGAACCTGTATTATATTTAGGAACTGTATTTTAATTTTAGGAACCTGTATCAATTTAGGAACCTGTTTATTTAGGAACCTGTGTAATATTTAGGAACCTGTTATATTTAGGGAACCTTATATTTAGGGAACTGTATAAATTTAGGAACCTGTGTAATATTTAGGAACTGTTAATTTAGGGAACCTGTTATATTAGGGACTTTATATTAGGAACCTTAATAGACGTTATTAGAACTAATTGAACTTTAATATAGAACTGATTAGACTTAATTGGACTGATATGGGAACCTATATTTTGAGAAATAGAACGTATTAGATTATTAGAACTGACTGTAATATTAGGGATTTATATAGAACTATTAGAACGTTAATTAGACGTATTAGACTTATATTGACGTAATTAGAACTATATTAGACTAATAGACTGTATATTGGACTTACCTGTAATATTTAGGGAACCTGTATTATATTTAGGGAACCTGTGTAATATTTAGGGAACCTGTATTATATTTAGGGAACATGTATTTTAATTTTTAGGGAACCTGTATCATATTTAGGGAACCTGTATATTTTAGGAACCTGTGTAATATTTAGGGAACCTGTGTCATATTTAGGGAACCTGTATTATATTTAGGGAAACTGTATAACATTTAGGGAACCTGTGTAATATTTAGGAACTGTTAATATTTAGGGAACCTGTGTAATATTTAGGGAACCTGTTAATATTTAGGAATGTTAATATTTAGGGAACTGTGTAATATTTAGGGAACTGTTAATATTTAGGGAACTGTTAATATTTAGGAACCTGTGTAAATTAGGGAACTGTATAATATTTAGGGAACCTGTAATATTTAGGGAACCTGTGTATATTTAGGGACCTGTTATATTTAGGGAACCTTAATATTTAGGACTGTTAATATTTAGGACTTTAATATTAGGGAACCTGTAATATTTAGGAACTGTATATATTAGGGAACCTGTAATTAGGAACCTGTTAATATTAGGAACTGTTAATATTTGGACCTGTGAATATTTGGGAATTTGTAATTTAGGAACCTGTAATATTTAGGAACTGTGTATATTTAGGAACTGTTAAATTAGGAACTGTATATTAGGAACTGTTAAATTTAGGAACTGTTAATATTTAGGGAACCTGTTATATTAGGAATGTTATATTTAGGAACCTGTAATATTAGGAACGTAATTTAGGAACTGTGTAATATTTAGGGAACCTGTTATATTAGGAACCTGTGTAATATTTAGGAACTGTATTTAGGAACCTGATTATTTGAACCTTTATATTTGGGAACCTGTGAATATTGAACGTTAAATTTAGGAACTGTGTAATATTTAGGAACCTTATATATAGGGAACTGTATAATTAGGGAACTTGGAACCTAATTAGGAACCGAATTTAGGGACTGTGACTGTATATTTAGGGACTGTAATATTAGGAACTGTGTAATATTTAGGGAACCTGTATTATATTTAGGGAACCTGTGTAATATTTAGGGAACCTGTATTATATTTAGGGAACCTGTATAATATTTAGGGAACCTGTGTAATATTTAGGGAACCTGTGTAATATATAGGGAACCTGTATTATATTTAGGAAACATGTATAATATTTAGGGAACCTGTATAATATTTAGGGAACCTGTGTAATATTTAGGGAACCTGTGTAATATTTAGGGAACCTGTATAATATTTAGGGAACCTGTGTAATATTTAGGGAACCTGTGTAATATTTAGGGAACCTGTATAATATTTAGGGAACCTGTGTAATATTTAGGGAACCTGTGTAATATTTAGGGAACATGTATAATATTAATGGAACCTGTATAATATTTAGGGAACCTATGTAATATTTAGGGAACCTGTGTAATATTTAGGGAACCTGTATAATATTTAGGGAACCTGTGTAATATTTAGGGAACCTGTATTATATTTAGTGAACATGTATAATATTTAGGGGACCTGTGTAATATTTAGGGAACCTGTGTCATATTTAAAGAACCTGTATAATATTTAGGGAACCTATATAATATTTAGGGAACCTGTATAATATTTAGGGAACCTGTCTAATATTTAGGGAACCTGTATAATATTTAGGGAACCTGTATTATATTTAGGGAACCTGTGTAATATTTAGGGGAACCTGTATAATATTTAGGGATCCTGTCTAATATTTAGGGAACCTGTGTAATATTTAGGGAAACTGTATAATATTTAGGGAACCTGTATAATATTTAGGAACCTGTGTAATATTTAGGGAACCTGTGTAATATTTAGGGAACCTGTGTAATATTTAGGGAACCTGTGTAATATTTAGGATACCTGTATAATATTTAGGGAACCTGTATAATATTTAGGGTACCTGTGTAATATTTAGGGAATCTGTGTAATATTTAGGAAGCCTGTGTAATATTTATGGTACATGTATAATATTTAGGGAATCTGTGTAATATTTAAGGAACCTGTGTAATATTTAGGGAACCTGTGTAATATTTAGGGAATCTGTGTAATATTTAGGGAACCTGTATAATATTTAGTAAACCTGTATATTATTTAGGGAACCTGTATATATATAAATATACAGTATTTGTCAATTATTAAGAAAAAGCTTCCAAATTTTTTTAACATGAACAGTACTAGATTTTTTTTACAATATCCAAGTGTTATACAAACATATTACACTAAAGCTAAATATTATTAATAATACTATGCGAGAGAGATCACAACATATAAAAAAGTAAACCGATGAGAAAGGAAGAGCAAGAAAATATTTGCTTGTTCCTACATACACGTTCCTTACGTCTTGTTCCTCATTCTGAAATACCAAAATATCACTACAAGTTACTAAAATAGAAGTACTACACTGGTTTTACTAAAAAAAACATCAGTCAAAGCATGCAACTAACGACTATTCAGTTTTCCTGCAAACTGTGCGTCATTTTATGTTTGTAAACATAAGCACATGACTTTACGACTATGATGTTAAGAGACTGTCTAAGTTTGTTTGGATATTCACCTGCATCTCCTACCGGAGAAAGACAACGCGATGATTTTACCCTCGATTGTCCACGCTGATTAAACCTCAGGGTTTCCGGACACTTCCTCCAGTAATTTAGCATTCTTCAAGGCGAGATGTCCCCTTAGATTGTTTATTTTTGCAAATTCTGGGACTCTTTATTTCTCCTCTCTTAAATACATTGGTGATGGAGGAGATAACATATAAGGGTGAGAAAATTCCAAATAAATCAAGCTCCACCTCAGCTCTATTGATCACACACGTAGGTGCGGAAAATCTGGGAAAATCACAGTTCACTTGTTTTTGTCTAAGTCCAACAGGGGAGAAACATCGGCGATGTAGGAATAGACAAAATGTATCTCATTTCTTCCGACGTTTAAGCGAAGAAAAAAAAACAAAGCAGTCTCATGAGAAATGACACTTATTGGGAATCGGGGATGTCCCCCCGTTGAACATTCACTGAGGCTTCGACTATAGCTAGAAATGTTCATCGAACAAAGGCATTGAATTGTCGGGTTCAGCAAAGCTCCTGGGAACCCAGGGCTTCACCGAATTTGTCCTGACGTCGGAAACACATCGGAAAAATGTCAATGCTAGCATTGATTTTCCTATGTTTTCTTTTTTGCAGTTCATCCGAGGACCATCTTTGTCTCAACGTGGTTAGCAACGCTCCCAAAGCTTCCCAAGAATGCCGGGAAACCTGGTCTTGACGCCTCAATGTCGAGACCTATCAATTTCCGTCGGTCGGCAGTACATCCCCATTTTAAAAAATGCCCAGTAACATATGATTGTATAAGAAGTTATAGGCTACTTCAATATATCTACCCCCTGTCATATAAATTGCTTATGAAGATAGGAAAAATTCCAGACTAGTCTGGTCTTGTCAGCCCTCCATCCATCATCTTACAGACTTTATGTAAAGTTTTTGAAAATCCGGGCTTGTCAAACTCCCCTTTCCTGGTAGTATGGGAAAATTCGGATATTAGATTTTCATATTTTATACTGAATATCTAAAGGTGGATAATGGTTGGTCTGGTCAGTCTGGTCAGCCATGGCTTATTCGTAATCGTTCGGATATGCTCGACAAGTTAAGCGCAATTCCTTTTTTTATAGAAATTCTAGGCTCGTTCCGTTAATCCTCTTCATAACAAAAGTCATACTTGGTATATTTGGATACTTGGTCATACATACATCTGGGTTATCTAATGTCTATAACTCTACACGTATTAAGTGAACAAGAATAACCCCATTACTCAACATTGCATTGCATGGTGACTCTGGCGCAAATCTTTTTTCAGATATGACTCGAACAAAAAAGCGCATCTGACGGACATCGCAAGGACAATAATATATTCAAACAAACGTTCCTGTTAATCCAGGAAATGATGAAATATATTACTTTTATTATTCGTATATATACTAAGTAATCTGAACTCATAAACTAATCATTATCCTTCTAGAATATACTTCGTTTGCATCTATTGTACACAAATGGATTTTTTTTTTAAAAAATGAATGGGTCAGCCGTAATTTCTCAAATATAAGCAATACGGTTAGATGGCGTAAAAGGTGTCACTTAATTGTCCATGTCTATATATTTCTTTTCAAAAGATTTATTTCAAATCATTACAAGGTTTTGCTTGCTTATGACATTTACTGCGGTGTTGATGTTAAAAAAGACTCATCGCCGACACTTTTAAAATAAAATGCGCCTGTGTGCTATTGGGAAATTGCAAGCTGGCATGCGACAAGCTGATGTCAGTGCCTCCTTCGGGCTGGAAAGAGTTTCAACCCAGACGGCTTGTTGAATCATTCGAAGTATGCGGTGTCGTTGGTTTGCAGTAATTTATAAACATGCGAATAAAACACTTGTAGAGCAATTTATTATGCCCCTACCAAAAATGTAGTGCATATATTTGCCTTTTTACGTCTATACGTATGTACGTACGTACGTTCCGTCCCGAAACTTTGTGACACGCATAATTCCGAAAGTATTTGTACAACAAACTTGAAACTTCATGGATATATTATACGGACAAGAACTTGTGCACCTGGGTATTTTCATCGTACCGCCGTTGAAATTGACCAAGTTATGTTTTTGTTTTTGAAAAATATAGAATTGTATGCTTGTGACGCACATAACTCTGAAAGAATTTGTATACAGACTTCCTAAATATATTATTCAGGACATGAACTTGTGCACCTTGGTATTTTTATCGGACCGCCGTTGAAATTGACAAAACTAGGCGTTTAGGAATAGTATGAAATTTTTATTTTATGAAGCCCACAATTCCAAAAGTATTTATGTTACAAACTTGAAGCCTCGTGGACATACTCTTGTTCATCTGGGCATTTTATTGGCCAGTTTTCACTTAAATAAGCTTTCATTTTCCTCTGGGAATACTGATTTCAATGATTGGACAGCAGTGAAAAATAACAAATAAAGCCATGGGACATGACTTGCACACCTTGGTGTTGGCCCTTGTTTTGGGAAAATGCGACGGGTGGGGTTATCTTTGTCCTCTGGACTCAATTCTAGTTTTAGATTTACTTTGTCGTGCCCCTAGGTGCAATAACGTGTTTCCTCATATCTTAGCGTAACATATGTATTATGTTTTATTTTTAGAATAACATTAAATAACACCATGTATGATTCATTTCGATAGTTTTTAAGGGGCGTGCATTAACAGCCGCACGAACAAGATCAGAAGATCTAAATTTAAGTCTAAAGCGGATTTAAAGTATAGTAATAAGTTTTGAATGATAGATAGATCTACACAAAAGAAAATTAAGTTTCAAATCCTTCACTATGAATATATGGAGAAGAAGGGTGATCTTATCTACTTACTACCATGGATGTAGTCCGACAGAATAATACAAACATATGGGCATATATAATGAACGAAAAGAGAGTGTGTGCAACTCTGTTACACAGGTGTTCCCTGCTTGAGTTGATAAAGCGTAAAAGAAATAGACAAGGGGCAATGCATTATTGTAAAATAACGATTATATCATACGAGGGGTGTTAGAAAAGTATCCAGAAAAGTGTCATAACTTATTTATTAATATGGGTAGAATAAAATTTTCAAAAATGATACTTTGATATATTTTTAATTTCATCCGAAAGAGAGAAGGAAACAAATTGCACTCATGCAAATTCCACAATCACTATGGCAACGTCAGGTAAGCGGGGCAAATTTTGCAGGTCTTCAAATGTTTACTCGTCTTTAAAGACCACATATAAACATATTCCCAAAGCCAAAAACTACCCAAAATATACGTATCGCTTCCAAAGCTTTTTCTCAAGACCTACTTAATGTCATGGACAGAAATCTAACGTCAATTCCTTCAATATTGGAAGAAAAGAACATTTATTTAGCGAAAACCGTAAATATGACACTAGAAAAGCGCTATTCCCTAAGTTTTTGTATATCAATATGTAAAACGAATTCAAAGATACTTCCCATGATCATGGACTCTTGCGGCAAAGGTTAAACGAAGAAAACCATCATATATGGGTGTTTCATCGCTTTCAAGACGACCCTGCACACAATGTTGCCGACGGCCCAATATCTGGACGTCCGTGCACGACGTCAGGAAAAGAAGACACAATTAAGGAGTGATTTTGGAAACATCCGTAAAATTGCACCGGAGCGTTTCAGGTCATACTTTTGAAAAATAGATCCGTAGGTGGGACATTTGTTGTATCGTGCAAAGGAAAATATTTCGAAAGTATATAATTTTGGATGTGTCAGACAGTTTTTACAATTGCCATATTCTTTTCACGAGTAAGTTGCCCCGCTCAACGTTACCCGACGTTGCCAAAGTGACTGTAGAATTTGCAACAGTCCAATTTGCATCAATTTTTGCTTTTGGATTAAGTTCAAAATATATTATAGTATCACTTTACGAGATTTCTTTCTAATAACCGTATCACTGAAAAAGTTATAGCAGTTTTCTGGATACTTTTAGAACACCCCTCGTACAAACGTAAAACTTCTCGCTCCACCTACATTCTTGTGATTCTTGGTTTTACCCAATCATTTTGAGTTACTGTTTTTCTGATCAGACTTTCAAATGAGGAAGGGAGGTCCAAAGGGAGGCGGGCTCTCTCGGAGTGAGGGATATAAGTCTTGGCCACAACGGAAGTACTCATAGTCGATGGAGCGCCGCTGAACGGAAGAAAACAAAATCAGTAAGTAAATATTTTTTTTTTTAAATTCAAAAAGTTTATTTTGATATTTTTATTTAAAATATTATCAAAAGACTTTTTGCTAATGTTATTACAAAGTTTAGGGCTCTGAAGGAAACGCAAATGTGGGTGAAACATACATTTGGCAAGGTCAACACGTGAAATGTTGATGTGAAAAATAATGTAAACAGGAAAAGAATGTAATTTAAATATTGCGAGAAAAACTCTCATTGACAGTTCTTTTGGTGTCTGAACAAGTAAACATATACTATATTTTACTATTTAGGTTTTACTTATAATATATAATATAAATTGCAATATGTCTTTTATATTTTTATGCAATTTGTTTGTTTTACATTGATAAAAGAATGTTTCTGCCAGTGTATATTACTTAGGAATGTGTATTTTAACGTATGTTAAGTCGTCTTAAGAAAAATTTACAGTATGTGAGAAAGGGGCTATGTTTTTTTAGTCTCATAGACGGTATCAAAGGCACTAAATCGAGCCCCATTCAGTTGTAATACTTATGATTTCATGTGATTTGCTTTCTGTAGTAAGTTTTCTATGAGAATTTTAATTTCTACTTGAATTATATTATTAAAATGATTACTAAGTAATCATTAAAATATTAAGAAATCTAGATACAAGTAAAAATGTAAGATGTAAAATAAACACGGATTTCAAATGCTAAAATTACATCTCGTTTTGTTCGTCAAACCTAACAAGGTGACGCAGTCATGTATCAATGATTTCTACTGTATCGCGCAGGTACGAGTAATTTGGATTTTGAACTTTTTGTTACTCATTATAAATGTATTTATCATTTATCTCACGTGGGAATAAGGTAGAACTTAGCGTTATGGATGAGCACTCTGACGAAGTGTAGAAAATGTAGGACGTTCATTTCGTTGTGAATATATTTATTTACGAAAGACGACGGCAAACAAAATATTTCCATTTTACATGTATTCTTTGAGAAGAGTTTATTTTGACATCCTATTTGTTTTTAAGTAATTTCGTTTTTCATTGAAAATCTTTCAACTTATTTTTTATAACTCTTACCAGTGTAATGGACATTACTTTATTGAAGGGAAAAAAAAGAAAAAAAATGCTTGTCAGAAATAAAGCATAAAAAAACGTTTCCTAAATAAGATGAATTTAAATGTGTTCACGTTAGACCAATATAGTACCTACATGATAATGATTTGATATTTTTCAGTGGATTATAGGGAAATGTCAGTATATCAAAAATGGTGATGTTTTATAATTTTCACGGTTTGGTAATGGGACTACTCTTTTTCTTTATTTCCTTGTAAAGTTTTAATTTAAAAAAAAAAAAAAAAAAAAAAAACACTCACATTTTTCACATTTTACTTGATTTCTACCTTGAAATAAATCATCTTCAAGAAATAAAAAAAGAAAAGAAATTTTGAATACATAAATTCTATGTTTTCATTTATGGGACTATAATTTAAGCCGAATAGCGATATGTAAGTACGACTTCCAGAATTTATCCTTATGAGTAAAAAGTATGATGAACTTAGTTACAATGTATAAAGCGTAGTTGAAAAGCGATAAATAAAAATAATACATATAATTGTTGAATATTTTTATATTCCGCCTTATCGAAATATTAAAAATGATATTCCTCTGAAACCAAAAACTATTCTCAATATCATAATATAAAGGAGTGACATGTTATCACATTATTAGTCACATTATCTTGATAGTACCGAATGCTTTATGTGTTGAATGCCACGCAAGCGCGATTTTTACGGCTAAAAGAGTTGTTGTTTTTTTTAAGTTTTATATGATTTACGTAAGTATTTATGGGTGGAAATCTTGGATGACATACAATTTTACATCATGCCGTAGGAAGGGGATCGACAAATTAAGGTGTACCTCATGAATGAAATGCATTTCGGCTTGGAGGCTTAAACGTCATGTAAACTAATAAAAGGTGGCAGGAAAGCAAATAATTTTCAATTGAGAAATTCTCAGAAACAATGTCAATCTCAATTTCATTACTAAGTCTCAGTAGATTGCATACATACAAAACACTAATTCAAAATCATTTAACATTCTGGCGACTCAACAGTTCTGATCAAAATTTCATGACAATTTTTTATTTACCCACCCACCTAAATGCATGTATTAGTTATCGTTTATATTTTAAATTTTATGCAATTTATCGCAAGCGACGCAAAGCGGAGCGCTGAGATAAATCCAAAGAATTAAAAATATGAACGATGACATATTTACAGATTGTCATGTACGCCATACAGTGTAGCCTTTGGCATCGAATTATTGAACCGCCTCCCATCGACAGTTTTACATGGTGTGATGAGTACGATTCAGTGTCAATGTCGCTGAGTACATTTATATCTTGAAAACTAGCTCCGCCCATAATTCGCTTTAGTCACGTATGCAACATAAGATTATATTTTGTCCATATCAAGACCGCACGGTTCAATTTATGCAGTCTATTTTTTCAAATTTTGAATAAAATATTTCTCAATGGACGATAAAGAGTAAGCTAAATTGCAAATACTTAACATATTTTCTAATAACTTCCTAGCTTTATAAAAAGCAAATGGCTGATAGCATTTACTTAACATATGTATATTGATATATGCAAAAATATTAAATACGAAATATTTTTAAACCTACAACAATCAAACCTACAGCCCCCTCTTGCAACACCTGTATGTTACACATTTCAACCATCTTATCCCCTGGAGTCACTGAACAATAATTTCAAAGAGATGAATTTCATAAAATATAATTGTTATCTGTGACATTTATCAGAATTCACGATATTTAAGAGTTGTATCACAATTAAGAATTTCCTCACAGGTAGACGGTCTAAACCAATAAGTACACACCATGACCAGATGAAATGCAAATGTAAAATGAGTATCATTATTACCACTTAGGAAACGTTAAATTCAGTCATATTTGTGTTAAAGGCCAATTGTGTATAAAATAAACTCTTCTCAAAATTGACAACAGTAATCTTTTAGAAAATCTAGCGTTTTTTATATATACATGTACATATATGTGTGTATATGTATACGTGCGTAACCTTCAGTTGTCTTAATTTTTTCTGTAGGGTTACAAAGGGGATACTGATCATGAACTAAAACAATATAGTGAAATAGAAAACTGGCGTTTAAAATCGTTTCTGCTTGTAACTATTATAGGTTTAGCTTTATAAAGAACATATAATGTATATGTGTGTATGTGTATCTGTGTATATGTGTATGTATATGTAGTTATGTGTATATATGTATATGTACGTGTATATGTATATGCTATAGATGTATGTATATGTGTATGTATATGTATTTATGTGTATATGTGTATGTATGTATATGTACGTGTATTGTATATGATATATATGTATGTGTATGCGCGCGTGTGTGTATATATGTTTATATGTGTATATATGTATGTATATACGTGTGTATATATGTTTTATGTATATATGTATGTATATACGTGTGTGTATATATGTTTATATGTGTATATATGTATGTATATACGTGTGTGTATATATTTATATGTGTATATATGTATGTATATACGTGTGTGTATATATATGTTTATATGTATATGTATGTATTATGTTGTATTATGTATTATATACGTGGTTATTATATACGTGTGTGTATATATGTATGTATATACGTGTGGGTGTAAATGTTTAACCTTTACTTGCCCTAAATTTTCGTTTCATTTGGTTACTACTACAGGGTATTGATACATGTATTACTTTCTTCATTTATATATATATATATATATTCTTCTTCCGAACATTCCCATCCCCTTGAAAAAAACAATGATTTTCTTTTCAATCTAACTCATTTCTGTAGATTTATATTCTAACTAATTATCATAATATCTATAGATCTAGAAAACAATTCAAAATATGAATGCACTTGGTATATTTTAACAACAAACACAAAAATGTGTTAAAGTTACCAGCCATGGAACGATATAAGTTACCAACGCTTAATATGAAAACTTAAAACAATAACACCAAATTTTGCCCTTAGCATTGATACTTCAGACCATAGCTTGGTGTATACTCAATGTAAATCCATATATCTAAAATGCCTACATATCTATACTATATCAATTTGATATATGCATAGTTTTAACAACTGCAATCCTAAACAAGTTTTTCATTCAAATAAGCAGTACATAAACAATATGCATACACATATTCTCACAAATTAACACATATTTATAATTATATTAGAATTGATATCAACAAAGTTCATGACTAGTTATCTAACAGAACTGTACCTTCGTTGTCTTTACCAGACAATTGTGTCTATACAAGTCAAACTGTAAATAACAGGCAAGTGGTATGCTCAACAATTTCAAATTCATGTTTAATATATTATAACATTGCTTCCATCCCCTGAGTTGCTAAATCTGAGATTGAAGATTACATAAGGCTTTCTTATATCTGAAACATTTTCAATGTGACATTTGGCAAAGCATCAAAGTAAAGATAATTCAACACCTATGAAAAATGAAATAATGTCACACATATTAAAATTTAAAGTGGGGCCTCCGTGGCCGAGAGGGTAAAGTCGCTGACTTTAACACTCACTCAGCCCCTCACCGCGTGGGTTCGAATCCCGGCAGGGGCATTCGGATTTTCATGTGAGGAAGCCTTCCAGCTGGCTTGCGGTAGGTCGGTGGTTCTACCCGGATGCCTCGGTGCATTCGGGTTCTTCTTCCACCCACCTGTAATAAGCTGGACGTCGCTATATGAAATAGTCATGTCAAACTTAAAGTAAATCTCAAACCATATAACTCTCCCAGAATATAAACCCCCTAAATATGATTTCAAACTCAAATTTGTTTACAGAAAAGCAATTTGTTTAAATTCTTATTCTGTAATTCTGATACATCACTTCTTGATACTTAATATGGTAAAGCAAAACTTGTAACACAAACATAACTAATAACTAGAAGTCGTTTGTTTAAGATACAAACGAAGCGGATTTTCATTTGCTTATTTCAAAGGTATTGAATATATAAGTTAATACAAAGAAATGGAATAATGCATTTAGCATTTAATACTTATGACTTTTTTAACACATTTTTAAAAAGCACTGGTGAGAGCATTATTATGGCTCTTTCACTACTTCAATTATAATCACTATGAGGAAATTTAAACACCCTTACGTGAACCCATATTGACTAAGACACTATTTACTTCTCTTCAATAAGACACACGCGATTTATTGGTCGTCTTAGAACTTTATCTTATATTTGGACTTCCACAACGCGTACATGGTCGTCGTGTTCTCTGAACACACGAACAATTTTTCCCAATTTCCACTGAACGCGAGGAATTTCTGAATCAATAACGATTACCATATCACTAACACTGGTATCTCGAAATTCACTATACCATTTCTTACGTACCCCAAATATCGGCGAAGGAATTCGTGAAACCACCTGGCCCAAAAATGCTTTACTAGTGTTTGAACTCGTCTCCAGCGTTTTCGATGTCGACAGTCTCCGGTGCGCATTGTCCTCCCAACTGACCATGTAGAAAATGGTTTGGTGTTAACACTGGTTCATCTTCTGGATGTGAACTCTGATAGGTCAAAGACAAATCGCTGACACAAGTTCTTCATCATTTACATCTGATAGCATCAAAATTTAAGCTCTGATTGAATAAGGTACCAAGAACCCCAATGGATCATATAATGTATCAACTTTGCTCAAAAATCTCATCTTAGTCATTTCAAAAGTCTCTGCCACTCCACTGTCTTTAAATGTAAAATTGTCACTGTCAGCATGCCAGCCATAACATCCACAATGTCTTTACTACTGGAGTTTCATTTTCACTAATGTCTGTCTCAAATACCTTATTCTTCTTTAGGATTTTATCCAGCACTTCCGCAGAATTACTTAACCACTTTCTTGCATGCCCGCTTTTTGCCAAAGTTCGGTAAGCTGACCATACGACTTTAAGCCCGCCTCTATGTCTTTCACCGAATCAATGCTATCATCTATATATGTTGATTTCAAGATTGTCTCTGAAGCTAGTGGAAACTGTTTTTCGTAATTCCTGACATGATACTGTGTGACACACTGGGCCAAAAATGGAGAAGCATTTATTCCAAACATTAACCAACTGAACTCATACTCTCTAATTGGGCTTTGTGTGGTTGGTCTCTACAGAAGTCTATGATAATGACGATCAGGAATAGGAATGCCTCTTTGCAAATACATTTCTTGGATGTCACAAGCGATTGCAATAGAATGTCTTCGAAAGCGTATCAGCACATCAAACAGATCTCTATGTAGCGGTGGTCCTTGATCCATAGTGTCATTCAGCGAAGTAATTTTGCTTTGCAGAAGCGTCAAATACTATTCTTACTTTGATTGTGCTTCTGTCCGGTCATACTACAGGAAAATGTGGTAATTACCAAGACATTTCATGTTTTTCAGTTGCTTTTGATATGTACCCTTTTTCTTCATACTGCTTTAATGTTTCATTATACTTCTGGTAAATTTCAGGACTCTTAATCAAACGCTTTTCAGTGATCATTAACCTTTTTATTGCCATGTCTGAGTTTTCTGTCAGTTGACTTCTACTTTCATTCCATGGAATATTGATCTGATAGCGATTGTCGAAAAACTGAGTTGAATGTTCAGTTTTTTCCAACAGCACCTTATCACTTGATAACTGTCTCTTGTCACCTTCTAATCCTCCATCTATTTCTCAGAAATGCTTATGTGTCTCATTTAACTATAGATCATGTTCCTTCCCAAGAAAGACTAGTTCGTTGTGTCTTATTTTGGCGCAGATTACCAGCACATATCCAACCTAGTGGGGTTAAGCGTGCAATTGGCTTGTTCTCCATGTATCTCATACAATGATTGATGTAGATCTGAATAATCAAGACCAGTGGCATGTCTACTCCACGTTTGTTACCCATTTTGGGAAATGTTATACCTTTCGGATGTTCCCATTAGTGTGAATATTTGTTGATTTCAATGGCTTGTAAATTGCCAGTTACATTCACAATTGTGATGGCTTCAACTGACATGCTTAATTGACCATTTACACTTTCGAGTCCAAATTGAACTTGAAGAATCTGAAATTTCTCTGATTTTACATTGAGAACATTGACTGATAATTCCGTCATTTGTAAATCTGACAATGGATATCCAAGTTCTGTCACCATACTTCTGTTTATATATTTCTGGGTACATCCATCATCCAAAAGTGCTATAACCTGCAAACTTTTAGCACCATGATAGATGATAACAGGTACTATTCTCAACCCTATGTATGTTTTGTCTGAGCATTTATGAGTATGTCTCTGATCTTGTCTGGGATCTTCATGCTCTTCTGTTTGTTAATAAATCTCATGCTGATATTCATTTGAATGAAGCAACCTTTAATGCATTTTTGTGCAGTCATTTATTCCACATATGCGACCAAACCGACATTTATTTCCAATATGTTGTTCCCAGAAACATCTGAAGCACAACGACAAAACCTTTGCCTTCTCCCATCTTCCATGTACAAATATTTGCTTATACAGATGACATTACCAGATGACATGTGGTCCCTTACACATTTTACGTGTTCTCTCAGTCTTTTTTTGGCACTTTGTGTGAAATGTGTAGTTTCCCTCCTTTTATTTGAACTTTGGTATCCATGGATTTCTCGTACAGTTTTCATTTCAGTTGTTTTATACGGTGATTCTTTTATTATCCAACCTCTAGCGTATTCACAGATTCATTTTCATCATTTTCATTTATCCATCTATGGTAATATTTCAACAGACAACTTTTTCTGTAATCGTAAATACAATGCCCCATCTCCAAGATAAACATTACGACCCGCCTCAGACAAGTTAATAACGGCAATGTCAGGAAAGTCAGCAACTTTTCCAGATTTTGTACAGTCTTCTCTTTAACCACTGGAAGTTCTTCAATTAATAAACTGCACTTGTCGTTTCTTACCTCCATAATTTCTTTCAAGCCTACATGTTGCTGCCTCAAAAGCTGTCTTGGAATGTCCCAAATTTCCAATGCATTCTAGAGCCTCACCTTGAAGATACTGTCTTAACTGCAAGAGTTTATATTCCGGGATGGCCGGGGCATAATCTAAACATGACATGAATGCAGCCTTCCATGACTCATATTTAGTCTTATCCCCTGTAAATGCTGGTATTGTAACACGTTTCATTTTTTTTCAAAGGTCCCCACCAACACTTACTTCTTTTGGCGAATCATCCTCGGCATTTTTGGTCTAACATATCCTGTACACGTTTATGAATATCACTATATATGATATCCATTTCCTCGGAAATCTTCCGTACACCCTTAAAATCCCTATTGGTAAAATGAACACAGTTCATCAAAACCCCTTGCTAATTTATCTTGAGAAAATCAAAGTTTGTAACTTACGTAAATTCCTTTTTCCACATGTTATTTATCACTGTCCAATGCATATAACAGTTTATTTTTTGCCTTTGTGAATGCTGTTTTGCAACGAGTTTTGTTTTTCCTCAGCACAAGCTCCGCACGCGATTTCACGTCGATTTCCTCTTCATCCATGTTCGCCATCATAAAATAACGCTTCAGTAGGAATAACCAACATATAACCTCGCTCTGCTACCATAAGTGTTCTATTGATCGATATTATAAGCAAGAAAATCTTTTGAAATTATAGTTTATATTCCTTTTTTGCTGTACCTTTCTAATATAGCGGCACCTTTCTAATATAGCGGCCAACTCACAAGCAGTTAAAATTAAACTCACAACCTGATAAAATTAACAAAGGAAATCACTCTTGAAAAATTATCTATATCTTCATTTCTTAAATTTATCTTCTCCTAATAACTATATCTTCCATTCAATATCTATATCTTCTAGGCATATCAATATCTTCTTCCTAACATTC
Organism: Solen grandis; assembly: GCA_021229015.1. Classification (NCBI taxonomy): domain Eukaryota; kingdom Metazoa; phylum Mollusca; class Bivalvia; order Adapedonta; family Solenidae; genus Solen; species Solen grandis. The sequence goes on from CM037792.1 coordinate 32,675,845, forward strand.
ATGACTATGACAAAATATTCTAAAGGCTACAAATATGTTAAAATATGATAACAATTTAGAGGTATTACATGAATTTGACATGACATGAATTTGCATTAAAACAGTTTCACATTTTCTTCTTTCGACAGCTGGTCTGTTAAAAACAAACTCCTGCCATGACGAAAGTGTTTGTTTTCCTATGCCTGCTCTCCTTGACAAGCATCGCTTTCGCACAATTTGACCCTGACGGTAAGATATTCTTAAAAACAAGATAACCGATGAATAAAAGCTGTTTTCGAAAGTTTCCAATATAGACGGCGTATAACTTTAAGACGGTTATGGTACGCTTCATTGCAATTGTTATGACTCCCTCTATGATTCGCTTCGTTCTATCTGATCTTTTCTTTAAATCTCAATGAACGCCGTATATATTTTTACTCGATTATTTTTGTCTGTCTCTCAACAGTGTCAATAAATTGTGGTATGGATAGCATCGAGCTTAACATTACTGGCACGACCGAAGGCGGCGAGGTCTTAATAGTTTTTCATTGCACGAAACAACCAACCAGTCTTGGATTCACTCAAGTCATATTTAATGAAACAACGTGTGGGAATGGGATGCCCCCAATATTAGTAAGATTTATATAATTTCATTGCCATATTCATGTTCATTTATATCAATAAAACGAGGTTGAACACAATGACAGGCAATAACTAGAATACTTTTAGCTTTAGAATGGACGAAGTGTACGACATTTAGAATCATTCATTCATTTAATAAGAATATTTTATTTATATTATTTATATACGTTTTTATATATAATTATTATATCTTATTCTTTAATTTGATTCTGTTATACCCGTAAACTAGATACAAGTGTTAATCAGTTCATCTACTGGCTAGCAGAAATAATATTCGCTATTTTACACGCATTTTTGAATTTGTAAAATAATCGGTGACGCTTTGTGTTTCTTATCTAAATTATCATCTTAAGTAGTTTTAATTGGAGGATAAGCATTTGTTTCTAGTTTCGTATCATGAATTTATGTTTATATTCTGTGAGAAAGATTACCCGTCTCTTATAACTGAATTTTTAACTGGCATATACATTTTGAATCGTCCATTTTGTATGCTAATATGTATTGTGTGTACAAAGAACTTCAATAGAATAATTAATATCAGAATATATTCCTTGCATGTCGCTGGGCATATAAGGTTAGTTACGGGACTGGTTGACCAAGTGTCAAATCAATTTAAATGGAATGACTGAAACGTGTTTACGGCATGATATCGCAGAGAAGAACGCTCTTAATTTGATACGAATAAATGTAGTCTCCAAATGACTGAAATACTGTCAATGGGTCTTTCATACAACCAAGCAGATAGAAAACTGTACTGAGCCTCGGGATATGTACAAATATCTTATCTTTCATGTGAGTTTATATACAAGTAACATTCTGAAGTCAGTCTTAGTCAAAGACTCTTAATAAGAAGTAAGAAAACACTTTTATTCTGAAAAATTCTGAATTTGATTCTGAATCTAAGGTGTATTTTCTTCTGACAGAACTAGCAAACTGTTTAAACATGTATATTGGTTTAGTTTTAACGTTGAAAGACAGTTTCACCCTTTCCTTTAAACATTCAGAATTTCCTGATGCTTTGTATGTTGTTAGTATATTATCTGAATTACTAAAATATGAAATTAAACAGGATGTCACAAGCATTAGAAAAAAATGGATGTTTTTTTATTAGTATACGCTATATAGCAGCAATTGAGGATAAATTTTCACCGAAATCTAAGTCTTTTTTTTTTTCTTCAAAAGAATTACAATTATTAATAAATGTTATATCGTTATAGGGATAAAACATCAAATTAAATAAGCCATAAGACAAAATGAATTTTACTAAATATTTTATCTATTATTAAATACCTTTACATTTGGCTACAACATACTTTTTTTTTTTGACAAAAACGAACAAACCAACAGTATTTGTTCAAAATTATTTTAACTTAGCATATTTTTCTTAATATGTTCAAACATTCAGATTTTTCTAATTTTTCATGAATGCTATATACGCACTTTTTCTATAAAATAAAAGCTGAAAACAATAGGTCACCAGGCTTATTCTTTAAGAAAATACATTTTACGTCTGTTGGTGGAGAATTTACTCGGAAAGAATTTAACTTAGGAGTTGAATATTTTCTCATGTAAATATGTATAGGCCTGTAACTACCGAAATCCCGCGTACAGTTCTCAGGAAAAACGCGTATGCCCCGAAGATTCTGTTCCTCTTAATCGTTTTAAACATTTTTCTTCCAGTGTGTTACCACAGTCGTCATGATTAATTAAGTGCAGTGCAGTAGACAATTACGGCAATATTCAAGACTGGTTCTAATTTGCGGCTGGTAACAGGACTGAAATCTTTGTAGTTGGAATATAACTCTAAACCCTTTTTCGATCTTTTTTCCCATAATCTAGCGTTTTATTATTTTTTTTTTTTTTTTTTTTTTTTTTGTATTTAAACAAAGACTGTTTATTTGTATTACCGGTGAAAACGTAAAATTTTCTAGTGCGTGATAATTGAAACTGTTACGACCGTCTTTCAAACAACTTGTTCATGGTTCATCGGATAAAATAAAAATCGTGCTTATTTTCTATTTTTGCTCACTCCGTCGATTAATTTGGTACTTCGTAGAGTTATTGTTTCCGACAAATAAACTCGGGAAGTGAAGGTAACATTACACAGGAAGACGCTATTTTTCGTGTTTCATAAACGTTATTCGAGGAATTCCGGTTAACATAGAATACGGTATCTCAGGAGATTTGCTATACCACGTGACACATTCAAAAAAAATGGCGTCATCACTAGTCCCGGGTTGCGAATTCGTAAGTGTGATATAGGTTTTCAAACTGTGAAATTAGTGCATGCGTAGAGAGTGAATGCCATCAGTTATGTGGCGGCGCACGAAAGAGGAATTCTAACTGTAGGAGTCTATAATTCTATATGTTGTTTAATTCCGTTTGTAACGGTATTGCCTGTGATGGAGAAACCTCCTGTTGTCTTATAACCCCGTAAAATGTTGCAATTTTGAGGTAATATACACTGATAGTTTTAAATTTAAAATCTTAATCAATGATCGTCTATGAATGAGCTGCCTTAAGTATACACAAATTGCAGACTAAAAAAAAAGTAAATTTGTAAACGGTCTTCTCTGTGGATGCAGGTTAGTTTGCTTGATTTCATTGTACTATACATGTACTTAACCCAGTTTCTTTATCATCCGTATCGATATGATACTATTGTAAAAACAATATAACTTCATCATTGAAAATTGTTATCTGATAATATAAGACCCCAGGCAAGTAAAATTCATATATGTGAATGGACAATTGTTTTAGTTTAGCAAGATATGAAAACTTCGCAAGGGGCAGAATAACAATTAAAAAAATAAGTTTGTTACCAAACTGTTATAACATAAAGCTGGTTACCAAACTCTTATAACAATTACTCGTATTACAGGGCCAGCCTTTTCAGATCGCTGTTCTAGAATACCCAGATAAGATTTACCCGACGGATGTGATCTTTTCTGCCGTTTGCTTAGTAAACCAGACTAACCAAACATTACGTTTTAATAGAACCGCTCTGTCGTAAGTAGACAAAGGCGCACATGCACGTGATTGTATAAATTTATGATAAATTGTATTATTGTGCTTAAGTAATTATGAGGTGAATAATATATTTGGTCGACTATGGTCAACATGGCAATTATTTTTTCCTACTGGCCACTTGCTTTATTCACAGCGGTTACAGATTTCTATTTTTTATCATATGTTTGTCAACTAGTAACTAGTTTACCCGTCATTCGTTACCGCAAGCATAACCTTCTACAGTTTGTTTTTGTTTCCTTTAGTATTAATTACAATATATGATTTTGTATATAAGTTGAGCATTCTCTTTTCATGTTATGTAACAACATTTAAATGTCATAAATGTCGTAAAACAAATCAATAACAAATCAGAGCAGCTCTGTTTTAAAAGGCACCTTATCAAAATCCCATATATAACTTGGTGAATAAAGAGTTTATTTTCAGTTGAAAAATACTTATCACTTGTTATGAACGTTCGTTATATCAATTAAACAGTCCAAATATGGCAACATTTTCAAATTAAGTCTCATTCAATTGTTACGTTTTGACAGATAAAATTATTACTAATTTTAAAAAATACGTATGAAAAAATACACAATAAATTTATGTCTTGAAAGTTTTACAAATAAATGTTGTATTCTTTATTTAGGATTGCAATTAACATTTACATCATAATGATAGATGTTTTAGCGATCGACATGTGTCTTAAAGAATTGATGAATCACGTACACTAATTTATAAAAAATAAAGAAAAGTTTTACATATATACGTGTGCTGTTTTCTGTCATCTATGATGAAGAGCGGAGATAGAAAACAGGGCTACATTGTACATGAGTATGCGTATTATAAGCCAATGACATATACACAAATGAAAAAAAGTCTTATATGAAGGTTTCACTTTAACATTTTTTCTGTGTTCATTTGATTTATTCGCCAATATCAAATACAATCTTGTGTTGTTTTGTGTGTGTCAGGGGTGATATTACCGGCGGTGGAAGTATCGTATCTAGCTTTACACCAAAGATCATGGTACTGGTAAAGAACCAGAATGGAGTGGTGATCACAAGTGGAAGAACCGGCGAATTTATAGTTTTAGAATATATTGGACTCCAAGATGGTATGCTATCATTTAAAGAAATCAGTAAAGCCTATAATGAAAACAAAAGAACAATATGTAAATTATTTGGTTTGTTCTCTACTGGCATGTTACTTAACAAAACTTTGGTCGCTGAGAACGAAACCAGTTTTGTATCTTGAATAAATATGTTCATGACCAATCACACAAATACATACCAGTCTTTTGTTCCTATAACAATCGTACAATGGTTCATAGAAAATGATTGTTTATACTTAGAACAATGGGTGTATGCATGTTGACACCAAACAGGGAACTACCAGTACTATTGTGATATATATATACATATGTTGTTGAAGACTTTTTACCCTTCTTGTTTTTAGCACTGCTGGTATGTTTACATTTCAGTCGAATTTCGGATTTTATCGATCATTGCAAATGATGCGATAGTTATTGTTGAGGACGGGTGAGTGACTTTCATGTTAACATTATTTAAATGGACTGTCAAAATCGTACTGTTTATGTTGTAATTTGTCAGCCAGTTTGAATAAGAACTTATATTCACACACATTCACATTCACACGTTATTGTCTTTCTCTTTTTGTAACACAAATGTGAATAGAATACAACCAGAACCTCAAAGCGGCATCTCGGTTTTCACTTTAAACCTGATCGGCTTGAAAACTTTATATCATCTTAGGCACAGTAATCAACAAAGAACAGAACGAAAAAAAAATTTTTTTTTTAGTAATTAGCAATAAAGCATGCAAGGCCCCTAGAGCAAAAAAAATGAAATTGAATTGAAATATCCTGCTGTGATTTAAGTACAGATCTAGTGATAATTTGTTTAAAATTTACTGTGTGAGTTTCACCGTATCAAATTTCTTCTTTACCTTACACTAAAACGACGTCTATATAGCCCGTCAACGTCAACATTGAAAAAGAATGGCGACCATTTTGTTTGTTTATGAAATATATTATTCCTGACTTGACGTCATGGTAAACGATGCACAGTTGGCAGAAATATAAACTCAAATCCAACCTTTGCATCAGTCTGCAATCATTTTCCCGTTGTACAGGCGAAAGACTAAAAAGCGGGATTCACGTAAAGTCTAATTTTGTAAATAACTTTCTTACACGAAATCATCATTTAAAATAAAATGAAATAAAAAAAAAACTAAGTACGGTTGGAAAGGCATTTAAATATAGAACATTTCATATACATTATGTATCCACTTATCTTGAAAAGCTGACAAGAAGTTTGGGCTTTAAACTCTAAAAAACGGCTTTTGGGTTTTACGAACACATCGTATTTTAAGTATATATTACATAAAAAAGAAAGCAAGAGTATCGTCGCTGTGACTGTATACATGTCATATATAGGAACTTTCAGCTAATTACATGTGTATGGAGAGCCTCAGATTTTTCGCAAGTTCTTACGTGAAAAATTAAAGTGATCTCATCGGAACTGGCTCTCAAACATTTTGTTTGCACAGATATAAAGCAATCTATGATTGTATTGCAGAGGGAAAGCTTCAGAAAAAGATCGTTCTTTCACAAGCAAAGCCTTATGGGGCCCTTATTCACAAAACGTTTGAGTATATATTTCAGACTCGAACACAAGAAGTGAAATTTTTCAAAGTGAAGTTTAATTAACTCTTATTTGCAAAAATCAATATTTTTTCCATCGTCAAATACCTCCGGCTGACTTATTCCGTTTCACTACATACATCATGTCGTGGGGAAATAGGCAAGCAAACCGTCGTAATACATTAGTTATTGATTATATTATCGACCAATGAAAACGCGACATTTAAATGCAACACTCTTCGGCGCGGAGGCTTGAAAGTCATGTAAACAATAAAATAAATGACTGCGTCCTGCAGCTGTATACAACTGCCTTATGATTAGTTTTTCAAACGTGATGCGACCAATGTAATGGGACAATCTGACACACTCTAAATCGACCAAATTTATCCGTAATATCCCCCGGCCTATAGATAAATCGATCAGCCGTGGGTATTTTTTTTCGAAATATAGCCAATTGAATATAATAGGGGTACTAACATTTTCGTTTTCCCGCCATATCTGTACTGTTTAAACCCCACTTCATAATCGTTACACTTCTGCTACTCACTATATGTTTAAAATCAATATCTGGAATAGTTCAGGAGTTATGTTCTTGACAAAAACTAATATATATATTAAAGGGAGATGATCAGAAAATCAGACCAGGCAGATTTATGTTTCTTGGTAACTGCTCTACTTGCTATCATATTATGTTTCAGTTTCATGTCATCATGGTCTTTTGTTTATGAGTTTTGCGCCCCCCCCCCCCCCAAAAAAAAAAAAATAAAAAAAAATAAAAGATTTATTAAAACATTAAAACAATAAAAGAAGATAAATAAAAACTTAAAATTAAATAAAGGGAGATAATTAAAAAACTGATCCATGTAGAGTTACCGTTCTTCGTCACTGCACTTTTGGAAACTAATAAGGGAGACAATTCAAAAGGTGGGCCAGATAGAGTAATGATTCTTAGTCACTGCACTTTTCCTAGTCGTATTGTATCCATATATGAAGTCAATACCTTTTTTAGTTTTTAAGTTATGGCCAATATTAAAGTTGCTGACAAACCAACAAACAAACAGAGAGGGCAAAACAATATACCCCTGATAACAGATCTCGAGGGCATAAAAAGAACATTTTTGAAAGATTGAATTTTCCGATTTTTTGGTGAAGTTTGACCGCTTTATAGGCTAAACCGTGCATAGCCTGAAGTTCTCACGCTATATATTTTATGAGCAAATGTGATGCAAATCATATGCAGCAAACAAAATACTTCTACTTCACCTCAAACTCTCCTAGCGCAAAAATTTACCCGTTTATGAACTTTAAATACATCATATTTTAACGGGATGTCAACAATAAATATAATACAAGAAACCGCCATGAAATCAGTCTTCAAAGTATTGAGTTATAGGCAAAAATGCATTTAGATGCAAAGTGCCACCTATCGGCGATAGCATAAACTAATTTGTTAATATTATTATATTAGAATCATCTTCAGAATTATCCTAATAGGTGGCTAAGGTTTCATGACTGTAACTTTATTCTAAATTATTAATATCGTGCTGACCAAAAGTGGCTAGAAGAAAAATAATAAAAATAAAGTCGCTAGCCGACAGCGCCGGTTTTTGCGGCCACAACAGTCTTTGGTACCTAGGACATTTTACCATTTGATACCTACTTATGCAGCAAATAGTTCAATTCAGTATGCAGGTCGCATGGGTCACACATTCTGTTTCTTAAATAACACATTTTGAATCATAAGATCCGATTAATATTTTTTTTTTTTAAAAAAAAGGATCATATTTTGAACTGCCGTAAAATGACCAATATCATGCCAAATCTTCAAAAACTAAACATAGATTATGCCGGAGTATTCATTACGTTTTAAGATACATGTATTCTGATAACTTACAAAATATTTATTCAAGAACAACTATATATTATAGCTCTTTTCTTCATTCATCTGTTAGAGAGTGGAATTATTTGTCAAAACACATTCATTGTTGTGTCACCTGCTGTAATCAGAAATGACACATAGGGATCACTTTTCCGCAGTCTGTCTGACCGTCTGTCCATCTGTCCGTCCGTTCGTCTTTCTGTCACATTTTTTTCGTCGCGCTTCAGCTGGTGACAAATGTGTTCCAGAGAACACTTTTGTTTATATTTTGCAAAGATGTAATTTGAAAAACTGTCGCTGAATCACAATTTGTTAATCTGCCACGTTTTTAACTTATGTACTCGCGATTCTAAAACGGAGATATATGGAAGGTCTGTGGAAAACGCCAAAAAAGGTTGTCAAAGTTATTCAGAATAACTAGCTCCGGTACTTTTGTAACAATTGAATGATTTTTAGTAAAATATTCCTTCTTATTTCTGATTGTAGTAATTTCGTCATTTTTTAGTATGCACAGATTACATCTCTTAACAAATCCATTACACTCATTTTTTTTTTCTGTCCGAAGATTCGAAGATTAATGGGCCTATAAAAGACATACCTTGTTTTTGAATACAATGGTCCACCATCAGTCAGTATAATGAAATAGTGAACTTATCAACTGTTTTCATAAGATGAAAAGGTTAAATGCAAATAGCCATAATCTTTCTATTATCTGATAAAATACGATTTATATAACGAAGAATATAATGAGGATCAAATTTACGGTAATAATTAACTATTCTTTCTATGTTAACCATTATATGTATTAACCTCATATAATTGCTAACTAATAGCACCATTTTTAAGTAACAAAATGTACAACGCCACCAAGTTTTGAATTCATTTTAAAAGTCGCATGTAAACTGAGTTCCAATTGTATGAGTTTTAAACAGAAATGTAATACCATGCGAGTGTCAACCTAATAATAATGATCCGAAAAGCGTAACTTGTTTAGGAGTACACACACACACACCACAGATATTCTTACATATACGGTTTTTTTATGATTTATCATACATTCAGGTGGTTCTAATATGTACATGTATGTGTATTACACAGGCTTTTTTGTTTGATATTTATTTTTATTGAATTTGACCTTCTGTCAGCAAATCAGCAAATCTTTTCAGCAAATATTTTCGATAAATAAAAAGAATATCATTCTCTTCATGGTCTTTCATTTTGATAAATATTGTATAAAATATTACTTAGGATTTGAACTATCAAAGACAAGAGTGAAACCAATAGTCAAAATATGACTTTGACTTTTGCAATTTCTTTTCAAACTTTGAAACCGCGAGTACAATTGAAATATATTTCTTAATAAACTAGGAAATTTTCATGACTTTAGGACAACACATAAAAACAAGCTATTAAAAGAAAAACTGAAAGTTTTGAAAATAAAATCTTTCAAAGAACTGGAGACATTGATCATCTTATTTGTCGTGCAAATCATTTTCTGCAAACAGAATTATTCTGTCTAATCCCAAACGACAAAGAAAAGAGGTACCCACATTTCGGCACTTGTTCGCAATTTTTGCAAGATTTAAACGTTCAGATACATGTTTATGTATATCTAAAAAATTATAACTGTATCATTATCATCTGGTCGCAACACGTGCGCAAAAGTCATAATCGAAGAAAAATAATAGATTTTGCTCTGAAATAAAAAGTAAGTTAACAGAGTGAAACAGCAGGTTTTTCGCTCTTATAGCAACTAAAAACTACCGATTAAAATTGAAGAAACAATCGAGGTTACCTTCTACGATGTTTTGTCCGTTGTTCCTATTGTTCTCTCCCGGTTCTCCCGTACTTTCAGATGCGCTGCATCCGAAGTCTTCTATGATGCACTCCAAGTTTCGTTCAGAGGAATTCTGAGGTATGACTTGAAATTGTTCATACCTCTGCTCAGTAGTGATGATGGTGGGAGTCTATTCCTTGATATAGTTACCGTTATCGAAATCTGTTCAACCCAATCTCCTTGTTCTGCGGTGAGTAAGTGAATGCAGATATATTGAACAATGTTTTGATTAATGAACTTATTTTTCACGTATGCGAAAAGTATCCCATCAAATGGAAACACATATGCATGTACTTGATTTTAAATTGTTTATAATTGTTTGAAATGTTTAAATAAAAATTTTTATAAACAATTTCTTTTAAAACAATAATTGGTTTTATAAATATGTTTTAATAAAAATAGTTGTTTAAACAACTGTAATATATTTTAATAACTTTTATTTATTTAAATGGCTGTATTCATTTTACTTTGCTTATGTCGATCTTTAAGTGGATGGTCCTTTTTTCTTATTTCCACGACAATTTGATTGAATGAGAAAATTAAAATACGTCCCTTTGTGTTATTACAAAATGGCGGGGTTAGTCACTCTTTTTCCCAAAATGATGCTCTAGATCCTGTATGACCAGCCTCCTATTAGCTATATATACATTGTGTCTTAATTTCTCAATCAATTACAGCGGACATGCTCTGCAGAGTTGAACAAGCGTGACGTAGGAGACGACATAGATACTGTCAGGACGGCTACTACCATTCAAGTGTATAGGGACGGTGAGTGGGTTTGACATTATACACTTATTACAAGTCTTAATTTTTCTTATTTTCTGTAAAATTATACACTTATTACATGTCTTCATTTCTCTTATTTTCTGTAAAATTATACACTTATTACAAATCCTCATTCTTCTTATTCTCTCTAAAATTATACACTTATTACAAGTCTTCATTCTTCTTATTTTCTGTATAATTATAAATTCATTACAAGTCTTCAATTCTCATATTTTCTGTACAATTATAAATTTATTACCAGTCTTCAATTCTTATATTTTCTGTACAATTATAAATTTATTACAAGTCTTCATTTCTCTTATTTTCTGTACAATTATAAATTTAATACCAGTCTTCATTTCATTTTCTGTACAAATATAAGTTTATTACAAGACTTCATTCCTCTTATTCTCTGTACAATTATACACTTTTTGCAAGTCTTCATTTTTCTTATTCTCTGTAAAATTATAAAATTATTACAAATGTTTATTTTCCTTATTTTCTTTAAAATATGTTAGCATAAAACTTACTGTGATAAGACTTACTTTGCTAGAAATATATTGAAATTATTTATACCTTGTATAAAAATCGGCAATTAAGGGTGTTGACTACAGCTTGTCATCACAATTTTTGGATGTTAGAGGGAGGAGTCAAAACACGTTTTTATTTTATGTAACTTTTTTTCTCGGTTATTCGCAATTTTAGATATAATCTATCACAATTTTGTCGATTTTATGCTTTAAGGATTGATTTGCCAGTGGCGGGCATTTACAACACTCAACATCAAGTGATATTATTTAAACAGACCTTCGAACGACGAAAATAAATCACAAAAAGATATATAGATCATTATTGCTCAATTCGTTTAAAATAGAGAACGCTGTCTGTCCTTGTAACCTTAAACATGTCACTAGCTTCAAAATGAACTCTTTGACCTATGCATATTTTCCCATTGGTTTGGTCAATCAACCTTTAAAGAAAACTTACATGACAATGAAAATATATATATCAAAAATATGTTCATTTAAGATGTTTTTCATATTACAGGATTCTGAAAGTATGAAAAATTACCTAAAATGAATATTTTTCTCTACCTTTCCCAAAACTTTTTTTCAATTTCAGTAAAAACGAAGTACCTTTGGATATTTAATATATTTAATCAGAGAAATTGAACTATCATGAATTGTCTGTTATTATTTTGTCTTCTATTTGTAGATTTATTTTAACGAGAGATGTATATTTTTTAACATTTGTTAAAAGCAGTTTCCATGGATACACGAACGTAGAATTAACAAAGGAGCACAATGACCTATCATTTTTTCCCATTTATTTACATTTTCGGCATTTTTTTTCTTTTAGATATCTAAAATCTTAACATTCATTGAAGGAGAACACTGCAATAAACCCCTTAAAAAAATGACACGAGCGAAAAAAGATTACGGTTTCGCCCTTTATTGTGTTGACGTCATTGATAGAGAAAATTTCTCAGTATTATAAATGGTATTAAACAATTACAGCTATCGTAACTGATAACTGATTTTAGCTAAATTTTTCATTTAAAAGAAAGATTATGAATGAAAATGAGTAGATTAATTTGTTTATGTATCGTTCCGATAAAAAATATTATGATATAATATTATTAAGTCTTAAAAATAAATGATCACTAAAATTTACCAATTTCTGATAATGGTATGAGGTAGGTGTTGTGCTTTGTCAAATTTAATGTGTTATTCTACTAGATTTTGTTTTGCTTGTTATGTTTATATAAACATCATTTTGTATTAGAGGCAAATTTGGTGACACCAATCAGAATAATGAAAGGATTACTCGAGTAATTTCATCCTTGTGGTGGATGTAGGCGGAAAGGGTGCCTAATGGATCTGCAAAGTTTATTCAGGAAAACAAATTTGTGTGGTATTTGTTGTGAAAATATGTGTATATTTTGGTTTTCACATTTGAATTCAACACAATTCAGTAATATTTTATTGTTATTTCTTTGTACCATACATCAATGTAAAAAGGCAACTGTATAGTCATACAAGAAATTGATATGAAATGACAATTCATTTCGATTTTCTTGTCATATAACCTAAACTCAGTAAACCGCAATTATTTGTAATATTACACCAAGAAAATAGTTTCCAACAATAGCTGAAATAATGATTAAATATTTGCATTTCTTATACATTATAAACATAAGAGCAACGAATACATATTTTTAATTAAAGTTAGTTGATTTAAATACATTAAAATCCAGCTGTTTTAGTTTACTACATTATGTGTAGACTACGCGCACGTGACGCGGAGTAATATCAAGTTATTTGAAACGTGTAAAGCATAAAAAATATGTGATGGTTACAGTTGCTTATGTGTATTGTCATATTAAAACTATTTAACAGATACCTATAAAAACAAATTTTAAATATCTCTGTATAATATGAATGAATGAAAAATATATATAAAAAGAACATAATTTTTAAACAAATAAGAAGTTGTGAACTGACATTTGTTTTAACGAATATGAAAGACAAAAGTGATTAAAAATAGCTTCACCTGATATATTTGTTCATCATTCACTCATTCATTATTTATTAACGTAAAACGGTTTGATGATGATTGAAAGCATTTTTTACAATCGTATTTGTAAGAATTAATTTCGTCTATTACACAACTTACATGGTCGTCTTCTCTTTGTATTAAATCTTATTTTCCAACTGGTAATTAGTTGTGGCATGTTGCCCCAACTGATCAAATAAGCATACTTCCTTTGTAATGATCATTATAATTGCTTAATCTAATCATTAATCACATTTTATGTCTTCGGGAATAAAAGAAAATAAAAGAAATATATATCACTTTAACACTACCCAAAAAGTAAGGGTATAAGCCGAATTAATGCAGTTAATATAATCACAAAATGGTTATACACTTGAACAATTTGTTTTGCTATATTATACTTTTTGCCGAATATTTACTTTTCATTCCCATTTGTATACCTGATATATAACATGTGTACCAAGATCACGGATTAAATTCAATGACACAACTTGATATACCGTCCCCGGGGGCCAAGTGGTAAGAGTGTCCGCCTCGGGAGCGGTCGTGGGTTCGATCCCTTGCCGCGACATACCAAAGATGTAAAAAATGGTACTGTTATTGCTCCCATGCTTGACGCTCAGAATATAAAGGTAGTTGCTGGACTGGTTGGCCCGGTGTCAGGATAATGTGACTGGTAGTTGTATCATGCAACATGTCGACGGCGTGATACTGCATTGTGGCAGCACTATATATATCTGCCTCAAGTGGGCATCGTTTCCAGACGACTGAAATACTGTCGGTGCGACGTAAAACCCAACAAACTTGATATAACAATAAACAATATACCTGATGTTTAATTGGAACCATCTAAAGATAAGACATATCTATATGAAATTAACAAATATAAGATATGCAAATGAACTTTGTTTCATCAATGAATCCATAGTGGTTAGAACAGGTTACAAAAATGGCATTTGAAATGTTTTTTTTGGGGAAAAATCATGTTCATGATCTATGTTTCTAAAATTAAAGAAACAGAGGGGTCTTTAGAAAAAGATAAATTATCTTTGAGATTCCGCTTTACGTCAGAAACAATTTTGATATTCATTTTGCCAATTTTTAACACATGCGAAATGGAGGGAATACGTTGACACGTTACTATTTTACATGTATAAACTATTCTAGTTTTCCTCTTGTTTCAACATACCCATTTCGTTATATATGGTCTATCGAAGCATAAAACCGGATCACTGTTCGTTACTTTTCAATTAAGTATTTTTTATTTTCATAAAAGGTTTAGAAGGAAATATTTCAATCGTATCTGGGTCAGTATTTAAAAGAGTTTCGATGCGGCATCAGGAGATTGCTGTGATTGTGACAGTTGCGTCTTGTGCTAATTTATAGCCTTTATTATTCTCACATGTGACTTTGATCTTTAAATGTATTAATAAAAGACCATTGTAATTATTATCTATCTTAGGCAGCTTTCTTTTGAAAATCGGTGTATATACATATATATATGATCAGGTTATTGAATTTAGCCTAGTATTGGTATTAACAAGTTAGCCCGAGTATTTTGTTGGGTGATAACGATAAAGGTACTGATCTTGGATGCCTTAGTCATTTCATCATGTTCAGAAAAAAATGATTAAAATAACGACCATTATTGACGTAGTTTGACGAACCACAGCATTATAAATAATGCTTTACGTATTAAACTATTTACTTTTGAGAATGAAAAAGACCCATAAATAACATATTTATGCTTTACTTCACTTCAGCCAATGAAGATATTGTAAAAGAATTTACAAAGGAAACCCAAAAGACAGATAAGAATATGGAGAATGTGAGTCCTCTCAGCACCCCGGTGACGGCAGCACTGGCAGCCCTGGCAGTCGGTATGATCTTCTGCCTAGCCCTCACTGTCATCATGTTTTTCAGGTTGAAAAACAACAGGAGAGAGAGCAAGGCATATGAAGCGTACGTCCATCAAAACGCTGGCTATAGACACTAATTTCCTTTTATGTTTCAAGAGAGCTTTCATTCCTTACTACCCAAGATGAAGCAGTAACGACAACTGTTGATAGTAGATTTGGATTTGCCCACTTAGAATTGTTTTATCCCGTTTTCTCCAACATGTTCCTATTTAATTTGACAAAAACGGTACCGAATTGGGATATATATATCCACACTGATAAAAACATTTAAACCCCCAGCCCTTTTTTTAGGAACTGTTGCATCTGATTACATATGAGGTTGATACAGTTTATTCAAGTTCATTAATTTCAATTAATATGCATTTTACCAGTTTAGATGTTGTATCTTATAAAAGTTTGATAAATAGTCTTTTGGGCAAGTGTCGATAATTCGCATTTAACAAAGTGAAATTATACTCAATGTTTTTTGTTGTTGTTGTTTTTGTTGTTGCTGTTGTTAAATGAAATCCTACGAGGAGAAATCAACCTATTGTTTTAAAAATGCAATATTCTTTCAAGCATAAATGAGCGATATGTAGTAGTGAACAATCCTGGACAGAATAATGGACTAAAGCCGTGGGTTAGGGGCCGAAGAATTAAAAGTACTCAAGGTTTTAGAACTGTAATAGTTTCGGCAAACATAAAACTTATACCGCCACTATTCGTGGTGTCCGATGACGAATCGGACATTTCCGTGAGTAACTATTTTAGTAAATATCGCATGATCTTAAGGTATTTCTCGATATTATGACGTCATTTTAGGATTTCCAACATGGAGTCGAGCGGGAAATTACAGAAAAACACAATGCTGACTGCTGTTGATAGCTGCATTACTATCATCTCAATATTGTAATATGAATATACTCACAGTTGAGTGCTTGGTTGTAGGTATAGCTTCCGCCTTGTAAAAATTCGGTCCCAAGTTCAGTTCGATTCATAGCAACAGATGAAAATTTGGTGACTGCTCATGTGTTCACACAACTAGTGTAAGTTTAAGCTATGGTGTAGTTTCCAGGTAGATAGAATGGATAGAGATTAGTTGAAGTTGGAAAAACTTGTTTCTCATATGGAAATTTCCGTGACTTTTCATTGCATGAACATTTTGAGCGAGTACAGGTGTAATATCCAGGAAGCAAAGTCGAGAGATCGATAAGTAAAATTTGAACTTCTCAATCTATTTAAACTAGATATGATTAAATAAAAAACATGAATTTACTCAAGTTTTTTTATTACACAACAGGGTATACCCATGTTAAGGCAATGTAACTTGCCAAAATCAAAGACGCATTTTTATTGATTTCATGGTTAAAAATGCAAAAGATAATATATTTCTATTATAATCAGACATTATAGCATATGATTTGTGCCTGGTCAGCATGCTGTTATGCATTTTTGCCATTTCTTTTTCGTTTTTAGACCATTTCTCGTGTTGTAATTTTTAACCGCTTTGACAGAGCCATAGGGCTATATTTAGATAGGCAATTGAATTTAAATGAGATGGTAACATGTTTCTTTTATTTTTAATATCTGATTCTATATACCTTGTAAATAAATTAATACCATCATTGTATCCCAACATATTACAATTATCAACACGCAGATAAACATTTGCATTATTTCCACATCGCTAAAAATGTGCATTTCCGAAGCCTGGGTACACTTACAAAAATCAGTATATTAAACTTATAAAATATATTACTGGAAGAATGATGAATTTTCCAGTGCAAGTATGATATCCTTTATAAATAAGCCTTTTTCAGAAAATTTTACCAAAATTTAACAGAAATAGAGATGATTTTAGCCTTTTTTTGTTCGAATTTACATTTTTCAAAAAGGGGGGAAGGAAATATTTAAAAATAATTATATTTAGATGCCTGAACGGATAAACTTGTAAAGGGATCAAGAATCCATAATTGCAAAAGTGAATATTACAGTTCTAAAATCTTAAAACTAAAATATTTGCGATCGAAATGACTTTAATGCAAAATATTTTAATGTATATTTTTAGCTCGACTATTGGAGTCATCCGGCGTCGGCGTCCCAAGAAATGTTAAGTTTTTGTTAAACATTGCCATTATCTCCACTATCACTAAATGGATGTCCCCCCCAACCATCATGAGACCAACTAGTAGAAACGGACAGTAACTTTTCCAAATATTTTTGCATATTAATGGCTCTTTTTGGACTTAGAAAAAATGTTAAATTTTTGTTAAACATTGCCATTATCTCAAGTATTACTGAATGGATGTCACTCAAACTTCACACATGTGTTTATCATCATCAGACCAACCAGCAGAATCATTGAATAGCAACTCTTCCATTTTTTTGCATATATATGGCTCTTTTTAGACCTAGAAAAAAACTTATGTTAAATAATGCCATTAACTCCCCCTTTCCTCAGTGTATGCCCCCCCCAAGATAACATAACTCTGTCTTGCAGTTTGACATAATTATTCCCCTTTTCTGACTTGATTAATCTTTTTGTACTTTCTCACTTTTTCACGTAACTATTTGTGATATTCCTTTAAAACTTTGAGCAGTGTTTATTGCTCTTATGTATAATTTGATAATACAGAGATTATCATTTTGCCTCTAATTACAATATTTTTTTTTATTGACAAGCATTCAATAGTCGAGCATGCTGTCTTACAGCTCTTGTTATACCTTATTTAGCTTCAGCATATTTCGTTTCACTTATTTTATGACTCAATATATATAAATTATTAATGGCTCAAGGAGAAAACCATTAACGCTCTTGAGAGCTATACTGTGTATATCGCATGATTCTAACAACATTTCCAATTCTTTCATTAAACTTTGGCGTGCAATCAAAAACGTTTATGATTTTATGTTGACTTTTAGAACAATCAAATTATTTAATTTGAAATAAATCAATAGTAAGGAGTTTGGACACAATTTGATTACTGATTTCTTTATGGTAAGTTATCATAGCGATGCATTATTCTCTCCCAGCCTTATCATATGCGGTTAATCTTTACACGGTATCACGATTTGTGCTTTTGAGGGATGGATTTTCTTTTATCGATTGTGTGTTGCTATTTGTAATTTCAAGCTTTTCTCTTCATTTAATTGTATTTCATAGAAGAGCAGTAGATACTGAAACAAAATATTTCAGCTAACATATTTCGAATTGATTGCAAAAGAATTTTACTATTTTATCTTTGTAATGTCAGGAGTATATGTTATGTTTTATTAGGGTTCCCATTTTGCTTCTAATCATTAATACATAATGTAAATGAGGTTTGTTTTTTTTATACTACCAATAAAAGATAATGGGCAACCAATACATGTATACATATGAGGGTTTCTTTTATGCATCGATTAATAAATGTATATTCAAGAGTTTCTTTACACGGTATCACGATTTGTACTTTTGTGGGATGGATTTTCTTATATCGATTGTGTATTGTGCTATATAGCTATTTGTTTTTTCAAGCTTTTCTCTTCTTTTAATTGTATTTCTTAGAAAAGCTAACATATCTTAAATTGTTTCCAAAAGAATTTTACTATTTTATCTTTGTTATGTCAGGAGTATATGTTATGTTTATTAGGGTTCCCATTTTGCTCCTAATCATTAATACATAAATGTAAATGAGGGTTTCTTTTATACTACCAATAAAAAATAATGGGCTACCAATACATGTATACATATTACGGTCTCTTTTATGCTTCGATTAATAAATGGATATTCAAGAGTTTCTTTACACGGTATCACGATTTGTACTTTTGTGGGATGGATTTTCTTATATCGGTTGTGTATTGTGCTATATAGCTATTTGTATTTTCAAGCTTTTCTCTTCATTTAATTGTTTTTCATCGAAGAGCAGTGGATTCTGAAACAAACTTTTTTAGTTAACATATTTCGAATTGCTTGCTATTTTATCTTTGGATTTTAATTGGTACACTTTTGTAAGAATAGTGTTTACAGCTTCAAAGAGAAACCAAACTACCAATGCAAACTTTTTATATGCTACCAATAAATGTACACATATGAGTGCTTCTTTTATGCTACCAATGAAAAAACGAATAAATATTTATTAAAGAGTTTCCAGTATTCATTCAAGTATTTTCTACCCTTGCGAAAATGTATAAGCCTTACAGTTAATTTTAACCTATCAAATTGTTGTTGCTGTTATTGGTGGTGTTGTTGTGGTTACGAATTAACCGTCAGTAAACATTAAACCGACAGTATTTAATTCATATAGCGACGCCAAACTAAAAAAGCAAGCATGTAGACAGCAGAACTTCCTCATGCCAGCTGAAAGACGACCCATAGTCAGACTAAATGGTAGTAAAATAAACCACAAGGCATTGGGACCAAAATAAAAATTGCACTTGGAGGATCTATTTACCTATTAACAAAAGAAGTTGAAGAATTTTAAAAAAAAATGAATCTTTCGTAAAATATGTCTAAAGCTAATGGAATACCATTAAAAGAGTGTTGGTCCATCTAATCTTTGAATTGCGTGTAAATGTCATGTCCCTTCAAGTGAATGATATTTGTAAAGGGTATATATGTATACATATAATGGATGATAAACATATTTCACAATTCTGAAGGGGTGTCACGGCATCACATTCCTTAATCGCCTTTGCACTTTAACGACACCTTAGCGACACCATTGCAGTCCGTTAACGTCGATATTGAAAAAAGATCAGCGGCATTTTTTTTTAAATAAAATTAATGTCTTTAATTTGGGTTCAGAATAAACAAGAGACAATAAGTAAATAGTTCAACCAGGGACACTCTTACCACTTGGCCACCGGGGACGGTATATCAAGTTGTGTCTCTGAATTTAATCCGTGATCTTGGTACACATGTTATATATCAGGTATACAAATGGGAATGAAAAGTTAATATTCGGCAAAAGTATAATATAGCAAAACAAATTGTTCAAGTGTATGGAAGATACGATAACCATTTTGTGATTATATTAACTGCATTAATTCGGCTTTTACCCTTACTTTTTGGGTAGTGTTAAAGTGATATATATTTCTTTTATTTTCTTTTATTCCTGAAGACATAAAATGTGATTAATGATTAGATTAAGCAATTATAATGATCATTACAAAGGAAGTATGCTTATTTGACATTCAACATGCCACAACTAATTACCAGTTGGAAAATAAGATTTAATACAAAGAGAAGACGACCATGTAAGTTGTGTAATAGACGAAATTAATTCTTACAAATACGATTGTAAAAAATGCTTTTAATCATCATCAAACCGTTTTACGTTAATAAATAATGAATGAGTGAATGATGAACAAATATATCAGGTGAAGCTTATTTTTTTATCACTTTTGTCTTTCATATTCGTTAAAACAAAGGTCAGTTCACAACTTCTTATTTGTTTAAAAATTATGTTCTTTTTATATATATTTTTCATTCATTCATATTATACAGAGATATTTAAAAAAAATGTGTTATAGGTATCTGTTAAATAGTTTTAATATGACAATACACATAAGCAACTGTAATCATCACTTTTTTATGCTTTACACGTTTCAAATAACTTGACGAAGTTTACGGGACTGACTTTGGCTGGTGAACAATCAGTATTTTGACATCCATCCAAAATACTAATTTGCGTTTTCAGCAAGCAATATCAAAACAAGTAACAAGCATAGGAAATGATTCATGTACTTATTCAGTATCATTTTAGTCTTGAAACAATATGTAAATGTTTCCTTTTTATTTTTGTTACAGAAAATTAATGTTTTGAGGCCAATTATGACTTTAAGGAACATAATTATATTTGAGTTTGAAGTAAATTCCTTAAGAAATAAAGATGGTATAGTAAAAAGATATTGTACTGCACAAAAAACTTCGATCAAAATTTTTGACGCCGACGCCGGGCTAAGTAGGACAGTTCTCCATATACTTCGTATATTCGAGCTAAAAACTGATAGTATATAGATTTGTCTACTATGTTTATTTCAATATAATTTACTTAAAGTTCTTTCCTGTCTTGTGCCTATCAACATATTCTATGATATACACACTTCTCGGTTAAAATTGGTATGTCATTAGCACTTCTTGCATTTTGTACAAACTGGTGAAGGTATTCCAGAATCTCGATCATATCGTTCATCTTGTTTCTCACTTTTATCAAGAATTCCTTAAAGCTCATTGAAATTAATAAGTAAATTGTGAAACATACACACTGAAATATATACTGGTGAAGAAAAATATCATCGTCTTGAAGTTGATATGAATGTATATTTCTCTAAAAAAATGAGAAAAACTTATTTTTGAACAAAATCACAGTATGCTGACAAAAATAGTTTGAATTTCTTTTCCAAATTAAACAAGTAAGTAACTAATAAAATATCAAAAACGAGCACACTAAGATCAAACTGATGATATATAAATGTTACACCTGTCTACAGTCTAATCTAACTTACTTCTGTATGACCTATACATCTGCATCCGATGAGATTCCCATTCTAAAACCAGCAATTAACTTCAAATCGATAAGAACTAAAAGAAACTTAAATAAATTTTGAAAAAAATGTCAACTATGTAACTGGACAAACTTTTATCAGAAAAGCCATTTTACAATTTCTGTGTTATCAAATGTGAATAAAATCTAAATTGTCCCAAGTTAAAGATATAAGCTGGCTGAAAGTGAGCATCAAAGCCTTCTGACCAGCTGCTGTTGCTGCATAGTGATGGGCCATTCTTTGATCACTATTCATT
>CM037792.1:32697958-32724374 GCA_021229015.1 Solen grandis
TAATATCTAGGACGCACATAGTTTAGAGTGCAATAACAATTGTGATTTCAAATCAAGTAGTCAACAGTACTAGCTACATGTTTCTGTCATCGGTCAGACCAACACAATGGTCAAGGTGAATATCTTGTAAGAAATCACGCAAATTTAAGACTTGATAAAAATATCAATTAATGATAATTTACTTTTAAAAAAGTGTGTTAGTTAAACACATACACTTATACATATCAAAGACCGGAAGGCGGGTAAGTATGGGTAGAAAAATTGATAAGATTGTTTGAAATAATTTAATTATACTTATCAACTTGATTATATTTGTATGTTTATATACAACTTGTACTTTGACAAAATTATTTCCATGTTGAAACCGTAACAGTCATTTTTAATATGACACCGCATGACAACTTTTCACTAGCGGGTCAAATTCCCACTTTGCCAACTTTAATTTTAGTACCAGAGTATAGAAAGCTGGCAAAGTGGGAACACCCCAGAACTTCTGAAAAATTGAATAAAATTTGGAGAAAAAGTATCGATACCATTTTGCCATTTGACCGTGAGCTTTTTGAATAAAATCATGTGGCTTGGATACAATTTGAACAAGAAATTGATCTGCATGATCTGTTAAAGTTTCAGGAAGAATTCTTATTGACAATATCTTTATTATTTTTTCAAAATGAACACATCTCAATAAATCAGATGACGAAGTTTACTTTTCCGCTTCAAACATGCATAGAACTACTTTAGTAGTGAAACGTACCTGCTTTAGCCCGAACTATTTTTGATATATAAAACAGTGTACATGGTAAAGATATTTTTAACTATTAAGACTTGCATTTTAAATTTCTACAAAACGTGCACATAAACACACATTTATTCATATTATCTGTGAATAAAATTAATTTAATTTAAATCCCGTTTTCCAAATTTTTAGCATCTCTGATAAAAATCGACGATATAATATGATTATTATACCTTCAAAATAGAGTGATATTGTAAAGATACATGTATACAACAAAATTTGTTAGTTTACAAGCATGTCTGAATAAACTGCAGAACAAATACTAAGAAGAATAAAACTATTTACCTGATGAAAAACTTGATTTTCTTTCAGAATGATATGTTCAGAAGATATAAACACTGTCAAATCACAATACTCTATTCTGCACAAATGAATCATATAAATATGCGTTTAATATGAATACCTCTTTTTTATAAGGATCTCGCAGGTGTTTGAAACAATAAATCATCCATTTTGTGAGTTATGACTATTGCATCGCCAAAGTGAAGTTACTAATGAATATGCAATTGGTTTTGCCAATACAGTATTTTGCTGACTTTACTGGATTACTGGATAAAAAAATCAACATTGTTGCTTTGCTAATTAATCAGACAAAACAGAGGCAATTATACAAACCTGATCACCTGGGATCAAATAGACAAGGTGATTATAAAACATGATAATTTTCATTTTGAAATTTGACCAGCTTTTAAAATTCATTGTTAATCTCGCAAATGCAATAAAAAATATCATCTGTCATTTATTGCCTTGATTTCTATTATGCCTTATTTTCTTACTTTGTTTTTAAACCCTGTTTATGCCGAACGTTCGTTTTCGCCCATCCTATTTTTTTTTAGACTTGGGAACTTATTTTCAGGCTAATGGAGGGAGGTGTTTACAATTTAAGGATATGGTTTTTCCACACTTTTATTGCTGGTGATATGGTCAATTTTGGAAAGTCACCATAGTAATTACAAATTCGGAACTTCTTAATTTATATTGTTGTAACTGGGGGATAGAAGTTAAAAAAAAAGTTGCATTTAGGAAAAGGTATTCTTATTAGCAAATGAAAAATGGGTCTATCACAATCAATAACGAAATAGATGTTGTAGATAATGTTCGTTACTTAGGGACAATTTTCATGTATACAGGAATTTTTGTTTGAAATAACGAAAATTTGCCAGGAAAAACCCTTAAAAGCTCTTATAAAATGCAATCGTATCGTAATTAAATGTAAGTTATTGTGTTAGCAATTTGAATCATTTATCGGTTCTACTCTAAATCATTCTGTTGAAGTCTGGGGATTTACTAAATCAATGGCGTTGGGGTGGGGTGCATCTTCAATTCTGTAAAACGGATAATAAGAGTATCTTGAACGTTCGTGAAGGTAATCTTTCTTCCGCCGTTTACGGGGAACTTGGGAGGTATCTATTGTTTGCAAATCGTTATTACAGAATTGTAAAATATTGGTGTAAATTGCTTCTAAGAAAGTTGTACATATTGTATTTGGTGTCTATGGATGACTGTGATATAGGTAAAAGGAATTGGGTGTTTAATTTAAAGATGCTTTTAGACAAGTATGGGTTTTCAAAATGTTTTTGAACAGTGACAATATTGATGTTAAAATACTTCATCAAGTATTTAAACAAATGGTTATAAATACACATGTAGACTGTTTAACCCTTTCCCTCATAGAGGATACCATGAAAAGACCTATGCGAACAGCATAAAACCAGATCAGCCTGCGAGTAACTCGCAGGCTGATCAGGTTTTATGCTGTTCGCTGCTCCTCAGTGGTCTGGAAATGAGGATTTTGTAATAAAATTTGGTAAGGTTTAACTGTGGTTTTCTGCAGATCAGGCTTTATGTGGTACCTACTGAGTGCGTCAAAATGAGTCTATATGAGGGAAAGGGTTAATACAAGAATGGCTTGGCCCTGTAGAACGCAGTGCTGTCTTAGAAGAAAGCAAACTATCTAAAAGTTATTTTTGCTATGAACCTTACCTAGATATGCTTTGTCTTGCGTGTCGCTTTTTCTGACAAGACTACGATTTTTATCACACTTTTTAAGAATCCAGACAGATCGTTTTGATAATAATGCTGTGTTAAGAAACGAACGTTAGCGTACTTTCTGTGGCAAAAGAGATATTGAAGATTTCTACCATTTCTTTTTTTATGTCCACTGTATAACGATATTCATTGAAGCTATATTGATCTTCATTTTTATTGAAAACTTCCTGTTCATATGTTAAATATACTCTTATCTTCCGCACGAAAGACAACATTAAATAATTTGTCATTATATGTTAAAACAAGCATTTAATACCTGAATTATAATTATATTAATAATAAATGCCTATATATTTATATACATACATGTAACTTTTTTTTCTTTTTGTGGAGCCACAGTTATCTTTTTTGCTCTGCAACTGACGATGCACTTTGTATTGTACACGTCTTAATAAATATACTTCTCAACTTTTCTCATAGAGTTACATGCTTAGGCAAGCGACATTAAAACCGTGCTACATTAATTTTTACATTAAAACAAATCTTACCTTTTTGCAGAAGTATTGTTTATGTACCAAACTTGCTACTGCATGTAGTTACATAAAATAGGCCTTTCGGATCCTCAATACTGGGAATTAATCAAAATTAGAAAGTGCGAATTTTGAGAAAACACCTTAAAATTTAAAGTTAGCTAAATTCAGTACTTAGATTACGCAAATGTTCCTGTTTTCTAAATTGAGTTTTTCTTTTAAGGATATTTGTGACAATGTTAGCCTGTTCATGGTCATTTTTTCTGTATTGATCACAAGATTTAACTTCCATCCATAAAATGCCATTTCTTGCAAAAAGAAAAATCACTTTTGTGAATTTTGACAAATAATGACTAGAATTGGCCATTTTGACTCATTTTTGAGTCTCTTGTCTATCATAAGCGTAAAAATGATGGTCAGCTAACGCTTTTCTTTCAGGTACATAGAATTACATTAAGGATGTGTTTTCATGTGACTCTATGGGAAAATAGCGGATGGTGCTTAGCAAAAGTTGAGTGGTATATATGTCCTGCAGACGGAACAGAAATACAGGGGTGATTATGATATGGTGTTTTTGTCTTTAATGCTGCTGCTTAAGTTGTTAGAAAATATTATAACTTTTCATTAAAAGTGAATTGTCTATAATAACGTTTTAAAGACTGATTACTTTAGCATTATATATATTTCATTCAATTTTAATCTATTATTTTATTTTCTTTCTAAATACAAGGGGCAATTGGAAGGTTTGAGACACGTTGTATTTGTCTTGTTCTGTTTTCATGGACGTGCTTCTTTTTTGTAAACCATTGAGAGTAATAACATATATTGCAACCTAAATATCCAATCTCTTGACTTTTTAGTCGGAAATTGCGAACCAATGGCAGCTTCTACTTTTATAAAGTCGACCGGCTTATATTTTTCTGTCTTGGCACAAATTAAAAGTTGTTGCTAATAAACAACTTACATCAATAAAACATTTCTTATTTGACAAATGAGTGAAGTCCTTTTTGCAGCCCTACCCGAAACTACGACTGGACTCCCATTTTCTTATTCCAAACAGAGATAGGGAACTCCTATACAAGCCAATGGAAAATAGTGTGTAGACACACATTAGATAACTTAATTTTACAAATTAAAAAAAAAAATATTGAAAAATCACAGAGGAAAATGTAACCATGTCATAAAATTACCATTTCTCTCATGCATGGAATTATTTTCAGTTTAATTTTTTCCCAAAAATTCTTTTAAATTGTGATTTAAATTCAGTCAGAGTAGCATAAAAATAACGAACAAAAATTAGCTCTTTTTAGCAGGTACTTTTCTATTTAACATATAACTTTTTTATTACTTGAAATGTTTTAATAAATAAGATATATCATTTTAATGGTAATATAATGTCCTTTTTGAAATAAACACTTTACTTTCAAATATCCTCAAAAGAAAGGGGGATATTTGTAAACGTGACTTTGCGAGAATTGGACAATTTGTTACGTGTTTGTGTAATATTTAGACTAGTTGCCAATCTTTGTGGAATAAGTCTTTGCTTATTCTCAGAATCGTGAAATGGTTTTTAATTATCGCGTGAATTTAGTACTTTGACATGATGTTTATTCCTGTCCATTTCTATAAACCGCAGATTGTCTGAAACGGATTATAATGTGCAGAAAAACACATTATATTTTATTTCGAAAGCGCAACATACAGAGTTCTTTTTTGTGTCACCTGCTGCCTGTCCGTCACACTTCTTTATTCTGCAATAACTCCTGCTCTTCCCATGCTATTGAAATGAAATTTCATTTATGAACAGACCTTGACACAGGGAATTGTCATGCACAAGATCCATAACTCTGGTATCAATTTGTTTGAGTTATTCCCATTTTCATTCACACTCCTTTTTTTTTAACCGTCACACTTCTGTATTCTGCAATGTTATACAAATGCTTTTAAAATGAATTTTCATTTATGGACAGAGCTTGAGAAGAGGAATTGTCATACACAAGATCCATATAACAGTGGGATCAATATAATTTTTATAGTTATTTCCGTATTTCTCATTTTCTTTATTCTGCAATAACATGTGTTCTAGTCATGCTATTTAAATGAAATTTAATTGATGGACAGAGTTTGACATGGGGAATCGTCTTACACAATGTCCATACATCTGGCATCAAAATATTTTTAGTTATTACTTTTTCTTTCTATCTGTCACACTTTTTCCATAATGCTTCAGCAGGTGACACATGTGTTCCAAGGAACACTCTTGTTTTTTAATTTGTCTAGTCAATTTTGTGACTTTACATAAAGAACTATAAAAAGTAAGATAATCTTTTCTTCGATGTGTTTATTAGACAGACAGAATATTTTGCAGAAGACTTGTATAAAATAATCATCATTTCACATATAAATCTATCAATGCAATAGATATGATTTGATACAATTCATTTATAACAAAAGAAAATGTAATCTTATCCCAGTATATATCTTTTGTTTGTCATAATATTAATAATGTAAAAACTGGATAACAAACTTAAAGGTTGTCATATATGTTTGGATAAATACATACATCTTATTCAGTAAGCAGTTAATTTCATTGGTTTAACAAAAAAAAAATAATGAACATTTTTGAGTATATTCCTACAAAGTTGGCATTGTGACTTAGAAATAATATAAGCATGTAACTTAGAGTGGCGATACATATTTATCATTGAATCTGGTAGATATGGGAGGGCTAGAGGAGAGAGAGCTGAAAAATATGTATACACTGCTTACGGTAAATTAAATTAAAAATTTCCAATCTGCCATCCCATCGGTCGAATATAATTCCATACATAAAGTGTATTAAACGATGTGGTAGACGAGTATAATTTTGTAATAAAACGTATATTGTATGTTGATTTGAGATAAAAATATGATTATAAATGATATGTTTAAGCACAGTACATGTATGTTTAAGATGTATTGTTAACTTAAGATGTAGTGATGTAAGTAAGCTAACAAATCTGGGAAAGTTAATTGAACTGGCATAAAAAAGTTTTTTTTTTTTTTTTTTACAAATATTAATTTGCTGATTGATATAATTGTGTAATATAAATAAATCCATCCTTCTTATCGTAGATGTTGTGTCAGAAAGCAGAGTGTGATCAAGGTAAGATAAATGTATGAACAAATGGGTGATGCGTATGATGTAATGAATGAATGAATGAATGAATGAATGAATGAATGAATGAATGAATGAATGACGTTTGTCACGTGTTATATTGTTCAAATATTTTGGTTTACGACGTACAAGTCATAAACGGAAATAAACCTATAAGATTTTTTGAGATAAGAGTTTATTTCAAAATATACATGTAGGCTGTATGCCCATAGTATACATAAATATTAGACATGTAATGCAAAAATAAACATGGCATATATATATATATATTCTGTAAAATCATAAATTTTCGTTGACATTGAATTTCGTTGATTATGTACCTAAGGGAATTTCGTGGGTACATTTATTCGTGGATCTTTGTTCTAGAAAACGTGGGGGTCTATATGAGAGACAAACTTTCGTGGGGTTTAATATTCATGGATAAAACTCTCCACGAAATCAACGAAAATAAGTACCCACGAAAATTAATGATTTCACAGTATATTATTTCCTTTTCAGGGGAGATCAATACAACAGATTTAGGAACGGTTTGGTGTTTTCCAATAAGGAGTTTTGGACATTTAGGTTCAAAACCATTTACAGGGATAACTCAGACTTTGCATTGCGGTTTAATTAGATTTTGTCATTGCGGCCTAATTCCATCCTTTTCGGTAAATAATCCTTTTCACTTCCGCTTGATTGCGAGTAAGCGTGGTGGAAAAACTGTTAACCCTTTTTGGCAATAGAACCTTGAATATATTTATCCCACCACTCCCACCCAATTGTGACATTGTTTTCATTTTTTATCAATTGGATATTTAGTCTGTTCACAGATCTTCACTAGTCACAGCTTCCGACTGTTCGTGAGGGCGGTAATCACCTCCACCAGATACTTGGGTTTCGTGACAGTGCAGCAACTCTATGGCTCTTCAGTGATTAGATGACTTTACAGTTTGAATCTCTGCTACCAGGGTTCATCTGTATGCAATTATTAGGAAGCTGTGGCCTGATTTCGCCAACAAAACAACACTGATATCTTTGCATTTACATGTTAAATATCTTAAATAAATAATGATATGTGTGTAAATTAATTAATTTTTGTTGTTTTTCTGGGTTTGTCCTCTGTAATATGCATATATATGTATTTTTTCTGTAAGTATTGTATAAAGGCCACTCTAAAACCAAATGAAACTCATCCTCTAAACAGGAATATTTTAAAAATAAGTTATATTTCTTTTACATAAGTCATTTTCTTCATATTCTTCATAATGTTCAAGTGTTTGACACATATGACTTATATTAAAACTACTACAATTATTTCCCGCGTATTATGGACACCCCTCGTATATGACAAATACTGAGAAATCATTAATTTTCGTGGGACACTTATTTGCGTCGATTTCGTGGAGAGTTTTACACACGAATATTAATCCCCACGAAAACTTGTCTCTTATAAAGACCTCATGTTTTGCAGAACATAGCTCCACAAATAAATGAAACCCCCTCCATAATCGACGAAATTTAATATCAACGAAAATTAATGGTATACAGTATTTATTTGTACATGATTTGTTAATTTTTCGTTCCCTCTCAGATATGTATAACAGACAGATATTTCCGGTAATTTAAAAATACAATAGCTGGATACATTTGGCAAATCACGTTTGTGTTAATAACAATATCTGGTTACACTCAAGTCACAGATACGCACAACTGTTGTTTATTTATAAGCATAGAATATATACATGGTCATAGCCACATATACAAACTGACAAAAATGCAGTATATATACGAAAAGAGTACTACATAAGGCAATTATTTGTACATATAAGACGGAAAAATATGTTATATCAACACGATGTCGTACTTTGAATACAAAAGTCTCTTACAATAAAATAATAAATCCAAAATACTGTTCCCAAACGCAAGAGGAAATCCGACGTATTCATTTCATTTAATGGCTATATCTTCCTCTTCCTTCTCCTCCTCCTCCTCCTCACCATCATCATCTTTCATTGTCAAACAATAGTTGCATCATAAACAAATGCAAAAAAACCAAGTGATATATTTTACTATATGGATCAGTAGAAAAAGAGATACATGTAGTTTGTAATTGCTATGAACGTTTCAGAAGGTCATGTATGCAATGCTGAGGCAAAAACTATTTTGGCTAAAGTTGGATAATTACAGTGTTGTTAAAACTCATTATCTCGGCCACATATTGTTTGTTTGTTGGGTTTAACGTCCCACCGACAGTATTTCAGTCATTTGGAGACGATGCCTACTTGAGACAGATGTAGTGCTGCCACACTGCAGTATCACACCGTAGACATGTGGTATGATACCATACCCACTCACATTATCCTGACACCGGGCCAACCAGTCCTGCAACTACCATTTCTCTGCTGAGCGCCAAGCAAGGGAGGTATAATAGTACCATTTTTTACGAATTTGGTAAGTCGCGGCCGGGGATCGAACCAACGACCTCCCGCTCCAGACAGCCATATATTAGCATACAAATGTGTGTGTGTGTGTGTGTGTGTGTGTGTGTGTGTGTGTGTGTTGGGGTTTACCGTCGCTGCGATAGTATTTCAATCATATAGCGACGTCCAGCTAATTATAGGTGGAGGAAGACCCCGAGTACACAGAAGTACCCGGGTAGAACCACCGACCTACCATAAGCCAGCTGGAAGGCTTCCTCACATAAAAAAAATCCGAAGTCCCAACCGGGATTCGAACCCACAGCGGTGATACAAATGTGTAGAACAATTTTTAGCTTGAAATTGCAAGACCTTTTGCAGAAATATCATTCTATTTCAAATTTAAAAACCTAATTTAAATTATTCAACATGACACAAACTTCATTTATGAAAACAACAACAACAAAAAAAAAACTAATTATTTTTGAAAGAAAATAGTTTTATAACTTTCTAAATACTCGCACTATTGATACAAATTGACTGTTCGTATTTTTTAAGATATAGTTCATGGTTCCAGATAGTATTGTGTGTAAACTCTGTACTTAAAATCATCATTAAGCTTGCAATATTCAGACGTTTTTATAAAGGTGACTTAAAATGAACTGTATTGAACAATGTAACCTGAATTATTTTCAACTTTTGACCTGACTATTTTCAAGGTTCACAGAAAAGACGGACACAACATATATTTAACAGATTCATCTGAAGGAAAATTAAAATTGGGAAAGGGTTCTGGAGCTGTATGCTCTAATGCTTAGATTTTACAGACAAATTCTGCTCTGAGCGCGTGTGAATTTAGCGACCACCTGCTCTGAGCGCGGGTGTATTTAGCGACCACCTGCTCTGAGCGCGTGTGTATTTAGCGACCACCTGCTCTGAGCGCGTGTGTATTTAGCGACCACCTGCTCTGAGCGCAGGTGAATTAAGCGACCAACTGAACAGAGCGTATGTGTATTTAACCACAACCTGCACTGAGCGTATGTGTATTTAGTGACCACCTAAACTGAACGTTAGTGCATTAAGCGACCACCTGAACTGAGCGATTGTGTATTTAGCGACCACCTGCTCTAAGCGTATGTGTATTTAGCGACTACCTGAACTGAACGTATGTGACTACAATAGGGTCGGTTTGGAGTCATTTCAGGAAATGACTTAAGCGGTACATAAGTGGGTATTGACGTCATCAACGTCACGCGGCGATGCGTCATACGTTAAGCGGTTACGCGGCGATGCGTCATACGTCAAGCGGTCACGCGGCGATGCGTCATACGTTAAGTGTATAGGGTCGAGTACCGACGCCGATTCAAAACGACGGTTTATGTAATCATCATTTATATAGCGGTACAAATTACACGGTAAAACGCAGCGATATCCACTATGTAACGTATTGTCATTAACTACGAAAATACAAATTTTATTTCGTTGAAAAAATTGTTTTTTTTTACATATTTTTAACGATTGTTAATGCCCAAAGATGTACACTTTTTACGTTTAAAGTAGCCTTAAGTACTCCTCACTTTGATTTTCTACAAACGGGAAATGATCTGAGGACTTATACCGCCAGAACGGAAACATATAATACTGAGTACTTGATTGTGTATATCATAACATCTCTAATAATTTTTAAAGTAAAAATCGCAACACAGCTTATTGATAACGGTTTATTCAACATCAAATTACAATGTTTATAGCAAAACTATATGGTAAATATTATACTTATAAAGTAGGCTACAATTTGTAATTGATAAATTACATATAAACAACAAAGACATTCATAAATCGAAGTTGCAGTAACAATTCATTTTCACTGGTCTGTATCCTGTAATCACTCAAGTAGACTTTGAACTAAATACGAGGTAAGAGTCTATACCGCCAGAACGGAAATATAATTAAGTAGACCGTAATACTGTATTATCGACGTACTTAATGTTTTTGAGGAATTGCAATATTCACATGATTCTTTAGCAGAAATAATTTTAACAATGATTCACAAAATTCTTTTTTACTATAAATTGACATGTAACATAATACTTATTGAATGTTTATTTATTCTGTTTCACGTTTGGTATAACTATTGTGATCGTCTGCCACAACAAAATTACTATGAATTATATTTGCAGCGAGAAAATATTGAATGAATAGAGTAGAAAAGTGGTTGGTTTTGTAAATATTTTAATATTTTGATAAAATATGTTCAAATAAATGTAACTTGAATTCGGAAAAACATCGTAGTGTAACATAGAGCTATCATTTATTATGATTGTTAAACAACTTTTAAGCTGAAATATGGCGCCAATATTAGAAAATCACCCGATTTTACAATACGTCGATAATAAAGTTACGTCAATAACAATACACATTTAAGAGGATGTCATATGAATACAGAGAGCATCGATTTATTATTATATGATATAAAAATAAATTCAATATATTAAGTGCGTATTTTTTGTCAATGATAATTGTACTTTGCATCATGTACCAATGTTATTATGTTGTATTTTGTATAAGAAATGTGCGCGTGTGTGTGTGTGCGTGCGTGTGTGTGTGTGTGTGTAAATATTGGATGTTTTTAAAGTGTATCTTCCGTACATTGTACCTCGTATGAATGTGTAAAATTGCAGTACATCCGGTCATTTTCCGATTTAATAATGAAGCTGATCACTTCACATATAATTTGATACTAAATGAAAGGGGAACAGTTTCATACATATACCGTTTATCACATTATACAAACACATATTTGTGAAAATAATGTAACACGAGTAAGTTGTAAAATTAATGTTTCCAATTCCCGTATACTTTATTGTGCAAAACTTCACGCAATAAATAGATAAATACATTACTTGTGAAGACATGGTGTTACAGAATTTGATATAAATTAATGTTAGAGTATTAAGTCGCTGGTCAGTTTACGGATTTCCTGAATTCAAGTCAAGATCAATATCCGGTCAGTAACGATACATCGCGCTAAATACCTAGCATTTGGTTTTGTTCAAAAAGCCGATTGACAGACAGCAAGTGGCCACGTTAACAAGAATATATATCCCACAAATAACAACATCTTTATAAAAAGGTTTTCAAACCGTACGGTTACTTGGTTGTAGATCTGAAATCGAGCACCCCCGCAGGAAGAACGTTTACGCACTGATATATTTGAAGCCCCTATAAATATATCCGGGTTGATCATTATCTGGTTCTGTCAGTATCCGGATTGGTCCTTAATCGAGATGGTCACTTCATACGAGCAGTTCTAGAACCATACACCTTAACTGTGTACATGGCAGTAAAAGTTCCACTATCTTGTTTAAGTTTGAATAAATAATTTCAGAGTCGAAATGATCAGTTCTAATCGATGTTCGAATATGAGTTTGAATTGATTTTTTCTTGTAATGATGAATGCAATTATATATAAACTAGTAATTCGCCTTGTAGGTTTCAGAAGAGTATAAAAGAAACTCGAGAATGTTAACGCTGTTAAGATACAGTTCGGAAATCGCATTCAGTAGATTTGCATAAAATATATTGTTCAAGAAAATAAATAGAGGAAACATATTACTATGTTGGAAAGATTGCTTGATGACGAAACTTAGGGCTCAACGATGAACATGACACGCCGCCGCATGTAAACTTACATGACACGCCGCCGCCGCCGCATGTAAACTTACATGACACGCCGCCGCCGCCGGACACGCCGCCGCCGCCGCATGTATACTTACATGACACGCCGCCGCCGACGCCGCCGCATGTATACTTACATGACACGCCGCCGCCGCAGCCGCCGACACGCCGCCGCCGCCGCATGTAAATTACATGACACGCCGCCGCCGCCGCATGTTTACTTACATGACACGCCACCGCCGCCGCCGGATACGCCGTCGCCGCCGCCGCATGTATACTTACATGACACGCCGCCGCCGCATGTATACTAACATGACACGCCGCCGCCGCCGCCGGACACGCCGCCGCCGCCGCATGTATACTTACATGACACGCCGCCGCCGCCGCATGTATACTTACATGACACGACGCCGCCGCATGTAAACTCTGGTCTAAGAAATATGACTCGTGGATACCGGAAGATGACCTCCAGCAGTATAGTTAATAAGAGGCGCCTTTGAGCGGTAACGTCAAAACGTGATGGAAAGGGAAGACAGCCAAGAGTGGCGTTTCTTCGGCAGTAGAGTTCCGAAAGCCGAAATCGTCTACATATGTCAGATCGTCATCGTTTATATGATCATCATCACTTCCATCACGAATTTATCTCTGAAGAACGGAAATCCGGAACTGTGGATCAGTTTACTTTGTAGCGCCATAGGATACGCGCTGCCGTCCCCGACACTGAGACATGGACGAGCACTACCTATTTCTGAGCAGCAGCTTGTCAACAGATCGGCATCCATCTAACGAACCGGGGGATTTCACCGTCGAATTACCACGATCTTACGAACTCAAAGGCCAGTGGACTTGCGCGCTGAAGGAAATAATGATTTCGGCTCGAGAAGATATACTGTATGTGTGCTCTGACATTTGCTCAGAATCCTACGCCGAGAACACCATGATTCCCGTGCTGCGGGCGTTACAAAAACCAAGAGAAAAACAAGTGGTTACCTTTTTTCTCTTCGAAGATCCAATGTACGTGAAAATCAAGCCGACGGTATTAAATCGCGTAAGAATCTTTGTAAGAGGGAGTCAGTTTAAGCGGATGAACGTAACGGATTCGACTGTACGCTGTACCCTTCATCTGAAAAAATGGAAGTAGACAAATGGAGGAGACATTTTCAACGTATGGCGGAGGGAAGGTCCAACCGACTCACAAAGGACACGTCATGTGGAACAATCGGAAGAAAACGAGTGAACATGAAATTGATTTTGTTACATCGATTGCCCACGCTGTCGAATTGGCCAAGTCGGAACTGAAAGAAGATGAGAGTCAGTCACCTATCCAAAGGAGAGAACGAAACCCGTCGCTCACGCAGTGAGAGAGAAACCTATATTCATTGACAACGTATTTACAAAAATAAGCGTAGATAAACACTATAACGATCTGACCTTATTTGAAGGTGTAGAAAGCCACTGAAAAAAAAATCTGAATGGATCACAATAGGACCTGTCGATTAACTAATATAATCCACTTCACAGGATTTTTCTCCCAAGTGGATCTGAACTGTTTTAAGTTATGACTAATCTATACGACATTTTATACCATTTCATGATTTTTTTTAATGTACATGTATGTGTATGTTTTGTGTGTGAATTTGTGACGAAGTGTAACTTTATAATAGTAAATAAAAATAAAATAATATCCCTTTCGTTGACTCGAATTTGTTAAACATTATAAAAAAATATGTGACAGAACTGTCGATATAACGATAAACGGCAAACCGTGTTATGACGTTATAGTTATTTAAAACGAAAGTAAACAGGAGATTATATCTTTTTATCTAGAAGAAGAAGAAAAAAAAGAGAAAAAAAAGAGACATGATTTGTTGAAGGACATGCAGAAAGTGACCTGAACTTGATTGACATTGAACCAGAATAGAATATCATACCGAGGATGTCTTCTTTCATCTTCGTGATAACTGACATGGTCCTGTGTCAACAAATACGAGGTAATATTGGGTGTAAAGTTAACCATGCAGCCATACATTTAAACATCCCAAGTCCGTATGTATTAACAAGTACAAAGTGATATACTAAGGGGCAGAAATCTACCTGGTGGTTGACTCTTGACAAAATACATGGTCATATAGAAATTGAATAACAAAACAAAACAAAAACATACATAATGATCAATTTCTTATGTTTTGTTCTGTTGAAAAAAAAAGAAGGTATGTCTGTTGCATTTTTATTACTTGTGTACATTCTGTACAACATTTTGTAAAATTCATGCTGGGATAACTGACAGTTTTGACATTGGTCGTTTTATAATATGTTTTAAATGTGTATTGTTATTGACGTAACTTTATTATCGACGTATTGTAAAATCGGGTGATTTTCTAATATTGGCGCCATATTTCAGCTTAAAAGTTGTTTAACAATCATAATAAATGATAGCTCTATGTTACACTACGATGTTTTTCCGAATTCAAGTTACATTTATTTGAACATATTTTATCAAAATATTAAAATATTTACAAAACCAACCACTTTTCTACTCTATTCATTCAATATTTTCTCGCTGCAAATATAATTCATAGTAATTTTGTTGTGGCAGACGATCACAATAGTTATACCAAACGTGAAACAGAATAAATAAACATTCAATAAGTATTATGTTACATGTCAATTTATAGTAAAAAAGAATTTTGTGAATCATTGTTAAGATTATTTCTGCTAAAGAATCATGTGAATATTGCAATTCCTCAAAAACATTAAGTACGTCGATAATACAGTATTACGGTCTACTTAATTATATTTTTTTGAAAATGAATTGTTACTGCAACTTCGATTTATGAATGTCTTTGTTGTTTATATGTAATTTATCAATTACAAATTGTAGCCTACTTTATAAGTATAATATTTACCATATAGTTTTGCTATAAACATTGTAATTTGATGTTGAATAAACCGTTATCAATAAGCTGTGTTGCGATATTTACTTTAAAAATTATTAGAGATGTTATGATATACACAATCAAGTACTCAGTATTATATGTTTCCGTTCTGGCGGTATAAGTCCTCAGATCATTTCCCGTTTGTAGAAAATCAAAGTGAGGAGTACTTAAGGCTACTTTAAACGTAAAAAGTGTACATCTTTGGGCATTAACAATCGTTAAAAATATGTAAAAAAAACCAATTTTTTCAACGAAATAAAATTTGTATTTTCGTAGTTAATGACAATACGTTACATAGTGGATATCGCTGCGTTTTACCGTGTAATTTGTACCGCTATATAAATGATGATTACATAAACCGTCGTTTTGAATCGGCGTCGGTACTCGACCCTATACACTTAACGTATGACGCATCGCCGCGTGACCGCTTGACGTATGACGCATCGCCGCGTAACCGCTTAACGTATGACGCATCGCCGCGTGACGTTGATGACGTCAATACCCACTTATGTACCGCTTAAGTCATTTCCTGAAATGACTCCAAAACGACCCTATTGTAGTTATGTGTATTAAGTGACCACCTGCAATGAGCGTATGTGTATTTAGCGACAACATGAACTGAGCGCTTGTTTATTTAGCGACAACATGAACTGAGCGCATGTGTATTTAGCGACCACATGAACTGAGCGTTTGTGTATTTAACAACAACCTGCACTGAGCGTATGTGTATATAGTGACCACTTAAACTGAACGTTATTGCATTTAGCGACCACCTGAACTGAGCGTTTGTGTATTTAGCGACCACCTGCTCTGAACGTTTGTGTATTTAGCGACCACCTGCTCTGAACGTATGTGTATGAAGCAACCGCCTGAACTGAGCGTTTGAGTATTAAGAACCACCCGTTCTGAGCGTTTGTGTTTTAGCGACCACCTAAACTGAACGTTATTGCATTTAGCGACCACCTGAACTGAGCGCTTGTGTATTTAGCGACCACCTACTCTGAGCTTATGTGCATTTAGCCACAACCCACACTGAGCGTATGTGTATAAAGCAACCACCAGAACTGAGCGTATGTGTATTAAGCAACCACCTGAACTAAGTGTATGTGTATTAAGCAACCACCTGAACAAAGTGTATGTGTAATAAGCAACCACCTGAACTAAGTGTATGTGTATTAAGCAACCACCCGAACTGAGCATATGTGTATTAAGCAACCACCTGAACTAAGTGTATGTGTATTAAGCAACCACCTGAACTGAGCGTATGTGTATTAAGCAACCACCTGAACTAAGTGTATGTGTATTAAGCAACCACCCGAACTGAGCATATGTGTATTAAGCAACCACCTGAAATAAGCGTATGTGTATTAAGCAACCACCTGAACAAAGTGTATGTGTAATAAGCAACCACCTGAACTAAGTGTATGTGTATTAAGCAACCACCCGAACTGAGCATATGTGTATTAAGCAACCACCCGAACTGAGCGTATGTGTATTAAGCAACCACCCGAACTGAACGTATGTGTATTAAGCAACCACCTGAACTGAGCGTATTTGTATTAAGCAACCACCTGAACTAAGCGTATGTGTATAAAGCAACAACCCGAACTGAGCATATGTGTATTAAGCAACCACCTGAACTGATCATATGTGTATTAAGCAACCACCCGAACTTAATGTATGTGTATAAAGCAACAACCCGAACTGAGCGTATGTGTATTAAGCAACCACCCGAACTGAACGTATGTGTATTAAGCAACCACCCAAACTGAGCCTAAGTGTATTCAGCGACCACCTGAAATGAACGTATGTATATTAAGCAACCACCCGAACTGAGTGTATGTGTATAAAGCAACAACCCGAACTGAGCATATGTGTATTAAGCAACCACCCAAACTGAGCGTATGTGTATTAAGCGACAACCTGAACTGAACGTATGTATATTAATCAACCACCTGAACTGAGCGTAAGTGTATTTAGCGACCACCTACAATGAGCGTATGTGTATTTAG
The DNA here is from genome assembly GCA_021229015.1 of Solen grandis. Lineage (NCBI taxonomy): Eukaryota > Metazoa > Mollusca > Bivalvia > Adapedonta > Solenidae > Solen > Solen grandis. Next base: position 32,715,456 of record CM037792.1, read on the forward strand.
CGACCACCTGAACTGAATGTATGTATATTAAGCAACCACCTGTTCGGAACGCTTGTGTATTAAGCGACCACCTAAACTGAACGTTATTGCATTTAGCGACCACCTGATCTGAGTGCTTGTGTATTTAGCGACCACCTGCTCTGAGCTTATGTTCATTTAGCGTTCACCTGAACTGATTGTTTGTGTATTAAGCAACCACCTGCAATGAGCGTATGTGTATTTAGCGACCGCCTGAACTGAGCGTTTGTGTATTTAGCGACCACCTGCTCTGAACGTATGTGTATTTAGCGACCGCCTGAACTGAACGTATGTATATTAAGATACCACCTGAACTGAGCGTATGTGTATTTAGAGACCATATGAACTGAGCATATGTGTATTTAGCGACCACCTGAACTAAGCGTATGTGCATTTAGCGACCACATGCACAGAGCGTATGTGTATTTAGCCAACTGCGGTCAAAGAAACAGCAAATAAAAATTATACACATGCAGTTTTACAATTTTAGATGTAAAATTAATGTGTACATACATATGCTTATTATGACACATATACATATAATTCTATAACAAAAGTATTTAAAATAAAAGATATGAAGTCATCATTTAATTTGGTTTTTTTTATTGTTTTTTATTTTTTGTTTTTGTTGCATTTTCATTTGTCGTTCACTTTTATTCCTTCCAAGGATTTCCATCTAGAAATCGGTATAATCAAAAATTTGAAAATATGCTGTCATTATTTTCAACTTTTGTTAGTTCATATTACCGGATGTTATACATTAGACACAGTTCGTGTATATTCTTGATTAATTGATTGAGGGCTGACCGCGAAACTGTTGAACATATCACTTTATGTTCATACGCACATAGATTGTTTTCGAGGTGTCTAAGTACAGGAAAGCCTTGTTAATGGGTGGATAAGAATTCAACACCACAGTGTCAACTTCCTTCAACTCGGAAGTCGATAATTGTTGTAAAATTGTGTGCATGTAGTTACTCGAGGCCATACTTATACAAGAAATATCTTTAAAAAAAGGATATGTGGCGTTCTTGGGGACTAATATACATGTATATGGCGTACGTATGACGTAAGGTTATATGACGTACGTATGACGTAAGGTTATATGACATACGCATGACGTAAGGTTATATGACGTACGTATGACGTAAGGTTATACATGCATGACGTACGAATCATTGTCAAGTCAAATAGCATATAACTCGATATTAACGCATCTCCTCCACTGCAATCGGCGGAGTAAAAATCATTATAAAACGCATCGAAACAGACAATTATATATTGCAGGTATTTATAACGTTCGACCAGAAACAAGTCTCAATGTGCATCAAAGAGAAGTGTTTGGACAACATACATGTAATTTAATGTTTATCAAAGACACTATAATTCAGTCAGAATAGTTTCTTTTTAAATTTCGTGAAATTTAGGTCATGTTTCAGCTAGTTATGGTTTCAACAAATATTAGTTCCTTTTCTCCATGAGTATAGGAATATCTACCAATGAAAATCGTCAAAATACGCATTCGGCACTGTCTTGCGTCATCATCTATAAGTGGGTCAAAGGTGAGGTTAGACAACAGTGTTTGCAGACGTCCGACCCAGACGTTGGATATAATTCTAGTTAGTTGTTATTTTCTAAGATTAAAGAATGATGAAGGTCCTATCTAAAGAAGAAAACAGGTTAAGACTGACATTGTACAGTTTTAACTGAAACAGTAAAGATTTTTTTTGTAAAGGACTTCTTTCGACCACAAAAGTTAAAACTGAAAAATAAAAACGAATGTATGTAAAGCAAACGCAAACAAATATTTGTTTAAAGATAGCCCACTGCAATTTGAGATTAGCGTGCATCAACAAAGTCAGACTGTCATATGCAATTGTAGTCGGAACTGCACTATACTGTATAGGCTTGCAAGTAAGGTTACTTTAAACATCTTTATATGCCTGTGACTGGATTAAAAAATGAGCTCGTTACCAACAGATGGATCCTTACACTGGTAAGATAATATCTTATATTTATTGTTCGTATAATCCTTAAAGCAGCTCGTTCACAGATGTTCGGTAGAATTAAGAGAAAACAATAATTTTCAACTCTCCCTCTTTCATGTTGATGAAGTTTTTTTTCCTGACAAATAAACTCGGCAAGTGTAGGACACATTACTCGGGAAAACGGTAAGAATATTCATTTTCACGCTACACACATTATTTAGAAATGATCTACTTACCGAATGAATATAAAGATGACGTTAAATACTGTTTAAATGACGAAAATGTTTAATAAAATTACATATTATAATAGGCACTAACGGCATTTAAAAAAATCAAAATGGCGTCACTTTTCGCGGTCGTAACGAGGACATACGTTAATACGGTATTTGCTTCATAGCCTTATTTAAGCAGCACATCTCTTGGTTAAAGGTTTTTTATATAATGTATTTCATTGTAATTAACGCTGATTACGCTACTCAACGTGGACTGATACAGTTTAATTTGCTGCGGCAATCTGACGATGCTTGCTTTTCATTTACACCTACTGAAAACTGCGGCTTCCGTCGAAAGTCTAGACTCGGATGAAAATAAAGAAATTGTACCTAATACGTTGAACATGGTATTCTTGCCCCGTGTTCCCGGAATTAAAAATCTTACTTAAGTATGATTCCTATACTCCGACTCAAAATATGCCATTAGTTTTAAAAGGGATTTCAGTCGGATACTCAAATTTGGGTCTGCTGGAACAAGAAAATATCTCCTCTTTCGATTGATATCGGTGTTTTAGCAATGACAGCCTCTGAACGTGAGATCCCTTTCTAGAGTCTGCTGTCTGGTATTTTTTATTGCATTCCGTAGTAGATTTGTGTCCGTTCCTTCTTGTGTTCTATGATGTTAAAAAAGGCAAAATATGCAATCGTTATTCCCGATGCCCTCAAAGGGAAATAACTGTTGCAGGCAGTTTCGTCTTGTAAAGGGAGATCCCTGTGTACAAGTTAACAAACTTGTTCATGTTTTTAATGCAAGATACCCATCGCGCATTATCCGCGATATTAAGCTCTTTTATTCTTTGTGAGCCGTATGTATTTGTATTTGTTATTTATCTATTCTCGGGGACGGGCGTTGGGGTTAACTCCCAGCACTCTGATCCGTAAACAGTGTACTCAGGATCGAATTTCACCATACTTCATACTTCGTATTCACGAAATGTTAATGAAGATTTACATTTCCTTTGATAAATACAAAGATATTTTATCAAAACACTTCTCGTTAAAGCACATTGGGACTTGTTTTGGGCCGAACGCTATAAATGCATACACCATACTGTAGTCTGCTTCACTGTTATTACATTGATGTTCTGTCGTCCCCGGTGGCGGAGTGGTTAGAGCGTCCGCCTCAGGAGCGGAAGGTCATGGGTTCAATCCCTGGCCGCGACATACCAAAGTCCTAAAAATGGTACTATTATGGCTCCCTTGCTTGGCGCTCAGCATATAAGGGTAGTTGCAGGACTGGTTGGCCTGGTGTCAGGATAATGTGACTGGGTGTGGTATCATGCCACATGTCTACGGCGTGATGCCTCAGTGTGGCAGCACTAGATCTGTCTCAAGTAGACATCGTCTCCCAATGACTGAAATACTGTCGTTGGGACATAAAACCCAACAAACAAATAATGTTTACTCCGCCGACTGCGCTTTTATACCGGGTATTTTGGTTTCCTAGGATGAAGAGCTTCAAATATAATGATTCGTACATCGTGTAGCCGTTCCACATTCTCTATTACTTAAATCTCCATCAACGCCGCAAATCTTTTTAAAAAATATTTCTTGTGTACCTTATGATGAATATTTATCGAGGGGTGAGAGCGAATTTAAGCTAAGTGCACATATATCTATTAGCACTTAGCCTGGTTTCGCTCTCAACCCGTGATTAGTATTATTTGAATTACATGTATTTCATTACTCCAGTCACGTGCCGTGTCTGTCACCAGACCCTTGTTTTTCTTCGCTTTAAATAGGAATGGATATGAAATTCCTTTCCTAGAGGAATAGAGAGATCACCTCTATTCAGGCTGTCCTAACTAAAATATTGAAGACAAAACTGTATACTAAAATCAGATACTATATTATACTGTCCTACCAAGGACTTTTATATGATGCTTACAGCAGCTCGTTAACAGATAATTTCATTTAAAGCTATCTGTGTGTATTTTTTACAAATACCTTCACCGATATAAGCGAAAGAGAGAACAAAAATAGTTTTTTTTTCTATGGATCAACTTTGAACGTACTGCTTTAAGCTACAAGGGATAAATACACACCGTATTTAAGCCTATAAACAGTTATACATGTTACCGATATGCTTGACGCGCATCTACATGTAACCGTCACATTTTCAGAGGAGATTAAAATAATTACACGATACACAGAAACACTTTTGGCACATGGAAATATCACATTCATCCCCCATATACCCGTATCCCCCTTCCCTCTGATATACTTTTGTATATACTGTCGATTTAAGTTTAGGCGTATATACATGTAGTTTAACACACATATACACACTGGTGACCTATCAGGCGTTTAGTAGTCGAAATGTTTACATTCCCCTGATGGGTTTACATTTACATTTCAATATCCAACTTAAAATTAGAAATACATACTATTAGGTTATAAACTAGAAAAACATAGGCTATACATTAGAAATAGCAATTAGAATTTTGTCGGAATTCTTTTTCTATTATTACACGTTTCAAGATTTCAGCAGTCACATATTGTAGCCCCGTGTTTTCTAATCAATTTTAGATGATCTGCTTACAAACAGTATCGCAAACAATAACATGATTTTGTATTGTAAAGCAGGTCAACCATTGACTACCATTAAGTCCAATGTAGCTATTTGATAGCATGTACTCGTAAGTCAACTGGAAAGTTTCATATTATTTATATTAATTGATATTTCCACATTTATGTTTCTCACAGAGTTTTCAAAACGATATGGAATTGATATTAAACTGAGATTTAAATAATGTTTAGGATATATAACCATTAATCACAATACATTAATCAAGAAATGACCGAAATTCAAATTTCCATTAAAGTCCAAAAATGAAATAAAATAAGTTTCTGCTCCACCCACCCACACACATCCCATTACTGTTGGTGGAGTCTTTGTTTCCTGTCAAATAAACTCGGAAAGTTTAGGTCACATTGCACGGGAAAACGTTTCGTAAATGCCCATAAATATAGAATACGGTATGCACGAATCAGATGATCGTGGATACGCGTTATACGTTTTGCAGTATAGCGTCTTTACAAATTCCGGGTAGCAAATTCGTAAATCCAGCCTATGAAATGAGCGCATGCGCAAAGAGTAAATGTAATTAGTAATTTGACGGCAAACGAAAATAGAAATTCTAATATAGGTTCAAAACCGTTCGTAATTCTATTGTCTGTTATTGAGAAACAAACACGGAATGTTGCACCGATTGACCAGGCGTCTGTCGATGGGTATTGATAAATGTAATACACATATATAGTTAAAACTCAAACTCTTAGTCAATGACAATCTGTGAACGAGCTGCTTTAAATGAAACATCTAACCATCCTAACCATCAACGTTAATAAACGACACTCTGTTTCAATCTGAAATACTTGATCCTCCTCAATTTATGACAAGAGTCTGGGTTGATGATTTTGAGGGGAAGCTATTGTAACCAAGTAGACGTGAATCGAACCCGGAAATCCTCCTTTACAGAACGTGACGACGTTTTCATCCCGCGGCATTTACTTCCCCTGATTTGTACAGCGTAACGTAACTATGTTAGAATGACTATCGCCTTTTCCACGAATTTACGTGACAAAGAACATGTCGCTATGTTATCGACGAACCCAATGACAGTTACGCTCTAATGGGTCTATATTGGGTGCAAAGTGTAAGTTAGTGACAAAATTAAGTAGCCAGATCCCTTGCATACAGGGCGAGACTTACTTTCACTTAACCAATTAACATTGTCGGTTCGAGTCCCAGCTGGGTCACTCAGATTTCATATTTTTCATATGTGAAAGCCTTCAAGCTAGCTTGCGGTAGGCCAATGGTTCTATCCGGGTGCCTCTGAACACCTGTCTTTTTTTTCACCTGTAATTAGCTGACAGCAGCCGCAGCGGCGATAAACAATAACACTTTAGCATCCTATGCGGAGTTCGCCAACATTATTCACTATATTTGGAAATGTACAGGCCTTTGCTGTCTGGTCTTTCATTAGCTACGTAATTAACTCGGTTAATTAAAAGAGACTTTATAAATTATTTTACTCGTTAAGTAAATGAGTACAAACAGCATACATTGTTTATAACGTAACAAATTAACAATCGCACCACGTGAGTCGTCAATATTCACGGTAGTATCATCAATCTGCCCAAAACTTACATAACTATGGTGGCATACTTCTGCCAGTCACTTATCCACTTAGCTATGTCGAAACTTTTCTGGAAAATTGTCACATAGTCAGTTAGTATCTGGCAAGTAGAAAACTTTCGTGTTATCCTCTTAGGTATCTTAACAGAACAAAACTGCCTGTTAGTGCCCACTACTGCCAGCCATATATTCACTTAAGATAACTGGATATCTCGCCTTTTTTCAAGTTAGTCAGTTAAATTATGTTGATAACAAGCATTTTTCACATAATTATCTGGAAAAAGGCATGATATCCAGTTAAAATAAGTGAATATGTGATTGGCAGTAGTGGGCACTAACAGACAGTTTAGTCCTGTTAAGATGCCTAAGTAGATAACTTGAAAATTTGCTACTTGCCAGATACTAACTGAATATGTGACAATTTTTCAGAAAAGTTTCAACATAGCTAAGTGGATAAGTGGCTGGCAGAAATATGCCACCATACATAACTGATAAATAAATTTATTCTTTATGGTATGTGTGTTTTTATACAATTCAACAACACATCTCGCACCAGTTAACCGAGCGTTAATAATCACAAAGTATGTATGCCATGCTTCACTGCTCATAGTTGGTATAAAACAGTCACATAGTGGACTTGTGTTGACATTTGATAGGAGATGGTAAAATTGCGGAAATAAGAAGTGGCCATCTATCTAGGAAAAACTGTGAGTTTTTATTTTGATAAGAAATTATTTAAACATATTTTATCTGTTCGTCGTATACTGCGATACGCATCGATACATTAGAAAAATAAAGATCTGTTCTTTTCTGTTTATTGAAGTTGTTGTGACTATCTTTCAAATGGAATGTCTTCTACAGGCCATTCACACATTCATTTTTACCCCGACTATTCGAAAAATTATAATGGCTATCGTAGGTGTCGGCGTCATGGTAAAGATTTTTACTTGAAACTTGGTATACTTGTTTATGACCACCGCCTCAACCTATAGGCAAAAGTACATAATTCTGTCATGGACTTTGACCAAATTATAACCCTTTTTCGACTTAGCATCTCGATTAAGTCTTTCGTACCACCTTTTTTGAACTGAACATTTTAAGGTATTGCTTTTAATCAAGGAATACTTGTTACTTGTTGTTACCTTCTCCTATAAAAGGGAGATGGATTTGTAGTTGTAGTTGTATTGGGGTTTACCTCGCTGCGATAGTATTTCAATAGTATAGCGACGTCCAGCTAATTAAAGGTAGAGGAAGACCCCGAGTACACAGAGATACCCGGGTAGAACCACCGACCTACCGAAAGCCAGCTGGAAGGCTTCCTCACATGAAAAATCCGTAGTCCCTACCGGGATTCGAACCCACAGCGGTGAGGGGCTGAGAGATTTGTAGTCCATGACTGTAACCGCTCGACCACGACGGCCCCCGGATAAATTTTTTAAAAAAAATGTAAGAGCTATCTGATCTTACACAGTAATCTTGAGGCAGCCAATACAAGCAAACCCTTTAACCTAAAATTGTGTAAGTCTTAAAGGGGCATAATTTTGAAATTACTGCTGAAAGAGTTATGTTACTTGTCAGAATCATTCACCTTTTTATATTAAATAGGCCAAGAAATTTGAGCACTTTGATAGTAACAAGCTATTAACCATTAAAATATATCTTAAACAAACGGCAATGGTGATGCTGACACCGACGCTGTGGTGATTAGTGAGGCACCCACGTTTCTTCGAATATTCGGATTATGAGAGAGAGAGAGAGAGAGAGAGAGAGAGAGAGGTGTAGCACTAATTATTCGGCTGAATAACTGACCGCTTCATCCAGGATAGAGAGAAATACACAGTTGAAGCGCAACGTTATACATTTACACCCCCGCGAAATCAAAAAAAAGTAATGGAGTGTAAAAACATTGCCTTGGGGTTCGGTGTCGTTAGCAAAACGATACGATATTTATAGATTTGCGATGTCGATATCAGTTATACATGTACATGTATTATAGATGTTAGAAGGAAACAGTACACACGGGTAGGTTCAAGTTGACCACAGCGTCGGAAACCTACGAGCGCTCATTCCGTTACACCATACATCGCCCATGGGATTATAAGTCAGCATTTGCTCGTTATTGATTATTTGAAAAGCTGCGCCACCATTCGCAGATTTGGACCAATAGAAACTCTCGTTCTTATGGCAGTTAGACAAACTTTTACCGACTTACATATTTTTAGATCTCCAACTGAAGAGTACTGAGTCTCATTTATGTAAGCAGCATTTTGACTGGTCGACGTACCTCTTATGAATATCCTTATAACGATAAAATTCTAGCCAAGTATCCCACGGCTGACAGATGTAATTTAGCTCACCTTCGGGAAAGGTTTGTGGCCGATAAATGGTCATCTTCCGTCGTCAGTCGTCCGCCGTCCGTCGTCAACATTTCACATAAACGACATCTCCTCCTTAACTTCTGTGCCAATTTTCATAAAACTATGTTCCCTTGGTGGTCTTC
>CM037792.1:32724474-32774474 GCA_021229015.1 Solen grandis
TACGGAGAAAGAAATTCACATGTAAACTAAACTGAAACATTTATATAACATCAGCATTTATATTTATTATGAAGAAACAGGTGCAATGAGCTGTAACATCATGAGAAATGAAACCACAAATACACTGAACTGAAACATTAACATAGAATGTCACATGTACACTGAACTGAAACATTAACATAGAATGTCACATGTACACTGAACTGAAACATTAACATAGAATGTCACATGTACACTGAACTGAAACATTAACATAGAATGTCACTTAGAATGTCACATGTACACTGAACTGAAACATTAACATAGAATGTCACATGTACACTGAACTGAAACACTAACATAGAATGTCACGTGTACATTGAACTGAAACATTAACATAGAATGTCACATGTACACTGAACTGAAACATTAACATAGAATGTCACATGTACATTGAACTGAAACATTAACATAGAATGTCACATGTACATTGAACTGAAACATTAACATAGAATGTCACATGTACATTGAACTGAAACATTAACATAGAATGTCACATGTACATTGAACTGAAACATTAACATAGAATGTCACATGTACATTGAACTGAAACATTAACATAGAATGTCACATGTACATTGAACTGAAACACTAACATAGAATGTCACATGTACATTGAACTGAAACACTAACATAGAATGTCACATGTACATTGAACTGAAACACTAACATAGAATGTCACATGTACATTAAACTGAAACTACTAACATAGAATGTCACATGTTCATTGAACTGAAACACGTGTACATTAAACTGAAACACTAACATAGAATGTCACATGTCATTGAACTGAAACACTAGTCTAACATAGAATGTTACATGTACATTAAACTGAAACACTAACATAGAATGTCACATGTACATTGAATTGAAACACTAACATAGAATGTCACATGTTCATTGAACTGAAAACTAAAATAATCTAACGAAATCAAATATATAAACAAATACTTAACTGAAACTACAAACTGAGTTGTAAAATTCAAATAATGTAATCTTTCTAATATTGACTTGCAATGAAAGAATATCTTTTAAAATTATACACTATTTCGTAAAAAAAGTGGTTGACCATCAACTTAATTTTTCAAGTAGCACACTTCAAAAATATTTTTCATTAGAAAAACCCAAAGACAATGATCTTTCAAAAAACTTGCAGTGAATGAACAGAACTTCACTTCATGTAGTTGAGGTATAAACAAACTTGATACATATAATAAAACATATATCAAACAATCATAGGGTTTTTTTCTTGGTTATTAATTTCACTTCTTCAGGTTCTGGTTAATAAACAGCAAACAACAGGGCTCAAATCAACTCTTAATTCTCACAAAATGCAAGCAAAATTAATAAATTCCAAACTTATTTCAATTCAACTGCATTTTTTTTTGTGCAAGTTTTAATGCCAACTACAGTAAGATATCTGAAATCACATTCATATAATTATCATCCTTTTACCACTTTCAGGAACCAGTACTTGTCTTTTCCCTGTAGCAGAGAGACTATGGGTTGGATCCCCATGTCTAACATACTTCTGTCATTACAAATAGAACTTTCTTAGCAGCCTTGCTTGCCTTCATCTTCAAGTTGATCTTTTTTTAAAACATTTTCAGATATTTAGAACATCTTACCTCATTCAAAACAACATCCCTGGGCAAAATGCCATTTGTTCCAAGATATTCTATAACGTCGACGTTGTCATAGTCACCACGAATGGTAACCACGGTGCTGTCTTCTGTGGATATCACCCGCAGCATAGCCTCTCCAGCAGCTGTGCGTATTACATCACTTATACGGGGAATATAAAACAACTTCCCAAGTGTCTCTCTAGGTGGCATCTGAGCATAGATATTGTTAGCATTTTCAAGGAAGACTGGCAATGGCTGGCGTGCTTGCAGAAAATTTCCCTCTGCAAATGGAACAGAGTTATCTTTTCCTTTTACAAATTTATGACTTGATGGATATCAACTTCTTGAACATAAGGTAGCATGTTAAACAATGGATTTTTAAATTGATGTGTAGGCTGTGTAGAATATGAGCTACAATTTTGTATTAGCAAACAAAGGACACCTCGATCTGACTGCTCCTGGAAAAAAGGTCTGCTCTATTTGCCAATTAGTCAAATGAGTTACTGTAGAGGTAAAGGCTTAGACAAAAAGCAACCTAATCCAAGGTTGGTCTTATTGAGGTGAAATTACTTGATAAGTCTAACATACCTTAGTGACATATTTGACCAAATGTTGCACACTTTTATAAATAAACTGTACCAACTCTGACATGAAGTATCAAAATTATTGAAGCCAAAATTTCAGAAATTCCATTCTTTGTTCTATGATAAAAAATAAATGAATTTTCATTGGAAATAAAAAAAACAAGAAGGCCATATGGCCCTAGATCGCTCACCAAAGTACATAAGCTCATTCATAAGCCATTTGGGTCAAATGAGTTTACCTGATTACCTCAAGCAGTGACCAGGTTCATGTCTAAGATACAAATAATTCTTTAGTTAGTCAAACATGGAGGCCTAATTTTTCGTAAGATCAACTTTATTTTAGCAATTCTGGTAAACAGCCATTAGGTAATCATACATGCGAAAAGAGCTTAAATTCTAGCCATTGTTTTCATAGAAGAACTTTGAAATTTTCTATAAAGAGTATATAAGAAAACTAGCTGACCCCCTAATGGGCTCCATTTTCAAGGGATCAACTATATTACAGTATATATTATAGCAATTATGGTAGACAGCCATCAGGTGACTATTTGTGGTATTGTGGTAAAAGAAATTAACTTCTGTCCATTGGCTTTGTAGGAGAAGAATTTCAAAATTTTCTTTAAAGAGTATATAAGAGAACTACCTGACTACCTGACCCCCTAGGGGCCTCATTTTTCTTGGGATCAATTTATTTTAGGATTTATGGTAGACAGCCATGAGGTTAATTCTAATCATTGGTTTCATAGGAGAAGAGTTTTGAAATTTTCTATTATAGATCTTTGTTAAGAAATTAGCCGACTCCTTAGGTGCCTAATCTTTTAAGGGGTCAACTTTATTTTAGCTATTATGGTAGACAGCTATAAGGTGACTAGTTGTGGTAAAATTAATTCAATTCATAGAAGAATTTTGAAATTTTCAACATAGGGAAAACTTCTGTTCTAAATTTGGATTAATGTTAGTATATTCATATTTACTATGATTTGGCAACAGCTTCAATAAAAAATAAAATTTTACTAACACCAGGGTGTAGCTATAGCTGTACATCTTTACTGAATAATTTTTGCGACAAACCGATAGGAAAAAAATATATGGAATAAGAAATTGATAAAAACTTATGGAATGATATTTTTCTACAAGAGGGTCATAGAAGCCCTGGATCACTCACCTGAGAATAGGGTTACTAGGGTACTAAAACATTATGAAATCTGGCCAGAAGTTTTGAAGGAGATGATTTCATTTTTTCATATTTTTTTTTCTTTCCATTGCCATGGCAACCATAGTTTTACATGGATCAAGTTTATTTTACCACTTTTTGTGGAGGTTTACCCAAGGATCATCCCTGCAAAATTTGATCTAATTATGTCCAGCGGTTTCAGAGAAGATGTCATTTAAGGTTTTTACTATATAAATATAAGGCAAATGAGCCCCGCCCCTTGCAGCCATGTTTTTTCATGGATCGGAAATTTTTTAGCAATCTTGGTAGAGGGTTACCCAAGGAACATCTGTACTAAAACATTTTGAAATCTGGCAAGTAGTTTTAAAGAAGATGATTTTTAAAGTTTTCATACTTTTTTCTCTCCATTGCCACGGCAACCAACGTTCTTTATGGATCAAGTTTATTTTAGCAACTTTTGTGAAGGTTCACCCAAGGATCATCCATGCCAAGTTTAATCAAATTCTGTCCAGCGGTTTCAGAGGAGATGTCGTTTTAAGCAAATTGTTGATGAGTGACACACGACACCGACACGCAGAGTGATCACAAAAGTTCAACTTGAGCACATAGTGCTCAGGTGAGCTAAAAATTGATACAAACAAGAGGCCCATGATGGCCCTAAATCGCTCACCTGAGATAAATAGGTTGACCCAAGGAACATCTGTACCAATTTATTTTAAAATCTGGCCATAGTTTTGAAGATATGATTTTTAAAGTTTTCATTTTTTTTTACTTTTTGTTGCCATGCAACCAAGATTCTATATGGATCAATTTATTTTAGCAACTTTGTGAAGTTGACCCAAGGATCATTCTGCCAAGTTAATCAAATTCTGTCCAGTGGTTTTAGAGAAATGTTGATTAAAGTTTTCACCATTACAACAGGCAAATTAAGCCCCGCCCTGCGGCCATGTTTTTTACGGATCAAATTTTTTAGCAATTTGTAGAGGTTGACCCAGAACATCTGTACCAATTTATTTAAAATCTGGCCATAGTTTTGAAGAAGATGATTTTTAAAGTTTCATATTTTTTTTTCTTTTTGTTGCCATGGCAACCAGAGTTACATGGATCAGTTTATTTTAGCAATTTTTGGAGGTTGACCAAGACATCCATGTCCAAGTTTAATCAAATTCTGTCCATGGTTTCAGAGAGAGATTTGTTTAAGGTTCTCTATTATACATATAGGCAAATAAGCCCCGCCCCTGGCAGCCATGTTTTTTTAAAGGATCGAATATTTTTAGAACTTTGGTAGAGGTGACCAAGGAACATCTGTACCAACTTATATTATAAAATCTGGCCCGTAGTTTGAAGAAGATGATTTTAAAGTTTCATTTTTTTCTTTTTGTTCCATGGCAACCAGAGTTCTCATGATAAGTTATTTTAGCAACTTTTGTGAGGTTGACCCAAGGATCATCCCTGCCAAGTTTAATCAAATTCTGTCCAGTGATTTCAAGGAATGTTTGTTTAAAAGGATTTCTATATAACAATATAAGGCAAATAAGCCCCGCCCTGGCGCCATGTTTTTTTACGGATCGGAATAATTTTAGCAACTTTGTAAGGTTGACCCAAGGAACATCTGTACCAAAATTATTTGAAATCGGCCAGTATTTTGAAGGAGATAATTTTTAAAGTTTCATTTTATTTTTTTTTTTGTTGCATGGCAACCAAGTTCTTCATGGATCAACTTATTTAGCAACTTTTGTAGAGCCTCACCAAGAAATTCCTGCCAATTCATTAAATTCTTCAGCGGTTCAGAGAATGTCGTTAAAGCAAATGTTGACGACGGACGAGGACGACGCACAACGGGCGACGCACAAGACGACGACAGCCGACGAAGGGCGATCACAAAAGCTCACCTTGAGCACTTTGTGCTCAGGTGAGCTAAAAAGGAATTCAATTTTTTGAACATTTATTTTGCTACAGAAATAACACCATATTTATACTTTTGAACTAATTACAAACTTATATGTATGATGTTGATCAAACAGATTTTATAAAATATATGACACTGAAAAATTCAATAAAACCTGAAATTAAAAAATTAAAAGGGAAAAAAACATTCTTATAAAAAAAAAAAAAGAATTACAAAGGTAAAACAAATTAATAAATATTTGTTTAACATTATTTCAAATTGTCAGGAGACCCCATCTAGTGAAATAAAATGGTCAAGTGAACTTTTTCTGAACTCTTACACTTTCCCATGGAAATGAATAATAACATTTACAAGTTGACAATAAACACAACATTATGTAATTTCCAATACAAACTTCTAATGAGAATTATTCCTACAAACAAATTACTAAATTAATTATGTGATTTCTGTAATGAATCAATTGATTCAATAAAACACTTATTCTGAGAATGTAACACTGTACAACCTCTATGGAATGCAATAAATTCACTAAGTCTTAGGAAAAACGAAGCATTGTTAGGAATCACATCTAATAGTTTGTACACTAAGGCTAGTAATACTTTTAATACCCTTGTCATGGTTATGAAGCATTATATTTACTACACTAAATTAAATCAAATTATACCATCATTCAACTTATTTCATAAATATCTTAGAAAGAGCGTTAAAATAGAAGAAAAAATTTCGATTAACAAAGATAAATATGAAACACACTCTGGGAAATGGGAAATATTTTCTAGCATGTTTAATGCATAAAATACTTCAAACATAGTCAATCATAGCCAACAATTAAGATCTAGAAATAAGATAAAATAATTAGAATATTCAGTTTTATATATGTCGAAATTACTTTGAAATAGACATACAGAAATATCCAATATTTAATGTTCTATGAGGGAGTAAATGAGTAAATAAAACTGTTGATTAGTGATGTATTAAAAGATAGAGAAAGAGAGAAAGAGGGAGATCAAAAGAAAGAAAGAAAGAAAGAAAGTGAGAAAGAGGATATATTTATATTATTCTAAGCATACTATGACAAACATATGGATGTACAAAAACATATATGTAACTATTATATGTCTGGAAAAAAAAAGAAAGAAAAAAAATTCACTGTACTGTTTTGTGTTTGGAAAAGTGCCAGAGTGCTTTGTGCATGGAAAATTAACAGTAAAACATGGTCGAAGTCAAATAGGCCCAACATAAAGATGTCAGAAGTGGCTTGCAGTTGTAGGATGGAAGAAGCATAGCATTTAAGTAAGCAAAATAATGTACCAGTAGGTTTGAATTTAGCCAGATTTTGCACTTGCTATTTTAGCATGTAGTAATTTTTTTACTTGTTTAATGAAAAATCAACTCGCAATTTTAAAGGTTTAAATTCTATTCTTGTAAAGAGTTAAATGTCAGTTTTAATGACAGAGTGAATAACTATGAACCACAGCATACAGTGAAAACAAACTGAGCATGCAGTTTTAGTTTTGGGCCAGAGTGGTGGATCTTTCTGTCTCTCTCCAGACATCCACCATCTTGTAACTGCAGGCTATGGATCATAGTTCTTTAACTCAACATTAGTTATTCTATTTCCACTTACAAAAAAAAGGAAGTACCTGAAATTGTAACTTGCATTATTTATAAATTTCCACTCGCACTTGGCAAGTATGCAAGCTTAAATTCGAACCCTGTAATAGGGTTTCTTAATTTTTTAGCAGTAACATTTTTTTCTTTTTTTGTACTGTTATTTCCTGTAGCAGTGTGGACTATACTAAACAAACTTATTTTGGAAATATTTCTTATCTAATGGCCCTTATAATATTTATTTTAAATGTATTCATTTTATTTTTCAATGTTAAAATATCTTTTAGGAAGTTCATTGATTACCGAAAGTGAAATAAAGTTGAGGATTTGGGGTGGACTACTGATACCTGGCCTTTTCAAGGACCATAACTCTCAAGGACAATTTTGCTAGTTATTGAACTTTACCTAGATTTCATACCCTAATACATTTTCAGTAAGTTTAGTGAAGATCTGAAAAAAATTTTGACTTAGGGAGTGGACAAAGTTAAAAAGTCCAATTTGACTAATTCAAGGGCCATAACTCTGAAGTGCCTTAAGCGATTTGCCTGGTTATCAAACTTGGCCTAGAATTTATACCTGTAAACACATTCTCAGCAAGTCTGATGAAGATCCAATGAATACTATTTGAGTTAGAAAGCGGACAAAGAAGCAAGATGGACTGACGGACAGTGTGAATACTGTAGAGCACCCAGTTTAGTTAGGTTTTGTATACGAGTTTCAGTTTCAAATTATTTGTTCTCTTAAAGCTTTAACTTCAAGATGTAGTATCAGCCATCATTTAAGCCGAAGCTAGTCTGGGCATGTTACACTTTGTTATCTGGCATGTTATGTGCCTTACAGTATTATGCATGCTTTATCTTAACATGGCAATCTGTAGAAAAGTACTAGAAACCTGACAAAAATTACCATAACTCCCTTCAAACAAGAAGCCAAAGAAGACAAAACATATTGTAATACATGATAAGGTGACAAGAGTTCAGCAAAAAACCTACTTGTGTAGCTTTGTACTTCCAGTCGACCATAGGCATCCACCACATTCAACACATCTTTCTCTTCATTGAGAAGATGTATCTGCCTGTCCATACCATATACGACGCCTGTGTGACTTGCTGTAAGAGAATAGTAGACAAAAATAAGTAAAAAATGACTGACAATCACAAACTAAAGCTATTGCTGAATATAATGAATACCTCACTAAACTGACTCAATAACATTAAAAGAAATTCCTTTTTTTTTCTTTCTTTTAAAATGGCAACTCAATGGTCCTGTAGCCATTTTTAACCCTTTACCTCATGAATATTCATGAAAAAAAATTATGATTTGATGAATATTAATTGATAAATCTTTAAATGGTTTTTGAAATAATTATTTTTTCTTTGCCATAGATGACTGTGTAGAAACTGAGCTACAATATTGTATGAGCAAACAGAGGAGACCCTGGGTCTGCTCTATTTGCCTCATGCATCAAAATGAGTCTATATGAAGTAAAGGGTTAAGCTATTCAAATAATACTGTAAAACACTGGAGGCTAAATAATATACTAAGTTTCTACACCATCTAAAGTACCATTGAAGTACCTAAGCTTTTTGAGGTAGATTAATTGGGCAATTCACTCTCATTTTAAAGCACTGCCAATTAATTAGCTTAAGCAGTTCTTTCAAAGTTCATCAAAAGGTTCTTTTTGCATCAGGCAGTTCATGCTATCTTGTTTGGAACATGATTGCTAAAGACTGAGCCGGCAATAAAAACTGTTTAAGAACTACTGTAGCAGAGGTATAAAATGGCACTTGTTCTATCTTGCGATAGAGCTAGCTTTCGTGGGGACGTGATAGAGTGTCCAATTTGCATACCGAGGGTCCCGAGTTCAATACCAGCTCAGGGCAGTAGGATTTTACTTGGTTACACTGCCAATGAACTCTTAAAAATTGCAGTTCAATTAAAAAATGTTATTCCAATATGGCCCCTTTCACTATGGTGAAGCAGACGTAATAAATTATGATCACAACAAAAGTATTGACAGCAAAGTTTAAGACCACCATAAATATTTTTGGGCAATGACAAAGAGTATGAATTTTATTATAAGACTTTTTATAAACTTATTTATTTAAAGTTATTCTAACAGCTAATACTAATCCCTCTCAATGGTTATGGTTCCTGGGTTGGACCAGTACTTTGCACTTGGGAAGGTCATGAGAAATCCATGCACACAACAGTGTTCGAACCAGTTTGATAATCAGTACATTGTAATTGGCTGAAACAATTAATTTCAGTCTGAATAGTAGCTACATTGGATCCACCATTATCAGGAATCCTTACAATTTAAGACAATCTAATTGGTCGCTGTTTTTTCTTCTTCTTTGTTTGGACACTTACTATGACATACACTGAACCCCCACCCTTTATCATACTTTGAAAACAAACTCAGTAATACAGATGTTGTTTTTCTCCTAAGTTTCTGTATGAAATTATGAAATAAAATGTTACTTTGGAGAATGTCTTACAATCATCCAGACAGTCAAGTACATGGTGATGTGGTTTATGTGATTGATGTACAGACAGTCAGGTACATGGTGATTTGGTTTATGTGATGGATGTACAGACAGTCAGGTACATGGTGATGTGGTTTATGTGATGGATGTACAGACAGTCAGGTACATGGTGATGTGGTTTATGTGATGGATGTACAGACAGTCAGGTACATGGTGATGTGGTTTATGTGATGGATGTACAGACAGTCAGGTACATGGTGATGTGGTTTATGTGATGGATATACAGACAGTCAGGTACATGGTGATGTGGTTTATGTGATTGGTGTACAGACAGTCAGGTACATGGTGATGTGGTTTATGTGATTGGTGTACAGACAGTCAGGTACATGGTGATGTGGTTTATGTGATTGGTGTACAGACAGTCAGGCACATGGTGATGTGGTTTATGTGATTGATGTACAGACAGTCAGGTACATGTGTTGATGTATGTGCGTATAATGTGATGGTATGGGATAACAGACAGTCAGGTACATGGTGATGTGGTTTATGGGATTCGATGGTAATACGCAGACAGTCAAGTACATGGTGATTGTGGTTTTATGTGATTGATGTACAGACAGTCAGGTACATGGTGATGTAGTTTATGTGATTGCTGTACAGACAGTCAAGTACATGGTGATGTGGTTTATGTGATTGATGTACAGACAGTCAGGTACATGGTGATGTGGTTTATGTGATTGATGTACAGACAGTCAGGTACATGGTGATGTGATTTATGTGATTGGATGTACAGACAGTCAGGTACATGGTGATGTGGTTTATGTGATGGATATACAGACAGTCAGGTACATGGTGATGTGGTTTATGTGATTGATGTACAGACAGTCAGGTACATGGTGATGTGGTTTATGTGATTGGTGTACAGACAGTCAGGTACATGGTGATGTGATTTATGTGATGGATGTACAGACAGTCAGGTACATGGTGATGTGATTTATGTGATTGATGTACAGACAGTCAGGTACATGGTGATGTGATTTATGTGATGGATGTACAGACAGTCAGGTACATGGTGATGTGATTTATGTGATTGCTGTACAGACAGTCAGGTACATGGTGATGTGGTTTATGTGATTGATGTACAGACAGTCAGGTACATGGTGATGTGATTTATGTGATTGCTGTACAGACAGTCAGGTACATGGTGATGTGATTTATGTGATGGATGTACAGACAGTCAGGTACATGGTGATGTGATTTATGTGATTGCTGTACAGACAGTCAGGTACATGGTGATGTGGTTTATGTGATTGATGTACAGACAGTCAGGTACATGGTGATGTGATTTATGTGATTGCTGTACAGACAGTCAGGTACATGGTGATGTGATTTATGTGATTGGTGTACAGACAGTCAGGTACATGGTGATGTGGTTTATGTATGGCGGAACAGACAGTCAGATACATGGTGATGTGGTTTTGTGATGGATGTACAGACAGTCAGGCACATGGTGATGTGATTTATGTGATTGATGTACAGACAGTCAGGCACATGGTGATGTGGTTTATGTGATTGGCATACAGACAGTCAGGTACATGGTGATGTGGTTTATATGATTGGTGTACAGACAGTCAGGTACATGGTGATGTGGTTTATGTGATTGTGTACAGACAGTCAGGTACATGGTGATGTGGTTTATGTGATGGATGTACAGACAGTCAGGTACATGGTGATGTGGTTTATGTGATTGATGTACAGACAGTCAAGTACATGGTGATGTGGTTTATGTGATTGGTGTACAGACAGTCAGGTACATGGTGATGTGGTTTATGTGATTGGTGTACAGACAGTCAGGTACATGGTGATGTGGTTTATGTGATGGATATACAGACAGTCAGGTACATGGTGATGTGGTTTATATGATTGATGTACAGACAGTCAAGTACATGGTGATGTGGTTTATGTGATGGATATACAGACAGTCAGGTACATGGTGATGTGGTTTATGTGATTGATGTACAGACAGTCAGGTACATGGTGATGTGGTTTATGTGATTGATGTACAGACAGTCAGGTACATGGTGATGTGGTTTATGTGATGGATGTACAGACAGTCAGGTACATGGTGATGTGGTTTATGTGATGGATATACAGACAGTCAGGTACATGGTGATGTGGTTTATATGATTGATGTACAGACAGTCAAGTACATGGTGATGTGGTTTATGTGATTGATGTACAGACAGTCAGGTACATGGTGATGTGATTTATGTGATTAAGCATAAGCTCTTAATGAAGTCTATGAGACCAATTAATTTAGCTGAACAGAAATAGAACCCTAAAAAGGCTTCCAATATGAAAGTAGGTCAACTATCAGTATCAATATGAATCCCTTTTTCTTTCTCCACAAAACATCACTGTACCAGAAAATCCCTTTTTTTTTTAAAATGTTTAGAAAGGCATAACTATTGCAAATATTGATAAACATCAAAATCCCTGCTTTGTGCCTATCTACCCAGTATAGTAATGACATTTCCCAAGTTTTAAAAAGATTAGGTCAGAAACATACAAGGAATTGCATTCACAAGGCTAAAATATCCATCACCTAAAGAGACTATGTTTCAAGGGACAAAAATCTTGCAAAAATTAATGAACCGGAAAATCACCACTTCATGCACATCTACTCATTATAGTTATGCCACTGATCAAGTTTTGAAATGATTCGTTCAGAAATGTAGGAGGAGTTGCGTTCACAAGGCTGCAATATCAATCAGCTACAGAGACTAAGTTTCAAGGGACATAAATCTTGTAAAAATCAATGAACTGGAAAACTGCCACTTCATGCACATTTACCAATTATAGTAATGACACTGACCAAGTTTTGAAAAGATTCATTCAGAAATGTAGGAGGAGATTTGTTTACAAGGCTGAAATATCAGTCAGCTACAGAGACTAAGTTTCAAGGGACACAAATCTTGTAAAAATCAATGAACTGGAAAATCACCACTTCATGCACCTCTACCCATTATACAGTACGGCTCGCGTTCAAGTTGGCACACGGAACGCACGCTACACGCACGTTACACGGACACGGAACGCACGTTACACGCACGTTACACGGTGCACGTACGTTACACGTTTGGTTCATATACACGATGCACGATGCAAACGCTGCCGGCTTATTCGGTCAACTCGGTTGTTTTCGTCCATAGACTACTTCTCTATGCGTCATTAGTTGATAAGAGAACTAAAGAAGGAATCAAGAGACAAGCGATCGTATTAAATTCTCGTTTTAGATTTATAATAACTACATGTAATTGCTAGTAAACTTTATATTTCATGTTTGTTCTTTTAGATACGTCGAAGATCTGAAAGAAATGATTACTTTTTTATTCTTATATGATCACGTTCATGTACAATGTATGAATTCATACTCCATTCAATGCGTATGATCTATTTTTCACACTATCTTTAAAGTTTGGGAACAACGTTCAATATATAATCAATAAATGAAACATCAAAGGAGTTACCTTTTTATTTAATTAATTACCGATCTGGCCATTTACCGAAACAAATCTGAACACAGAATTAAAAAAATCGTATCGTATTGTTGGTAATCTATAATTTTAGCCACATATACTAGCTGTAGTTATTTTCGTCCATAGACACTTATCATTTTTTTTTCTAATTCTTTTAATAAGAAAACGAATAGAATTGACGATTATACGAATCTGTGTATACAATGTATGATTACTCATTATTGGAAGACAGACAAAACAACCAACCCCAAATGATTTTCAAAAGACGGATAAAAACATTCAATAGTTTAAGGAGTGGAAAAATCGAGCCCATTTTATCTTTATAATAACCTGTACCATCACCAGGATATGTATGGAAAAGCGAGTATTTAAAGTTATGCTTTCGGCAATTAATTCCTAATTTCCTATCAGTTTATCGAATAAATTCAAAAACGCAATTCATTTAAATAAGTTTATCCTATCGAGTGCTTCCTTGGTAGATGAAAGGTTTAATTATGCTTTCGGCAATTAATTCCTAATCATTTATCAGTTTATCGAATCAATTTAAAAACGCAATTCATTTAAATTATCGAGTGCTTCCTTAGGTAGATGAAAGATTTATGTCTTGGATGTATTCGTTGCGGTTATAACGTGAAAATTAAATTTAATTAGTTAATAATGAGCATGATAGTTGAAGTTTTAAATTCATTGTATATACATCACATCTAGGCTAATGAGAGAGAGAGAGAGAGAGAGAGAGAGATGGCGGAGAGAGAGAATTACACATAAGTCGTCAAACGTTAAGTTACATGTACCAGGCCAAGGTGACGATTTACGTATAATCCGAGTCCAGCTACCCAGTCTGACACCTAACTTCTTCAAATGTACTCTTGGTCTTGGGTGTCAAAATTAAATATTTCCTGTGCATAGATTGTGTATCGTGTCAAACTGGAATACACAGGAAGTCCCTGCTAAACGACACAATGTGCCACCAGCACGATAGAGTATAACTTCCGAGCCAGCAAATTTTGAGTTAAATTTTACCTGTAAACGGAATAAATAGTGGTTATAATATTCGTTAGGACTGAGTAGACCTAGGAAATCGGTAAGTCGTATTTTATTGTTAATTTATATAAAGTTGAAGCAATGTGCATTATGAAATATGGTATATCCAACAGCATAAGTTGTATCATTTCACACCAGATGCACATGTAAGTAGTTGTTTTTTCTTGCATAAAGCAGGACGCAAACACACATGATAATATGTGTTTTTCACCTCGATCAAGACTCATTTCCATCAGGGTTCTAATACAATAAGCCGAATGATTTTACACCGTGACATGTTACAGTTTAGAAATCTATATGTTTATGTCCATCTCGGACAGAAGTTTTTAACAGCTGAACGGTTAACACGTTACACACGATATAAACGATGCTACACGGACCACACGTTGAGAATGTTACACGGTTACACGGTACACGCACGCACTTTACACGCACATTACACGGACACGGAACGCACGTTACACGCACGTTACACGCTAAAAATGCCAACTTGAACGCGAGCCGCACTGTAGTTATGCCACTGACCAAGTTTTGAAATGATTCGTTCAGAAATGTAGGAGGAGTTGTGTTCACAAGGCTGCAATATCAATCAGCTACAGAGACTAAGTTTCAAGGGACACAAATCTTGTAAAAATCAATGAACCTGAAAATCACCACTTCATGCACATCTACCCATTATAGTTATGACATTGACCAAGTTTTGAAAAGATGCATTCAGAAATGTAGGAGGAGTTGCGTTCACAAGGCTGCAATATCAATCAGCTACAGAGACTAAGTTTCAAGGGACACAAATCTTGTAAAAATCAATGAACCTGAAAATCACCACTTCATGCACATCTACCTATTATAGTTATGACATTGACCAAGTTTTGAAAAGATTCATTTAGAAATGTAGGAGGAGTTGTGTTCACAAGGCTGCAATATCAATCAGCTACAGAGACTAAGTTTCAAGGGACACAAATCATGTAAAAATCAATGAACCGGAAAATCGCCACTTCATGCACATCTATCATTATAGTAATGACATTGACCAAGTTTTGAAAGATTCATTCAGAAATGTAGGAGGAGTTGCGTTCACAAGGCTCAATATCAATCAGCTACAGAGACTAAGTTTCAAGGGACAAAAACCTTGTAAAAATCAATGAACCGAAAATCACCTTCATGCACATCTACCCATTATAGTAATGAAATTGACCTAGTTTTGAAAAGATTCATTCAGAAATGTAGGAGGAGTTGCGTTCACAAGGCTGCAATATCAATCAGCTACAGAGACTAAGTTTCAAGGGACAAAAACCTTGTAAAAATCAATGAACCGGAAAATCACCACTGCATGCACATCTACCCATTACAGTAATGACATTGACCAAGTTTTGAACAGATTCATTCAGAAATGTAGGAGAAGATGTCTTTACAAGGCTGCAATATCAATCAGCTACAGAGACTTAAGTTTCAAGGGACACAAATCTTGTAAAAATCAATGAACCTGAAAATCACCACCTAATGCACATCTACCCATTACAGTAATGACATTGACCAAGTTTTGAACAGATTCATTCAGAAATGTAGGAGAAGATGTCTTTACAAGGCTGCAATATCAATCAGCTACAGAGACTTAAGTTTCAAGGGACACAAATCTTGTAAAAATCAATGAACCTGAAAATCACCACCTAATGCACATCTACCCATTATAGTAATGACATTGACCAAGTTTTGAAAAGATTTATTTAGAAACAAAGGAGGAGTTGCGTTCACAAGATATGGACGTACAGATGGACGTACGGACAGACGGACAGATGGAGAAAATGATGCCAATATACGACCGCCTCCGGCAGCGTATAACAAAAACCATAACTTAACATTAATGACACTAACATTAACAATTGTAATTATGTCATTGAAAATATCTATATGTATTTTAATCTCTACTATTATAAGAATGAGTTGTACTGAATCTGGTGTCCTCTCTAATCCAGGAAATTTTGCTGGTCATGAGGGTGTCCAGAATAGCAAGTTTCTACTATACTTTACTGCTTTTCACATTTGGCATCCATTCACTTTTTTCCTCTGTTTGTGATATTTTAGAAAGTGTTATATTAAGCAGTTTGGACCTGCAATTAGGCATCATTTAATGTGGGGTTTGATCTGGTTCCATGTAGTTTGCAATGGCTTCAGCGTGTATATAAAAAGTAAATACTAGAATAACATGGGTCTGACAAAAATGGCATTTCATCTAACCAGCAAGTACCTGAATCTTAAAAAGTAGGAAATTGATTATTGTCAGTAAATTGTTTAGCATCTGATTTGCCCATGAATACTCACTTTCAACACTATCATTTTCAGGAATATGTACTGATGGTCCAAGAATGTCAGTCGGTAGAATATGCAATCCTTTAACGACTAAGGATGTTGTTTTCTGTCTCACCAAATAAACTGCTACTTCTTGGTCGGTCGTTATTTTCAACTGAAAAAAGAAGATATCTTCATCTCTGAATGTTGTTCATTTTTATCTTGTAGCTTTTGCTCTAAAAATAACACTTTTGAAAAATAAGGCCTTGCATTTTTTAATAGGATTGCTTGCACATTTCTGCATTGGACAACTCTGTGTTACTAGTTTACCTCAATATTTAGGTCATGTGGATGAATATTCCTTAAATTATAAATGCAATTCAAAGGTAACTTAATGTCTGGTGGGTAGGCCCCTACCATTCTATTTTTGTTGTTGTGTTTTGTACATTTTTAACTTTAAAGATTTAGACACATTTTGATGATCTCTTAATGCTTAGTTATATTTTAAAGTGAGATAAATATCAATAATGTTCAGGAATAACAAATGTTATTTCATATAAAGTCTTCAATATCCATTTAATTTTGTTTTCTGTTCATTAGTATTTCATACATATAAACTAGCAGTTACATTGTTTGATTACTGACTAACTTGCTTTGGTTAAAATACATCATAATGACCACTATCTACTCATAAATGATCATAAATTCCCATCTGGAAAAAAATGGTAAATGAGTTAAAGTGATTAATATAATTGTTTCATAAAATAATTCTTAAACAGTTATGTAAATTCTGTTAGTGTTTCAAATTCTTTTATATCCTTTTAATGTTCTCGTATTTCTAAAAAGAGAGTAAATAAAAAAAAAACTGATAACAATTACAACCTTTTTCTAATTATTTTTTTTATTTGCATGGCTTTTAATGCCAGATAAGGAAATATATTGAGGAAAGGGGAATAAACGTTGTTGGATAGACTAAGCCATGGTTGATCTTTTATTTTTCTTTCATTCCATTGTACTCTATGAAAATGTTGATGCCAATTTCCGACTTTTGTGGTTACATGAATTTTACTCTCTTCTGTTTTCATTCAGTGCTGTTTCCTTAATTTAACTTTATCTGAATTTGAAGTCAAAAATTTAAGATTCCAAGCAGGAATATCCTCATATGAACTTGTGATAAAAATTTGCCCTGGTGAACTACTTTTTTGACCCTATGTTGCCCAGTTTTGAATTCATCCGAGATTTGATGTAAACAAACATTCTGACCAAGTTACATTAAGGTTAGTCTAAAACTGTAACCTCTAAAGTGTTCACAAGGTTTTTCTAAGATTTGACCTGGTGACCTAGTTGTTAACCCTAAGTGACACAATTTTAAACTCATCCAAGTTATCATGTAGATGAACATCCTGACCAAATTTCATGAAGACTGGGCCAAAACTGTTGCCTCTAGAGTGTTCACAAGGTTTTCCTCAGATTTTACCTGGTGACCTAGATTTTGACCCCACATGACCCATTTTCAAACTCATCCAAGATATCATGTAGACAAACAGCCTGGCCAAGTTTCATGAAGATTGGACCAAAACTGTGGCCTCTAGAGTGTTCACAAGGTTTTTCTAAGATTTGACCTGGTGACCTAGTTTTTGACCCCACACAAACAGCCTGACCAAGTTTCATGAAGATTGGACCAAAACTGTGGCCTCTAAGTGTTCACAAGGTTTTTCTAAGATTTGACCTGGCGACCTAGTTTTTGACCCCACATGACCCAATTTCGAACTCATCCGAGATATCATGTAGACAAACATCCTGACCAAGTTTCATGAAGATTGAACAAAAACTGTGGCCTCTAAAGTGTTCACAAGGTTTTTCTAAGATTTGACCTGGTGACCTAGTTTTTGATCCCACATGACCCTATTTCGAACTCATCCGAGATATCATGTAGACAAACAGCCTGACCAAGTTTCATGAAGATTGGACCAAAACTGTGGCCTCTAGAGTGTTCACAAGGTTTTTCTAATATTTGACCTGGTGACCTAGTTTTTGACCCCCACATGACCCAATTTCGAACTCATCTGAGATATCATGTAGACATACATCCTGACCAAGTGACATGAAGATTGGGCCAAAACTGTGGCCTCTAGAGTGTTCACAAGGTTTTTCTAAGATTTGACCTGGTGACCTAGTTTTTGACCCCACATGACCCAACTTCGAACTCGTCCGAGATACCATGTAGGCAAACATCCTGACCAAGTTTTATGAAGATTGGGCCAAAACTGTGGCCTCTAGAGTGTTCACAAGGTTTTTCTAAGATTTGACCTGGTGACCTAGTTTTTGACCCACATGACCCAATTTCGAACTCATCGAGATATCATGTAGACAAATATCCTGACCAATTTTATGAAGATTGCCAAACTGTGGCCTCTAGAGTGTTCACAAGGTTTTTCTAAGATTTGACCTGGTGACCTAGTTTTTGACCCCACATGACCCAACTTCAAACTCATCCGAGATATCATGTAGGCAAACATCCTGACCAAGAGACATGAAGATTGGGCCAAAACTGTGGCCTCTAGAGTGTTCACAAGGTTTTTCTAAGATTTGACCTGGTGACCTAGTTTTTGACCCCACATGACCCAATTTCGAACTCATCTGAGATATCATGTAGACAAATATCCTGACCAAATTTTATGAAGATTGAACCGAAACTGTGGCCTCTAGAGTGTTCACAAGGTTTTTCTAAGATTTGACCTGGTGACCTAGTTTTTGACCCCACATGACCCAATTTCGAACTCGTCTGAGATATCATGTAGACAAACATCCTGACAAAGTTTCATGAAGATGGGGCCAAAACTGTGGCCTCTAGAGTGTTCACAAGGTTTTTCTAAGATTTGACCTGGTGACCTAGTTTTTGACCCCACATGACCTAATTTCGAACTCATCCGAGATATCATGTAGACAAACATCCTGACCAAGTTTCATGAAGATTAAACCAAAACTGTGGCCTCTAGAGTGTTCACAAGGTTTTTCTAAGATTTGACCTTGTGACCTAGTTTTTGACCCCACATAACCCAATTTCGAACTTATCTGAGACATCATGTAGACAAACATCCTGACCAAGTTTCATGAAGATTGGGCCAAAACTGTGGCCTCTAGAGTGTTCACAAGCAATTGTTGACGACGGACGACGCACGATGCACGACGGACAAAAGGCGATCACAAAAGCTCACCCGAGCACAAGTGCTCAGGTGAGCTGAAAATTTAGAACTATAGCAACGCATAGTAAAGGAGGGAAATCTAACTATAGATGTGTAAATATAGCCCCAAAAATGCAGATGCAGAAATGTGTGCTACCATAGAACAGCAACCCTGCTCAAAAGTAAATGCATGAGCCAGTCAGTGGCAATTTGTACCATCATTACTGTTTTATCTCCTATCAGAGGACACATTTGTACTGCCTCATCAGCTCAATAGGTAAATATGCAGCTAGCTGGTATATTTTGTAAGTGGTTATATACACAGTATGGTAATGATTTAATGACGTCAATCAATACAGGTTCTTTTATACAGGTAAATGTGGCAGGCCTACAGATTTAAGTGACTTACCGATGAGTATGTTGAGCTGACAGCGTCAATATAGTTTTAGTAATTGGTCTGTTTCCTACTGTTGGCAGCAAAAGTTACCCCAGCAGTCTCTGGTGTGATGAACAGTGTGAATGCCTGATCTGTGCTATTGACTGGGATGATAAAGTGCTTCCCATTAACATCAGCTGTACCTGTTGAATAAACCACAAGTCATGATTATCAAATAAAACTTATTTATGTACTGTATTTATGTATGATCACTGATGTTCGTAGGGCACTCATTTTTATGAATGAGATATTGATGAGTGAATGAGATTATCCACATGAGTGAATGAGATCATCCACATGAGTGAATGAGATCATCCACATGAGTGAATGAGATTATCGACATGAGTGAATGAGATCATCCACATGAGTGAATGAGATTATCGACAAGTGAATGAGATTATTGACATGAGTGAATGACATTATCAAAGAGTGAATGAGATTATCAAATAGTGAATGAGATTATTGGCTGGTCATACGGTAGACTTCAAGTTTCCTAGAACATAAATCCATGAATACTTGTATCCACAAAATCGTCTTAATCATAATCAACTAAATTAAATGTCAAATATGGTAATGATTTTGCATTATATGCGTCTAGTATTGGCCTGCCCAGTGTGGAAAGTTAAGCCCCATTCTTAACCCTTTACCTCATAAATACTCATGTAAAAATTTATGATTTGATGAATTTTAATTGACTGACTTATAAAATAGTATCTGAAACAATGGATTTTCTTACTTTTTTGTGGGGCTGTGCAGACTGTGTAGAATCTAAACTAAAGTATTGTATGAATAAATAAAAAAGGGACACTGATCAGACAATTCCCGCAGAGTGCTGTCTGATCAGGGTCTGCTCTGTTTGCCAATGTGTCAATATGAGTATATAATTATGAAGTAAAGGGTTAAATGAGCAAGTGAGAGAAACTGAAAACTGTTCCAACATTTCATAGAAAAGTAACAATTGAGGCATATAAAGAATGTTCTCCTCTTCATTATTACATGTGTTTTATTGCTTTTGTTCTAAAAAGAACACTTTCGGAAAATAAGGCCTTTTATTTGGGTTGCTTAGAACCAAATGATACATTTGATAGTAGCAGTATAACATCACTATGATGCTTTCTTTTGCTGAAAGAAATAGATCTAGACAATACCCAAGAAATATAAGAAACTGGAATTCTGCATGGTTGTCTTTTGTAAAAATTGGTGGCCAAATATTTTAACTGAACTGTGATTGACATATCAGATTGAAACTGTACAATAATGTACTGATATAAAGGATTACGTCATAAGATGATTTAGATTTAATCAATTCCCAATCATACCCTACCCTCAAACAATATACAAAATAAAAATGTGTTCTTTTGTGTAAAACAGATCAAGCATAGGTCACATGATATCCCAGTGTAGCTATTGGATAATCTGAAAATTCAATTTGAATATATCTTACACAGAACACTGGAACACATCAACTATATCCGATTAATTTGTTTGTTTGTTGTGTTAAATGTCCCACTGACAGTATATCAGTCACTTGGAGACAGACAGAGTGCTGCCACACTGCAGTATCATGCCGTAGACATGTGGAATGATACCACACCCAGTCACATTATCCTGACACAGGGTAAACCAGTCCTGGAACTACCCATATATGCTAAGCGCCAAGCAAGAGACCTATAACAGTTCCATTTTTAACAACTTTGGCATGTTGCGGCCAGGGATCCAACCCATGACCTCTCGCTCCCGAGGCAGGTGCTCTAACCACTCAGCAACCAATGACAGTCCAAATGATTAGTAACAGACCTCTGCAATATTTACAAATGTATTCAAACTAATTTGCTGGCTATCCAATAGCACAAGCCAAATTAAAACAACTGTTTGCAATCATATTTCACACAACAATCACTTAATATTTCACATGTTTGCAACCACGTTAAAATTCACTTCCTGGCTATCCAATACCTACACCAGGTATAGTCAATGGCTGATCTGGTTTACACAAAAGATCACATGTCTTTATGTATGATGCTGCTTGTGATTAGTTGACCCAGCCATCAGCCATGAATGGAAAATATGGGGCTGAAAAGAACTGGAAAGGTTAATCAGATGTGTCATCATAACATATGCCCTGGCCTGCAATAAAACTTGTAGCATTTTTTTTTTCATTCCAAATATTATAATTCCATCAAAAATATCCACAGGGGAGCATAATCTGAACTTGATCTTTAATCATCGAAGTACACCTACAAAGACAATCAGCAAAAGTCAAGAAAACCTCTGAGATTCAGAGATTTTTTTTTCGAATTCAAAAGGCCAAAACTCCATTATAAATGGTCAATGGTGAGTAATAATAAATACAATAGAGAAAATACAATAATAATAATAATCTGAACTCATCTTTGTACACTTGAAAACTTTTTTTTTATCAAAAATGGTCTAATAGTTCAGGAAGAGATATTTGAAAAAAAAAAAAAGATACTGATATTTACTGATAACAATAGCTCACTATGAACACATTCAGGTGAGCTAAAAACATGAAAAACAAATCTGAATGAAGAATTAGAATCAAATTCTGTATGAATTTATTACCTGCTTTCTGTAAAACCTACTGTTTTTTGGTTTTGTTTTGTTCTTTTTAGTTTGTTTTAAATATACTAGTAATATTGAAATAGCATACCATGATCTATGATTTTAGTAATATTGAAATAGCATACCATGATCTATGATTTTAGTAATATTGAAATAGCATATCATGATCTTTGATTTTAGTAATATTGAAATAGCATATCATGATCTTTGATTTTAGTAATATTGAAATAGCATACCATGATCTATGATTTTAGTAATATTGAAATAGCATATCATGATCTTTGATTTTAGTAATATTGAAATAGCATATCATGATCTTTGATTTTAGTGATATTGAAATAGCATACCATCATCTATGATTTTAGTAATTTTGAAATAGCATACCATCATCTATGATTTTAGTAATATTGAAATAGCATACCATGATCTATGATTTTGGGACAGTCCTTTAACATCAAATCTGAAAAAGAAATATAATAATTATAGAGGTACAATCAATTAGAAACACTGTACAAATGAGGTACAATTAATCAAAAAGATAAAAAGGCCAAATTATTTAGCAGACAAATGAGGTACAATAATTGAAGAGCATGGTTAAATATGCGGTAAGATCAGTGAGGTGGGGTCTGTCGGATAGTTTTAGTTGAGGTACAGTAGGGATTAAGAAAAAAGTAAAATAGAGAAAATGATGAAATTAGTTCCATATGTGGTATGATCAATGAGGTATATGGTTAAAAATATGCATAATTAATGCATTACAAATGAGGTACAGTTAATGAGTTACATACAAGGTACATGTAATGAGGTACAGTCAAAGAGTCACATACAAGGTACATGTAATGAGGTACAGTCAATGAGTCACATACATGGTACATGTAATGACACATACAAGGTACATGTAATGAGGTAGTCAATGAGTCACATACAAGGTACATGTAATGAGGTACAATCATTGATGGTTCTGAGGAACTATGTAACACAAACACCAGGATTATAGTTTGCTCACATGATATTAAATGCTAATTTTTAAGCACAGATGATAAACAGTGTAAACAGTGTAAAAGAAAAATACAATTTCAGTGAACTTTGTTTAAGCAATTTCTGAATATGGTAATGATAACATCATTTGTGTTAAATAAGTCAATTCTGACCAGCAGTTTTAGAGAAGACAAGGTTTGAAATTTTTTATACATATTACATCAGAAAAATAACCGACCCATGGTAGCCTCATATTTCATAATATAAAAAGAGGGCCATAAGGAGATCATATGTGCTAAACAAGATTTAATTCTGATTGCTAGAAGAGCAGAAGATTTATCATTAGATAAAATTATTTTAGTTGTTTGGTTGCCATGACAACCAGAGTTCTACTTTGGTCAAGTTTATTTTAGCATTGTCTGTGAAGAAGTATTAAAGGGATATTCAATTCATGCCAAGTTTCAGCAATGTCTGCCTGGTGGTTAATGAGCAAAAGTCATTCAACCCTTTACCTCATGAATATTCATGCACAAACTTATGATTTGATAAATATTAATTGATTGATCTTTAAATGGTTTACTTAAATAATGGATTTTTTTTTGCCACAGATGACTCTGTAGAAACTGAGCTACAATACTGTATGAGAAAACAGAGGAGACCCTGATCAGACAACTCCTATAGGAGCTGTCTGATCTGGGTTTGCTCTGTTTGCCTATGCGTCAAAATGAGTCTATATGAAGTAAAGGGTTAAAGCAAATTATCGACAATGACTGACTGTGATGGACCACAGACACTGGATGGTAACATTGATTCACCCGCTGCTGCCTCACTTCAATACCACAAAATAGACAAGTGGCATGATACAGGGTGCCCACTGAGTTTTAAAACTGGGGGTACAATTGCTTCTTTTCCTTAACTTTGTTCCCCTTCATATAGACAGTCCCTACAATTTTGCGGCGACATGGCCAATTTTGGATACAAAACTCTCTACAGGAGGTAAATGGGCATGCTGATGATATCACACCAAGTCACATTATCCTGACACTGGGTCAGCAAGTCCTTGAAATACCCTAAAAAGTTGAGCACCAAGCACAAAGGACCTGGGATCAAACCAACATCCTCTTGGAAACAGGGCAGATGGTCTAACCACTCAGCCACTGGGATCAGAAAACTTAGGTGTCATAATTTCCAATCTCATTAAAATCAGATCCATTATGCTAACTATATCGTATGGAGGGTTGTCTCAGATTGACCTTTGTATAAGCCAATCAAATCAGCGGCTACGGAATCGTTGGTATATCAGGGGGAAGTAACCGTATCAATCTCACAATAGCGTAGAAAGATGTCTATGCAACCGGGTAGCTCATTCGGTAGAGCAGTAGCTCATTCGGTAGAGCATTTACCCTGTAAGCCAAAGGCCCCATGTTCAAGTCCTGGTCAAGCTACACATTTTTCTCACCCTGTGATAAATGTTTTACCAAAGTCAGTTAGAAACGCGTTATTTAATTGGTTTAAAATAGAGCACTTGTTTATACATATAAATTACCTAAAAGGTCAATCTGACATGACCCCTAATGCGATGTTGTCAGATCCTAATCGCGGATAGTAGAGGAGTGCAAATTAGGATATGATTTTAATGAGATTGCATAACTTCAAGACCTATGAATCCCAAATCAGCCAAAATTTAACAATCTAAGCTATTATAGCCTTCAATGTTACTTCAAGTAGAACAAGCTACATAAATACAAATGCTAGTATGTAAACAATGTTAAATTACCAATATTGATCATTTTATGGGCCATAATTCACAACCTTCTTGTGCAATATAAGCCACAATCAACTTTCTCAAAGATGTTATAACCCCAGGCACTGTCTCCAAATTTGATAAAATTGCAGAAAAATACAGACACTAGAGTTGAAATATATTGAAATTTCGGTTAATAAATATGGTCACACTTTTACCAAGATGGTTCAGATGCTACACTGTTAAAATAGCAAAGCACTGTATTTTACTGATACTTAAAAGGCATTACTTCCAACCTTATAAGTTCAATATCAGCAAATGTTAAATCTGGTTGAGATATCATGGCCATTAAAATTGACTGATACATTATGGCCATTAGATATGGCTGAGATAGCATGACCATATATTTGGCTTAGATATCACGGCCATTAAACTTGGCTAAGATATGATTGCCATTAAACTTGAATGAGATATAATGGCCATTAAATTTGGCTGAAATATCATTGCCATTAAAACTGGCTGATATATAACTTGACTGACATATTATGACCCTTACAATTGGCTCTTAAGGTTTAATTACTTTTGACTAATATTGCTTGATATTTCATTGAATTTTTCAGTAAATTTCTTGTTAACTGACAATGTAAACAACTTGATAAACTTCAATATTTCATGCAACATCACTTGATGAGAATCTTGCCATTGATTGATGACATCATTTTGTTGTTTTTTTTTCCTTGTTCAAACTTATATGGGAAAAAGATAAGTTACATTTCTTTGATATTTTTCCTTGATTATTCAATCATATATCGTTACAATTAGATGCAAAGCTCAAAAATTATTTCTTAAGTGTCAGGGTAACATAATGAATGAAGTTACTAGTACAGCTGTTCCTCATGTAAAATACAAGGATAGATTAACCCTTTCCCTCATATAGACTCATTTTGACGCCCTCGATAAGTACCACATAAAGCCTGATCTGAAGAAAACCACAGTTAAACCTTACCAAATTTAATTACAAAATCCTTATTTCCAGACCACTGAGGAGCAGCAAACAGCATAAAACCTGATCAGCCTGCGAGTTACTCGCAGGCTGATCTGGTTTTATGCTGTTCGCATAGGTCTTTTTATGGTGTCCTCTATGAGGGAAAGGGTTAAAAATAGTTAACATCATCAAGCTTGAATTTTTAGTTCATTATGATAATGAAAATTCAGTGTGTGGGAAAGAAATTTCAAAGTGAAATATGGCATCTTTTTAAAAAGAAATCTATCAGTCTGACATTTATAACTTTCAAGTGACTTCTTTCAGAAAAGTTCACTGCAAAAAATTTCTGTTAAAATGTGACTACAGCACTAGGCCCCTCCCATCTCAGTCCCTGAAAGTAAATGTGACTATAAGGGCTGAACTGAAAATTTTGATTGTTGATTGGTGTTATGAATTACAGACTGGTACAGTTTAATCATTCGGTGTTATGAACTACAGACTGGTACAGTTTAATCATTCCTGGGTCCCAATTTGGGAGAAAAGAATTCTGAATTTTCTGAGCATATGAGAAATGAAAATGCTTGAGTGTAAATGTGGTAAAATTACCCAATTTCTTAAACTTCAAGGGACATAACTCAAGATAAATCAGTCCAATATCAACCATAATCGGCCTGACCGAGATATCATGGTCATATACATTGTTTATAGGTCTCTTTTTACATAGGTCTCCTCATTTATAGGTCTCCTTATATAAAGGTCAGATTAACCTGGCTGCTAGAGTGTAAACAAAGAAAGATTTTCCATTTTTTCATTTTTCTGACCTATGGAGCCAATATCTGCCATAATCAAACTTTGCCAAGAAATAATAGCCATAAATATTTTTTTTTAAAAGTTTGAAGAAGATGCTTGAGAAATGATGATACTAGAGTGTAAACAAACTAATTATGGACATCAGACCAATGCTTTCAATGGTCCTAATAATTCACCATGAGAACTATGTGATAAGATGACCTTAAAAGTGATACAATATTTTTAAAGGCCCATTTCATAGATTTCATAAATATACAATTTTCATAAAAAGAAGATATAAAACATTGACATATTGTAGACTAACACAAATGGTGCATAATGTGCCAATATCTGCTGTAAAATAACAGTTAAATGCATTGAAAATGTTGATCAAAACGTCAGAAAATTGACAAAGATAGGTGGGATATGCAAATTAGGTATTTTTGTAAACAATTGAGTGATCTTAAGTAAAATATTCTTTCTTATTTATGCATTGTGGTAATGAACAGACTGCATCTCTTAAGAAATCTGTAGCACACAGTTTGCATTTCTGTCCGAATAATATACACTACTTATGGAAGAATAATGGACCTTTTAGATTAAAGAATCCTGATTTATGCATACATCATGAAATACTACTTGAACATGGTAATGTATTTAAAAAAAAAATGCTTACATAGTCATACCGACCCTGTTTATTTTTCGCCATGCAAAAACAACTTGGGGGGTTGGGGGTGGCTGAGTATGTTCTTAAAGGACAATTTGTTTACTTGTAGCATAACAGACAATTTGGATGACAGAAGAAAAGTGATGACAACAAAATGAAAATTGGTAGTTCTGTTTCTCTGACATTAGGGTGAGACTACATTCAACATAAACAAAAAGGTCACAGTGATTAACCTTAGATTTCTCACCTAAAAAAAACTGTAAAGGTCACTTATGATTTTATTCTTAATATGATGGCCCCAAAAAGCACTCAGATTTAAGACGGTAAAACATGAACAAATTACAGTGCAATTCCCTTATAACACTACAGTTGAACTTCAGTGACTGGGAGACTGAAAACTGGTATATAATACATTACTCAAACTCATTTCACGGTCCCGGCAAAACTATTCTTAATCCCTTATTGTTCAACCTGGGATGGGTCGAGCACTGATGGCTGAAACTCTAGAGCTAATTTTCCAGCCCCAGGTTACCAAAGCATTTCACACCTATCGGTCAAACCAGTTAACACCCTACATGACCTGTGATTAGAGCTGGGACAGGTAGAATTTTTGTACCTGGGTACCTGCAGCCATATTACTGTTTGAGTCTCTAAAGATGGACTGTATATCCTGGGTCCATTTATAGATAACATACCATAGTGGCCAACATCATAACTTGGCAAAAAAAATTAGTCAAATTTAACAAATAAAAAATAAAATATACATAAGGTCCAATGTTGGACATATTTGGCTTGCTATAATGAACTGTATTATAATGGAGTGTGTTATAATGGAGTGTGTTATAATGGAGAGTGTTATAATGGATCATGTTATAATGGAGTGTGTTATAATGGAGTGTGTTATAATGGAGTGTGTTATAATGGAGTGTGTTATAATGGATCATGTTATAATGGAGTGTGTTATAATGAAGCATGTTATAATGGAGAGTGTTATAATAAAGCATGTTATAATGGAGTGTGTTATAATGGAGTGTATAATAATGGATCATGTTATAATGGAGTATGTTATAATGAAGCATGTTATAATGGAGTGTGTTATAATGAATCATGTTATAATAGAGTGTGTTATAATGAAGCATGTTATAATGGAGTATGTTATAATGAAGCATGTTATAATGGAGTGTGTTATAATGAAGCATGTTATAATGGAGTGTGTTATAATGAAGCATGTTATAATGGAGTGTGTTATAATGAATCATGTTATAATGAAGAATGTTATAACAAAACATGTTATAATGGTGCATGTAAAAATGGAGCATGCTATAATGAAGCATGTTAAAATGAAGCATGTTATAATGAAGCATGTTAAAATGAAGCATGTTAAATGAAGCATGTTATAATGAAGCATGTTAAAATGAAGTGTTAAAATGAAGCATGTTGCATGTAAAATTAAGTTTGTTATTATGGAGTATGTTATTATGGAGCATGTTATAATGAAGCATGTAACATGTAAAATTAAGTTTGTTATAACGGAGCATGTTATAATGAAGCATGTTACATGTAAAATTAAGTTTGTTATAACGGAGCATGTTATAATGAAGCATGTTACATGTAAAATTAAGTGTTATAATGGAGCATGTTATAACTAGAGCTATCACTAAAGGTGATGAATACCCCCCACACAGCCTTTGTTTACAATCAAGTGCCAAGCTATAGGAGGTAAGTCACAATGAATTGATGTTTTCAATTGACATATTACACAAAACTATTTCACAATAATAATCTTTTTATACCAAATCAAAATTGTTCTTATTTTAATGAAGCCCAAATCATAACAAATCTGCAACATTGAATTAAACAAACAAGAGGGCCATGATGGCCCTAAATTGCTCACCTGAGATAAATAGGTTGACCCAAGGAACACCTGTACCAATTTATTTTAAAATCTGGCCAGTAGTTTTGAAGAAGATGATTTTTAAAGTTTTCATATTTTTTTTCTTTTTGTTGCCATGGCAAACAGAGTTCTATATGGATCAAGTATATTTTAGCAACTTTTGTGAAGGTTGACACAAGGATCATTCCTGCCAAGTTTAATCAAATTCTGTCCAGTGGTTTAAGCGGAAATGTTGATTAAAGTTTTCCCTAAATACATATAAGGCAAATAAGCCTCGCCCCTGGCGGCCATGTTTTTTACGGATCGGAATAATTTTAGCAACTTTGGTAGAGGTTGACCCAAGGAACATCTGTACCAATTTATTTTAAAATCTGGCCAGTAGTTTTGAAGAAGATGATTTTTAAAGTTTTCATATTTTTTTTGTTGCCAGGGCAACCAGAGTTCTACATGGATCAAGTTTATTTTAGCAACTTTTGTGAAGGTTGACCCAAGGATCATCCCTGCCAAGTTTAATCAAATTCTGTCCAGTGGTTTCAGAGGAGATGTTGTTAAAAGGTTTCTCTATATAAATATAAGGCAAATAAGCCCCGCCCCTGGTGGCCATGTTTTTTTATGGATTGGAATAATTTTAGCAACTTTGGTAGAGGTTGACCCAAGGAACATCTGTACCAATTTATTTTAAAATCTGGCCAGTAGTTTTGAAGAAGATGATTTTTAAAGTTTTCTTTTTTTTTTGTTGCCATGGCAACCAGAGTTCTACATGGATCAAGTTTATTTTAGCAACTTTTGTGAAGGTTGACCCAAGGATCATCCCTGCCAAGTTTAATCAAATTCTGTCCAGTGGTTTCAGAGGAGATGTTGTTAAAAGGTTTCTCTATATAAATATAAGGCAAATAAGCCCCGCCCCTGGCGGCCATGTTTTTTTACGGATTGGAATAATTTTAGCAACTTTGGTAGAGGTTGACCCAAGGAACATCTGTACCAATTTATTTTAAAATCTGGCCAGTAGTTTTGAAGAAGATGATTTTTAAAGTTTTCTTTTTTTTCTTCTTTTTGTTGCCAGGGCAACCAGTGTTCTACATGGATCAAGTTTATTTTAGCAACTTTTGTGAACGTTGACCCAAGGATCATCCCTGCCAAGTTTAATCAAATTCTGTCCAGTGGTTTAAAGCCTGTCTCACACAGAACACGGTTGGGCACACAGTTCCAATACGGTATACTCGGTTATACACGGGTTGACTGGTACGAGTATTGAGCTCCAACCGTGCCTGGGGATGAGTAAGTACGATTTAGACTCGAATGTAGCACGAGTATGTACGAACAAAGCACGGATATACTCGGTCAAGCAAGGTTTGTCTCGGTTTGAACACGATTTGCAAACGATTTTCATACGATTGTTGTACGGTTCCAAGTACGGTCTAGTACGGTCTGTTACGGCCTAGTACGATTAAACACGACTTCTACTCGATTAACTGGACATTTACAGGGTTTACATACGGTCCCACCGACTTTTGTTCGAGTTATGCTCGAATTATCACACATTCTTGTATGTTTTGATATAAATTGACTCGTTTTGATGGCTTGGCTTCATAAATTTTCGAACTTTCAACAGAGAAGTTATAAAAATGGCAGATGACAGAATAAGGGAATTAGAAATCATGATAAGACTGATAGACATTGAGATTATTTTGGCCAAAAGGCGTGAGGGGAGACAAGAACAAGCCAACAGAAGGAGAAGAAGAAGGAGGCAAGTTTGGACAAGAGAATGGCTCAACAGAAGGGTCATGTTTGGTCAATATGATACTCTGTTACATGAACTAAACAGAGAGGACCCCAGGTGTTACAAGAACTTCCTCCGTGTTGAGAATCTTCCATGGTGGGGATTCTTTTGGGGACCTTCTTCTTCTTTGGAGGCATTATGTAGCAAGTACTCTGTTGTTTCAAGGTGGCAGCAGGTAGTTGTGTTTTCTGTTGTGTTCGAGTGCTGTATGATCATACACGAGCTTTGTACAGACGTAGAGACCGTGTCTGGTCATACTTGACCATGTATAATTCGTACTTGAACCGTATTGGTCGTATGGCGATCGTATGAAACCGTATTGGTCGTATGGCGATCGTATGAAACCGTATTGGTCGTATGGCGATCGTATAAAACCGTGTGTACACTCGTGTGAATCGTACGGTGATCGTGTGACATTCGAGTGTTAATCAGGGTGTTGGATGTAGGACTTGGGAACAGTTTCACACGATTCCATACGATTTATATATGATATTGACACGGTTGAGCTCACTCGTGGAGTGGACTTCATGTGCGGTTGTATATACGGTCTCGTACGGTCTCTCACGGTCTTGTACGATGGCTAATACGATCATACACGGACATGGCACCTGTGCCAGTTTTTTAAAAGTTTTAAAAATCATACACGGCTTTCACGGATACACTCGAATGGCCTGAGTGTAACTCGGATAAGGCCACGGTTGGTTCGGTTGTATGTACGGTTTACACTGGTGGCCAACCGTATAAGCCGTGTGTTCTGTGTGAGACAGGCTTAAGAGGAGATGTTGTTTAAAAGTTT
The DNA here is from genome assembly GCA_021229015.1 of Solen grandis. NCBI lineage: Eukaryota > Metazoa > Mollusca > Bivalvia > Adapedonta > Solenidae > Solen > Solen grandis. Next base: position 32,756,612 of record CM037792.1, read on the forward strand.
CTCTATATACATATAAGGCAAATAAGCCCCGCCCCTGGTGGCCATGTTTTTTTACGGATCGGAATAATTTTAGCAACTTTGGTAGAGGTTGACCCAAGGAACATCTGTACCAAATTATTATGAAATCTGGCCAGCAGTTTTGAAGGAGATGATTTTTAAAGTTTTCAAATTATTTTTCTTTTTGTAGCCATGGCAACCAGAGTTCTTCATGGATCAACTTTATTTTAGCAACTTTTGTAGAGCCTCACCCAAGGAACATTCCTACCAAGTTTCATTAAATTCTGTCCAGCGGTTTCAGAGGAGATGTCGTTTAAAGAAAATTGTTGACGACGCACGACGACGGACGAAGGGTGATCACAATAGCTCACCTTGAGCACTTCGTGCTCAGGTGAGCTAAAAATAGCATGGACAAAGAAAACTCCAGAAAATCAACAAAGTGCCATAACTCAAAAGAAAATTAGTCAACCGTAACCATTTCATAATATGCACATCTGTGCTTGATATTGAAGCTTCCTATGACCGATTGAAATCCATCCAGTAGTTATTGAGAAATAGCATGGACAAAGAAAACTCCAGAAAATCAGCAAAGGGCCATAACTCAAAAGAAAATCAGTCAACCGTAACAATTTCATAATATGCACATCTATGCTCAACAGTGAAGCTACCTATGAAGTTTGATTGAAATCCATCCAGTAGTTAATGAGAAATAGCATGGACAAAGAAAACTCCAGAAAATCAGCAAAGGGCCATAACTCAAAAGAAAATCAGTTAACCGTAACCACTTCATAATATGCACATCTGTGCTTGATATTGAAGCTTCCTATGACGTTTGTTTGAAATCCATCCAGTAGTTATTGAGAAATAGCATGGACAAAGAAAACTCCAGAAAATCAGCAAAGGGCCATAACTCAAAAGAAAATCAGTCAACCGCACATCTGTGCTTGATATTGAAGCTTCCTAAGAAGTTTGATTGAAATCCATGCAGTAGTTATTGAGAAATAGCGTGGACAAATAAACTAGACGGACGGACGGACCGACATGGTGACTCCTATATACCCCCCCAAACTACGTTTGTGGGGGTATAATGAAGCATGTTACATATGAAATTATGTTTGTTAAAATGGAGCATGATATAATGAAGCATGTTACATGTAAAATTAAGTTTGTTATAATGGAGCATGTTATAATGAAGCATGTTACATGTAAAATTAAGTTTGTTATAATGGAGCATGTTATAATGAAGCATGTTACATGTAAAATTAAGTTTGTTATAATGGAGCATGTTATAATGGAGCATGTTATAATGAAGCATGTAACATGTAAAATTAAGTTTGTTATAATGGAGCATGTTATAATGGAGCATGTTACATGTAAAATTATGTTTGTTATAATGGAGCATGTTATAATGGAGCATGTTACATGTAAAATTAAGTTTGCTATAATGGAGCATGTTATAATGGAGCATGTCACATGTTAAATTAAGTTTGCCATGTTATAATGGAGCATGTTATAATGGAGTATGTTATAATTGATCTTTAAGGACTCACCAAACTTAAACTCAGCCTCACTAACCAGTGCAGCTAAGACCATTTCATCAATATTTTTAAAATTCCAATGACTTCTGAATAGCTCTGAAATATTAAATTTTAATTTTTGCTTACTGTCGTTTTAAACTAAAAAGACAAGCAACTAGCAAAGTTTGAAACCAGAGAGTCATTTTAATCTAAAGTTATCAATCAGATAAAGTTTGCTTGATATATCTACAAACTTTATCAGAGTCCTCTGTTTGCTCATGCAATATTGAACTCAATAAAATTTCTGAGTGTGAACTCAAGCATTTATTTCATCAGACATTAATTTCCTTAAATTTGTATAAGTTTCCTTTAAATCCCTCAAACCATTCAGGAGAAGTTGGCTTACAAAATCCACTGAAAAATGGATCAGAATCCTAATCATCTCCACCTCGAAATGCAGTTATCTTCCCCTGGAAATATCTGACAGAAAATTTCTCTACATCTCCCCTGGAAATATCTCTGGAAATATCTGACAGAAAATTTCTCTACATCTCCCCCTGGAAATATCACTAAATGCCAACTCCATAATTGTGTCCTATTTTTGAGTAAAGATTCTTTCAAAACCATCTCATAATGCCATTTAATAACTGATTCCAAAATTAGCTCAATCATCTCCTCCTTAGAAATGTTCAACAGAAATTATCTCTCTTCATGCAAATCTCAATATGTGTTCTACAGTATTGTAAAGTTTCCTTTGCTTTAACTTGTTTATTTATGTTAACTGGGAAATAACTTGATGCTTCATGGGTTGGACCATTGAATTGTGCCTGTGAAGGTCATGAAAAAACCTTGCCCCAATAGGGTTTGAGCCCACAACCTTTGGAACCAGTCAATTATGTTACCACTGGACCATGGCGAAGTCAAAGTTTCCATGAAAAATCAGTCCAATCCATCAACTAAGCAAGAGGAGATGGGCTTGCAAAGGACATACATACAGACTGACAGATGGACAGTGTGCTTCCTTTTTTTTCCCATCAATGGAATACACGGTATATATTCCATTATCACTACCATATATATTAAGAAGTTAAGCGTATTAAGTAAACCTGGGTTTCAACAATAATCTATTCCATAGTTTCAAAGGAGGTTGAGGAATTTTCCTTCATGATACCTTAGAAGATCAAATGTAATCATTTATGTTTCCTGCAAGCATACTATAGAATCATTCATTTTTTTTGGGGGGGGTGTCAATTTTCGTCGATTTTGATAACACAATATATGTTTTCAAGAACACCAATCAACTAAATTTGTTATAAATGTACCAATGAAATTGACTTTCTAACGGATTCCACAAAATTTAATGTCATGTTAACTGACCTAAGTTAAAATATTACAATAAATGGTATCAAACTGATAAAATGTCATGTTGCACTGAGAATTTCGAAGACACTAAAGATAAAAAGAAAATGAAAGTATGACAAGAGCTTTATTTGTAGCATCTTCTAAAACTCACAGCCAATCAATAGATCATCTCTAGGCCGTTGGTTTTTACAGCTGGATTTTGTTATTTTTAGGTGCCATTTAAGGGGCTGCCAGACACAGCCATTTTTTTTTAATGTTTACATGACTTTCAAGTCTCCATGATGAAGAGTAATGCTTAAAAGGCTTGTTTTTATTGGTCAACAATTTAATAAAAAAACTACTGTACTACGACGATTTGCTTGCCAGTATTTCCCCACAGCATGATGTCATGTAGTGAAACAGAATAAGTCAGGCAGGGGTATCCGACAATGTATTCATAGCAGAACAACAACAGAAGCTATTTAACAAATAAAACATGTCATTAAGGGTAATGTTCATGTTTATGGCCTGGTCAGTCAGACTGAGAGGGTTATAATGGACCAAAGTCCATGTATTATAAGTTATACTGTACTGAATCTTTATCACATTTAATCTTGATTTTGCTAGAATTTAATATAAGGGCACCTGAAATCAACATGTCTTGAAAAAAATGCTAAGCAATGACATTATCTGGTCCATATTGTATTATATCAGCCCACAGGGCCAGACCATATTAAACAAGATGGCCCTGAATCGCTCACCTGAGAAACATTGCCCTCAATGTCAATTATTGTATTACGAGTCATAGTGAATACATAATCTATGCAGAAGTACAACAAGATCATCTAAATTCAACACAAAAACTGTACCTTCCATCCAAACTTTGAAGGTCAGTGCTCTAATAAGTCTATATAAAATCAAGTGACCCCTTTGACGGAACTAATTTCAACCCCAGGGCCATGATTTGATCAGAATTGGTAGATGTTCACTTTTGAGGCCATGTTACACACCAAATATCTAACTCCAGGCCTTGTGGTTTCTGACAAGAAGACTTTTTTAGTTTTTCTTATATAAGTCTATGTAAAATCAAGTGACCCCTTGGGCGGGGCCAATTTCGACCCCAGGGTCATGATTTGAACAAACTTGGTAATGATCCATAAGACAATGCCACACACCAAATATCTAAACTCCAGGCCTTGTGGTTTCTGACAAGATGATTTTTCTAGTTTTTCTTATATAAGTCTATGTAAAATCAAGTGACCCCTTGGGCGGGGCCAATTTCCACCCCAGGGTCATGATTTGAACAAACTTGGTAATGGTCCATAAGACAATGCCACACACCAAATATTTAAGCTCTAGGCCTTGCGGTTTCAGAGAAGAAGATTTATGATTTGGTAGAGCTTCATGTAAGGAACATCACAGGCAAATTTCATCAAATTTGGCCCAGTGGTTTCGGAGGAGATGTCATTTGAAATAATTGTGGACGCCGGACGCCGGACAGCCATCGATCCTAAAAGCTCACATGAGCACTACGTGCTCAGGTGAGCTAATGATATATATGAAATTACATTGACAAAAGAATGATTTATCAAATGAGGTATGATAATGATAAACTTATCATATCAACACTATATATGTTATAAGTATTATATATTGCATGGCTAATGCATGCGCACAAATGTATGTTGGTCACAGAATTAATCAAGATCACGAGAAAAGCCACTGCAATATATGTATGTCATATAACATGGCCAAATGTAGGAAGGAGCCAGTAATACAGTCTTGTGACTTTATGCAAAAGGTCTCATATATTGAGCACTGTGGGTATCAAAGAGAAACACTTTGAAAATGACCAATCAATGAAAGGAGAGTTTCTTATTAACCAATCAAATAACTCTTACAAAACAAACCCTCACATTTCAGCGCCTTCTGTACAGTTGCGCGAATGCCTTAGAATAGAGAAGAATGTACTGAATTAAGGCAGATAATAAGTTTTCACGTTTAGCCATGGATCTGAACGACAATGTGGAAAATATTTTCTTTTTCAAAAAGTCTTAACCATACCAGTTTCTAACATTTTGGAAAACATTATTAGTGATGTGCTTTTCATAACAGCAAACAAATGTTCACAAACTCTATAGGGTTTCCCGAATGTTTGGAAATCCTGTACATCTGACAAAAGAATCATTTGGGCCTTTATGTAAGGCACTTAGGATTATTCCTGTAAAGTTTTATCAAAATCTGCTTTGTGGTTTAGGAGGAGATGTCATTTAGAGCAAAAGCTGACAACGGACAAAGGCTGATCACAATACCTCACCCTACTTCATGCCCAGATGAGCTAAAAAAAAAGGAGGTCATGTGGTTATGGGTCTTGCTCAATGCACTTCTCCTAATTATCATCTATGTATAATCATCATCTATATAAACTTTAAGTTTCAATTCACTACCATGTATAGCATCAAGTTATGGTCAAGGTTAACCCTTAACCTGCTGAATTTCTCAAATGGACTTAGCCAGCATCTTTTTTGGAACTGTCCATTATCAATTTTAAGGATAACAAGATGAAAACTTGTAGTTGGTCAGCCAACAGTAAAGTTACTGGTAGCAAAGGTTAGCACTTACGGTTCAAGCATGATAAGGATTAAAGATGTCTGACAGATAGGACAACAACAAATATGTCACAGATCTATCTATCTGGGGTCATAAATATTAGGTGCTTTACATAAACAAAAAAAGGTTTGTTCTTTAATTTATACTTGCTTCGTTTTGATTTAAATACATAACTACATATTCATGTAAATATTATCAACTGTAGGAATAAGAGCAAGGGAATTCCAGATTTTATGTTCATCTTTTTTCTTACAATCTTGTTAACCCTTTCCCTCATATAGACTCATTTTGACGCACTCAATAGGTACCACATAAAGCCTGATCTGCAGAAAACCACAGTTAAACCTTACCAAATTTAATTACAAAATCCTCATTTCCAGACCACTGAGGAGCAACGAACAGCATAAAACCTGATCACCTGCGAGTTACTCGCAGGCTGATCTGGTTTTATGTTGTTCGCATATGTCTTTTCATGGTTTCCTCTATGAGGGAAAGGGTTAATGCAAGTCACAGCATGTTGATAACAATGGTAACATACTGTCAGGGGTTTAAAATGAATACAAAATAATTGCAAAGAACTTACCACAGTTGCAGGTTGTAAGGACAACGTGAAGGTTTCAAGAATTGAACAATTGGTAAACACTGAGCTACTGTGTGTGTTTGCTGCAGAGTAATCACAGAATGGGTCGCATTCGGACAGAGAGATACTCTGAGGGGTCACCTGAAACAATTATGGGCACAGTGATAAATACTCTTTCTTTTTGTCAATTCAATCAAAGTTTGATCTGGCCTGACTTGCTTGAAAGGTTATGTTAAGACACAGAAGTCAAAAGTTCATGGTGTCATGTCAGACTTGACCAAGATATCAAATGGATCAGCATCACAAGTGACGTCATACACCATCATGCAGCAACAAGCATTAAATGTAATATTACCATATACTGATATTTCCTTAACTGGATATTTAATGATGCATTTGTTGGCCTAACATTGTATTTAAAGGGGTATTTGGAAATGTGTTCCCATAGTAACTATGTTTGACCAAGCTTGCTTCATAAATGTGGCTGCAAGAGAGTAAACAAATTGGATTCTGGTATTTATTTTATAATTCCAGGGCAATAACTCCTGACCTACAGGGTCAATATTAGCCATAATAAAACTTGGCCATAAACACTGTCACCAAGTTTGAAAAAGATTGCATTAGAAATGAAGTTGAGAGATTTAAACAAAAGAATTGTAGACTAGACAATGTTGTTGTTGTTGTATTGGGGTTTACCGTCGCTGCGATAGTATTTCAATCATATAGCGACGTCCAGCTAATTACAGGTGGAGGAAGACCCCGAGTACACAGAGGTACCCGGTCAGAAACACTGACCTACCGCAAGCCAGCTGGAAGGCTTCCTCACATGAAAAATCCAAAGTCCCTACCGGGAATCGAACCCACAGTAGTGAGGGGCTGAGAGATTTGTAGTCGACGACTGTAACTGCTCGGCCACGGCAGCCCCCACTAGACAATGAATGGTTATTGGATGGATACCCAACATTCAATGATCCTGATACATCATCATACTGGCTCTACATTCTGTGGTAAGCTTACATAAATGCCCCTGTTAGTTAGAGCCTGTTAAGGAAAATTTAGCATGTCTAAATCCACTACTTCATATAGACTCATTAGGATGCCTTTGCAAACAGAGTAGACTCAGATCAGAACTGTCTGGGGTATCCTTTGATTTATATATATTGCTTCATATATCATTTAACGTTCTGTAAATTACCATTCATCAAGTTTGAACATAAATATTCATGACGTAAAGTGTAAAACCTTGAACAATAATGACATAAAAAAATAAGAAATTATCTGAAGAAGGTATGTGTACAAATTCCACAGTGATGCAAAGTTAAAGATTATTGTGTTAAGAATCGTTGGTATTGTATATAGTGTGATTTTTTGTGAAAACTAGGTAAACCATAAATTTTCATCCATGTGTTGCTATTGGCTAGGTAAACCATGAACTATCATCCATGTGTTGCTATTGGCTAGGTAAACCATGAACTATCATCCATGTGTTGCTATTGGCTAGGTAAACCATGAACTATCATCCATGTGTTGCTATTGGCTAGGTAAACCATGAACTATCATCCATGTGTTGCTATTGGCTAGGTAAACCATGAACTATCATCCATGTGTTGCTGTTGGCTAGGTAAACCATAAATTTTCATCCATGTGTTGCTATTGGCTAGGTAAACCATGAACTATCATCCATGTGTTGCTATTGGCTTGGTAAACCATGAACTATCATCCATGTGTTGCTGTTGGCTAGGTAAACCATGAACTATCATCCATGTGTTGCTATTGGCTAGGTAAACCATGAACTATCATCCATGTGTTGCTATTGGCTAGGTAAACCATGAACTATCATCCATGTGTTGCTATTGGCTAGGTAAACCATGAACTATCATCCATGTGTTGCTGTTGGCTAGGTAAACCATAAATTTTCATCCATGTGTTGCTATTGGCTAGGTAAACCATGAACTATCATCCATGTGTTGCTATTGGCTAGGTAAACCATGAACTATCATCCATGTGTTGCTATTGGCTAGGTAAACCATGAACTATCATCCATGTGTTGCTATTGGCTAGGTAAACCATGAACTATCATCCATGTGTTGCTATTGGATTGCTGGTGAGTCAATTTGAATACAACTGAAAATGTTGCTAAAATGTGTTTAAGTATAATTAATCAGGGTTTATGCTTTTCATTCCAAAGAAATTTTTCGCAAACTTGGTGCTGGTGGCCATGTGTTTAAAGCATTTGCTCCTACCAGGGAGTTCATTGTTCAATCCCTGGCTGCTGCATACTATCTTCATTACAAATGGTACTGATATAGTTTTCTTGTGCTTGCTGCTCAGCATATGAGGGTAGTTCTAGGACTGATTAGCCCAGTGTCAGGATAATGTGATTCAGTGAGGTTTCATACCACGTGTTTTGGGGCATAACCTCTCAGTGAGACAGCACTTAACCCCTTCACTGCTGTGTATTTGTTATTATACACTGAAATCTGGTGAATGCTTTTGCCACTGTTTACTTATTAAAATCATAAGATTGTTCAATTCAATCATGTGAATGCAAATCAAATATTCTTATTCTTATAAGCTAGTGTAAAGAAGACAACTACAGAACATATTTGCTTGATTAACACTACTAAGTTAAGAGTTGCATACCTTAGACGATTCCCCAGCAACGCTCGGGGATATAGTATATAGAATGCACAGTGAAAGGGTTTATATCAGTGTAATGTAGACAAAAGTCCCCAAATTACTGAAATACTGTAAATGAAATACTGTGCAAAATGGGGTATTTGACATCACTGTTTCACAATAGGGAACTGACATATGCTACTTCCTTGATGTTCTTCTTTAGTGATACAAATAAATACCTGAATATCGTAAAACGGCGGCGATGAATAGGTAGAGTAAAGGCGTATCTGTGCAATTCCACACGTTCTCATCTGAAATTTTATATCTGTCATTCCCCCAATTACCATGCTTGTGAATTCAATTGAGGAGTTCACACTCTCTGTAATGATGAAGTCAGTTGCTGAAAAATAAACAGTGCAAAATTTATCTCAAAGAATGTATTTGTCAATAAGGCCATCTATCTTATGCTAAGTGATTAAATATTGTGCTCTATGAGTATAATGAATCCATAATATCCATTGACTTCGCCCACTTTCTTATAACTATGTTCTATATAGCATTCCAGTATTTACTAGTTGTCTCCCTTTGTGTCCTTTTCAAATGGATTCATCTGCTTGTGCACAAAAAAAAAATCCTTTCTTTCATCATCAGTTAGCAAAAGATAAAAAAAAAATTGTTTGAGTATTTTCATGTCAAAGTGTTACAATTTTATCATAAGCACTCAAAACAAACAAATATCCAATTATTTTTTTTTAATTCTTTGTTTACGAGATGGACAGAATGTAACATAGTCAAATAAGGAGAGCTGAAAATAATCCATTTCTGTAAACAATTCTAACCTTTAATTTTAACTATAATTTACAAAGTTAATGGAAATCTCATTTTATTACTAAGGTAATCCATTCATAATAAAATTGTGATCATGGTCAATAAAGTGATTGTGGGAATTTTATAGTAGAGCAAAACGATCTGTAACTCCAAGTCAAAGGATGCTTGCATCTGCACTGTAGTCTTTTTAAGCATTTGAAGGACTATGATAATAATTAATGATGGGTGAATTACTTTAATCAGTTAACTCAACAAACAATAAAGCATAACCGTTTTTCCTAACTTTATTAAGTTCAGTAATACCATGTGATATGTAAAACCATGGAACATAACACCAAATAACATGTAAAACCCATGGAACATAACACCAAATAACATGTAAAACCATGGAACATAACACCAAATAACAAGTAAAACCATGTGACATGCAATACCATGGGACATGCAATACCAAATGACATGTAATACCATGGGACTTGTAATACCATGAGACATGCAACACCATGGGACTTGTAAAACCAAAGACATGTAATACCATGGGAATTGTATCACCAATGACATGTAATACCATGAGACATGTAATACCATGGGACATGTAATACCATGGGTCATGCAATACCATGGGACATGTAATACCATGGGACTTGTAATACCATGGGACTTGTTACACCAAATGACATGTAATACCATGAGACATGCAATACTAGAAGTAATGTTACTACCTTAGGATTCCCAATTTACTAATGCAATACCAATGGACATGTAATACCATGGGACATGTAATACCAAATGACATGCAATACCATGGGCAAGCAATACCATGGGGCATGCAATGCCATGGGAAATGTAATACCAAATGACATGTAATGCCATGGGACATGTAATACCAAATGACATGTAATACCAAAAGACATGTAATAGCATTGGACTTGTAATACCATTGGATATGCATTACCATGGGACATGCAATATGATGGGACATGTAACACCAAATGACATGTAAAACTATGTGACATGCAATACCATGGGACATGCAATACCAAATGACATGTAATACCATGGGTTATGCAACACCATGGGACATGTAATACCATGGGACATGCAATACCAAATGATATGTAATACCAAGGGACATGTAACACCAAATGACATGTAACACCATGTGACATGTAATACCATGGGACATGCAATACCATTAAGACATGTAATACCATGGGACATGCAATGACACTAAAGTTTTAAAATCGAATTCTGGTACAGTCTATATGCAAGATTCCGCATGAGTTTTGAAATTGAATTTCCAGTACACAAACTACACATGATGAGGAGTATTTACTTGGGCTCCATACCTATATTTGATATACATTGCATAATTATTGATACTGGTATGTAAGTTCAATAGATATATCAGTGTTGTTGCCATTAACAATGTTTACAATCTTGATACATATTGCTAAATAGTTGCAGATTCTAGAGTGTAAACAAAGTAAAATCTGGTATTTTTTTATAATTCAAGGGTCATAACTCGGATTAACTCCTGACCTAATAAGTTGATATCAGCCAAAATTGGTTGAAGAATTATGGGCATCAACATGTACATAAAGCTTAAGAAATGAAGATACACAAGTGTAAAAATAAAGTCAAATCTGGCATTTTTTATACATCTAAAGGGCAAAACCTCCTGACCTTATTACCTAGATTATGGCCATAAACATAGTTATAAAGTTTGAAGATGAATGTTTAAGAAATGGAAACGCAAGGGTGTGAACAAACTAGCGTAAGAGTGAAGATGGACATTCAACAACCTAAAAAAGAAAAGAAAAGACAACTTACATCGATCAGCTATTGTACAAGTGGTATCATCATCAATTTCTCCATTACAGTCATTGTCTATATCATCTCCAGGGGATGAGGCCGATTTGATACATCCCTGTAAATATATCATAAACCTGATACATCCCTGTACATATATCATAAACCTGATACATCCCTGTACATATATCATAAACCTGATACATCCCTGTACATATATCGTAAACCTGATACATCCCTGTACATATATCATAAACCTGATACATCCCTGTACATATATCATAAACCTGATACATCCCTGTACATATATCATAAACCTGATACATCCCTGTACACATATCATAAACCTGATACATCCCTGTACATACATCATAAACCTGATACATCCCTGTACATACATCATAAACCTGATACATCCCTGTACATATATTGTAAACCTGATACATCCCTGTACATATATTGTAAACCTGATACATCCCTGTACATATATCATAAACCTGATACATCCCTGTACTATATAACCGATACATCCTAATAACCTGATACATCCCTGTACATATATTTAAACCTGATACATCCCTGTACATATTTTAAACCTGATACATCCTGTACATAATCATAAACCTGATACATCCCTGTACATATATTGTAAACCTGATACATCCCTGTACATAATTAAACCTGATACATCCTGTACATATATTGTAAACTGATACATCCCTGTACATATATTGTAAACTGATACATCCCTGTACATATATTAACCTGATACATCCTGTACATATATGTAAACCTGATACATCCTGTACAATATCATAAACTGATACATCCCTGTACATATATTGTAAACCTGATACATCCTGTACATATATGTAAACCTGATACATCCTGTACATATATCATAAACCTGATACATCCTGTACATACATCATAAACTGATACATCCTGTAATACATCATAACCTGATACATCCCTGTACATATATCATAAACCTGATACATCCCTGTACATATATCATAAACCTGATACATCCTGTACATAAACATAAACCTGATACATCCCTGTACATACATCATAAACCTGAACATCCCTGTACATATATCTACCTATAATCCTGTACATATATTATGTACTTGTACATTTGTACCATCATCATTTGTAATATTCCTGTACCAATATATCATAAACCTGGTACATCCCTGTACATATATCATAAACTTGACATATGCCTGTACATGTTAACTTGATACATCCCTGACATTATTTAAACCTATAATCTTGAATATTTGTACCTGAACATCCTTAAACATCTAAACCTGATATCCGTACATACATTAACTGAATCCTGAAAACTACCTAACATCTGACTAATTGAACCGCATCCCTGTACATTACAAACTGAACCCCTAATTATCTAAATTGTAATCCCCAAATATTAACTGTACCCTGACAATATCTAAATTACATCCCTGAAACATTAGTAAACCAAATGTCAATATCAAAACCTATACACCTGACAATTATTAAACCTGATACATCTGTACATATATTAAATGATACATCCTTACATATATGTAACTAACTCCCTCATTTAAACTGATACACGAATATTTAAACCTATAATCTGTACAATATTTAACCTGATACTCCTGTACATATATCATAACCTGAACATCCCTGTACATATATTGTAAACTGATACATCCCTGTACATAATATAACCTGATACATCCTGTACATATATTAAACCTGATACATCCCTGTACATACATCATAAACCTGATACATCCCTGTACATATCATAACCTGATACATCCTGTACATATATCATAAACCTGTACATCCCTGTACATATATCATAAACTTGATACATCCTGTACATATATATAACCTGTACATCCTGTACTTATATTAAACTGATAATCCTGTACATACATCATAAACCTGATACATCCTGTACATACTTCATAACTGATAATCCCTGTACATATATCATAAACCTGATACATCCTGTACATTTCATAAACCTGAACATCCCTGTACATAATCATAAACTGATACATCCCTGTACATACATATAAACCTGATAATCCTGTACATATTCATAAACCTGATAATCCTGTACATACATTAAACCTGATACATCCCTGTACATATTATAAACTGATACATCCTGTACATATATCATAAACCTGATACATCCCTGTACACATATTGTAAACCTGATACATCCCTGTACATATATATTGTAAACCTGATACATCCCTGTACATATATTGTAAACCTGATACATCCTGTACATATATTGTAAACCTGATACATCCTGTACATATATTGTAAACCTGATACATCCCTGTACATATATCTAAACCTGATACATCCCTGTACATATATCATAAACCTGATACATCCCTGTACATATATCATAAACCTGATACATCCCTGTACATATATCATAAACCTGATACATCCCTGTACATACATCATAAACCTGATACATCCCTGTACATACATCATAAACCTGATACATCCCTGTACATATATCATAAACCTGATACATCCCTGTACATATATCATAAACCTGATACATCCCTGTACATACATCATAAACCTGATACATCCCTGTACATATATATTAAACCTGATACATCCCTGTACATATATCATAAACCTGATACATCCCTGTACATATATTGTAAACCTGATACATCCCTGTACATATATCTAAACCTGATACATCCCTGTACATATATCATAAACCTGATACATCCCTGTACATATATTGTAAACCTGATACATCCCTGTACATATATATTGTAAACCTGATACATCCCTGTACATATATCCTTAACCTGATTAATCCCTGTACATATATATTAAGTACTGATACATTTTGTACCATTATCATAACTGTTATATTCCTGTACATATATCTTAAACTTGTACATCCCTGTACATATATTCATAAACTTGATACATCCTGTACATTAATTGATAACCTGATAGGCATCCTTATTTGCTAATATACATCTTTATTTAAACTATATTCGTTACATCGACATTCTATAAACTTCCTGGATTCCTGGATTGGAAACCGTACTTGAACTGGAAGTCATGAGAACCTTTCCTAAACAAGTTTAAACCATACATCCTTATGCATTGGTTCATTAAACTGCCACGCGCCCTAATGGGTATCCTTAAAATTGGAATCTCAAATATTCATTAACAAGAGGGCTATAAGAATGTTTGCAATATCAATTAACCATTTACACGCCTTAGAAACAACTTATTAACCCATGATTATTACTATTCTAAGCTACATGAATGTAGTCATAAAGATCTACATAACTTTTCATTAACAAGAGGGCTATAATGTCACTAAAACACTCACCTCATTTCAACTGCTACAGGGAAAATGCTTTAGTAACAATACAATAGTATTTGTACAATCTTGGTAACGGCCCATAAGATGATGCTACATACCAAATATCTAAGCCCTAGGCCTGGCAGTTTTGCAGAAGAAGATTTTCAAAGTTTGCATTTTTAAAATCTATTTTTAGCTCCTGTGACCTACTTTTTTAACCAATCTGAATAATTTGTACAACTTTGATAGAGGGCATCATAAGGATGATTCCTGTGAAGTTTGGTCAAAATCCCTTCAGCGGTTCATGAGGAGATGTTGTTTAAAGCAAATTGTTGACGACGGACGCACGCACGCACGGACGACGGACAAAAGGCAATCACAAAGGCTCACCATGAGCACGTTGTGCGTTGTGCTCAGGTGAGCTAAAAAGTGATCCACAAAATTGCATATGATATATCGCAAAGAAGTGAGGGTCAAAACTTTGTAATAAATCATCCCATCTAAATGTGTTGATATGATAAAATGGAATTGGTACTGATTAATTATGTTCTATTGAGTTTCATAAATGTCAATATTTTGTATAAATTGTTTACCAAAGTAACCATCAATATATGTGTGTTAAAAATAAAATGTTTGAATCAAATACCAAACCATTTGCATTAAATATTTTACTAACAAGAGGGCCAAGACGGCCCTGTGTCGTTAATCTGAGTAAGATTGCTGTGAAAGGCATGATAACAAAAAATGTGGCCTCTAAATTGTTTGCAATGTTTTTCTAACATTTGATTGAATGACCTAGATTTTGATCCTACCTAAATTTGCACTCATCTGGGATTTCATGCAGTCATCATTCTTATCAAGTTAATGAGACTGGGACAAAAATGTAGCCTCTAGAATGTTCACAAGGTTTTTCTAAAATTTGACTTGATGACCTACTTTTTGATCCAATGTGACCCATTTCAAACTCATGTGAGACATTATGTAGACAAACATCTTGACCAATTATTATGAAGACTGGGCTAAATCTATGGCCTCTAGAGTGTTCACAAGGTTTTTCTAAGATTTGATCTAGTGACCTAGTTTTTGACCCACATGACCCAATTTCAAACTCATCCTTAATTTGATGTAAACAAACATTCTGACCAAGTTACATGAAGGTTAGGCCAAAAATGTGGCTTCTAGAGTTGTCATAAGGTTTTACTAAGATTTACCCAGGTGACCTACTTTTTGACCTAATGTGACCCATTTTTGGACTCATCAGAGATTTCATATAGACAAACATCCTGACCAATTTTGGGCCAAAACTGTAGCCTCTAGTGTCTTCACAATGTTTTTTCTAAGATTTTCTAAGATTTGACCTAATGACCTTTTTTTTATCTAAAATGACTCAATTTCAATTTCAAACTCATCCGACATATCATTATGACAAAGATCCTGATCAAATTTCATGAAGATTGGGCCAAAAATGTTGCCTCAAGCGTGTTCAAAAGTTTTTTCTAAGATTTTAGCTGATGACCTAGTTTTTGACTCCATGGGACCCAATTACAAAATAATCCAAGATATATTGTAGACAAAAATCCTAACCAAATTATATGAAAATTTGGCTAAAACTTTGGCCTCTAGAGTGTTCACAAGGTTTATCTAAGATTTAACCTGGTGACCTAGTTTTTGACCTTACATGACCCAATTTCAAACTCATGTGAGATATTATGTAGACAAACATCTTGACCAATTATTATGAAGACTGAGCTAAATCTATGGCCTCTAGAGTGTTTACAAGGTTTTCTACGATCTGACCTAGTTTTTGACCTACATGACCCAATTTCAAACTCATCTGAGATATCATGTAGACAAACATCCTGACTAATTTTCATGAAGATTTGGCCAAAACTGTGGCCTCTAGAGTGTTCACAAGCAATTGTTAAAGACGGACAATGCATGACAGACGAAAGGCGGACACAAAAGCTCATTCTGAGCCCAAATGCACAGATGAGCTAAAAAGTCATACTGGAAAAGTGTCCACCATTTTCGCAAGACATTATTTTCTATAACTAGTAGGTTTTCCACTCAAGTATGTTTTCTCTATACCTGGGGCAACATTCTTTAATTTATAAAAAATATCTTTGACCTCTAAGCAACATTTAGACAAAGTACAAACTCATTTTACCATTCAGATATACAATAATTTGAAGTTGAAATGATTCTAAGGTCATTGATACGATATTATATATAAGTAAAGTAAGTTTAGTCTTTATTTAGAGTGGATAACATATTTTGTTAAAACCAATCTATCAGCTATATGGACCACATAAAAAAAACAATAAAATATTTACAACATACAATTACAGCATAATTATCACGACATCCATAAACAATAATATAACAACATCCAAAAGCAATATGCAATGAAAAATGACCTTTTACCGGAGAACTGAGCTGTATTTGAGGACAAGTCATTAAAACATAATACATGATTTTATAATTACAGGTCCTATTCTAGGAATTTCCAAGGAATATAAGAATTTTTAAAATGATGAATAAGGAAAGCTGTATGGATATTGGCAGGTATAAAATTCGAAAGTTTCGGACCTGAATAAGAAAGACTTTGACAACACAGTACTACACATCGTTTAGGTACCTACAGTGGATTTTTGATGATTATCTTTAAGTTTTATCAGCATGATCAACATATTGAAATAAGTTACAAGGATTTAGATTATTCAATGATTTGTAAACTAAGTTGTTTATTTTGTAATTTACCCATTCTTTAATTTTCAGCCATCTTAGCTCAGTGAATATTTCTTGTGATGGGATATCAAAGTCTTTACCTAAAATAATTCTTGCAGCTCTTTTTCTGATATTGATAATATACACTAAAAGTTTTTAAACTTTGTTAACTATGTGTCTCAATGGATGCAAAATATGAAAATATCGTCATTTGAGGTATTCAAATTGTTGACCAATAGGCATGTCATACTTTGATGATAAGTCTTATACTGCATTATAATGGACCAAGTCACAATCCAGCATCTAAAGTCTACTTTACAAGTATTTGTGGTCCATTGTCAGACCGCATTATACTGGCTTAATCAAGTTATTTTATTATACCACATTTGATTTTTTGCCTTATAGGTTATAGTGACATCAGAGGATAACAATCCATAATGTCACCCCACACGCATGGGCATACTGCAT
>CM037792.1:32774574-32786937 GCA_021229015.1 Solen grandis
GTTAGCTATGATAATAAACAATTATAAACAGTTAACGTATATTAAGCGATTTTTTCTTACGACGACACATTTGATAAAAGAAGGACTCATATAACAAAAGTAAAAACAATGCATGTGGTTTGCACTAAAATGTAATTAGGAAGCATAAAACAAGTTATGTCGAAATTAATATCTTTAACACTAAATTAAATCAAATGAAACATTTATATAATAAATTTGCATCATGACTTGCAGGGAGTGTACCTGCAAACATCACTTTACAAAAGGAAAACTTATCTTGTGTACTTTTCAATAAAGCGGGACGGTATTATTTAAAAAAAAAAGTAAACGATAAGGTTTTTATAAAAAAAAAATACCTTATATAAGATTTAGTTTTATCTAAAACATGTATCAGCCTATCTATACATATATGTAATGTACACTCTTTTTATATGTGGTTTGGCTTTCACCATTGGTAGCTTCAGAAATATGTTTGCATCAATTACTCACGAGAAATCTCAAATCGTGTTTTCTCTTCTTATCTAATCTTTATTTTAAAGTAAATCGATTGCTTCATCAGTGATTTTATACATGTAGCACCGCTCTGATCTGTTTTTTTTTTACATTTGTAAATTGCCACGGAGTATTTGTGCATCATGATCCTTTAGAAGTATGATTTTCATTTTCATATGTTCTATACAATGCATACAGACAGTGAATTGGTAGAACACACATTTAGTAGAAGCTAGCGACGTTTATCTTGTGAATATGAGCGATTTGCCAATTGGTATAAATTTGTCATTTAGTAAATAAGATAATCGTTAGCTAATGTTTTAACTTTTTTTTCTGATAGAAGTAGAGTTGTTCAACGACGACTTGTCAGGGGATTTAGAATTCGATCCCGTTCTCGGGAGGAGCGATGTAAAGTATTTGTCAAAACCAGGACCCGTCAGGGTATCGGCCCTGATATGTTGAATGTGATAGTTTTTGCAAACGTGTTCCAATCGACATAAAAGATAACGCCTGACCCGTGGACAAGTGGGTAGCATACTATTAAATCCAAAAATATCATCCTTAATGAGGACCAATATGTCGTCGTAGATTTACTCTTGAGTACTGAATACTTGGCAAAGAAGGACTTGTGTATGCTAAATCTATCAACCGGGTACATCCGGAATAGGGGGCGATCACTCTTCCCACTCTGTCTCCGATACCGGTTTCAGCGCATAATGCCATAAATATGTTCCCGGAGGCCACAGTGACCACGTTTCAGGCCACCGTTTCATGGTGCGGATGAGAAACCTAGTAGTTCGTAGTAAAACGATATGAACGCAACCAAACGTTACAGTACGTGATAGACCGTAGCAAGACTTTGAGGCGGTCCGTACTGGGGCGGTAAGCATTCCTGATGTCTCGTCAAAATCTCGGGATACAATTACTGTTTTTGATTGGGAGGCATTTACTGACCAACGTTAACGCTATTTTTCGTAAATCTAGTTAAATATAGTACGTAAAAATCCCTGAAGCAGATTCTTGCCGTTCCACGTGACATGGCGTCCTCACTAGTCCCTCTTAGCGAATTCGTGGGTGCTATTAGAATTTTCAGCCTGTGAAGTGATCGCATGCGCAAATAGTGATTGTGATCTGTCATGTGACGAAACACTGAAAAAGAAATTTCAAAATACAGGTTCGAAAGTTCTACATATAGGTTCAATACCGTTCGTAACGCTATTGTCCGTGATAGAAAAACGTTTTTTTTTTTGTTTTTTTTTGTGTTTTTTTTTTTTTGTTCTTTTTACAATCACAGAATGACCATGCGTCTATAAATGGATATTATAGAAAAAGCAGATAGTTTTAATTTAAAACATGCTGCTTTAACGTTTATTTAAATACAATTGCATTTTCATCGTGTCAGTGTATAAACTACTGCAATAATTCTATGCAAGGTGCAAGCTGCAAGGCTAGATCGCATGTTCGAATCTAGCTGGTAAACTTTGTTTTATTTTCATTTTTTGTGCTATGAAATCTTATTGCAATTGATCTATTAAAGATTGATAAATAAATAAAGTCTTATTAATAAGAAAATGAACGCAATTTATACTTTTATTTTATTGTTGTTATTTTCATTTTATTCCGATGCAGTAAAAAGGGAGGGAGAGTGGATCCATTAAAATCATTGGGATATATTTGTACTAGATTTGGGATACACTTAAATATTTTTTATTGTGCTTTTGCTACCTTTATATTTAAATACATATATGTAAATATTAGTAACTGAAAGAGAGAAAGAGGAAGAAAGAGGCGCCTGTTGTAAGCCGCCCATGGAAACAAATTCTGTGTGTTCATCCTTTCTTGTTTCGACCAAGCAAGTCAGAACGAGACAATAACATTTGGTGCACTGGTATCGCTTGAAAAAAATATCCTCGCTTTTTTAATTTACTAAATATACAAAATAAATCCGACATCATTACATCGAAATCCCTGTTCTGTCATTGTGTTAACGTAGCATTAGGAAACACTACTGAAGAATCAAGAAAACATGACGCAAACTTCAAAGAATCGGACCGAAGGAGTTTTGTTGTTGGCGTGATTCTCCGTCTTCGCTGCTCTACTGGTACTTGCTTCTTCATTTACCGCAGGAATACATTGGGAACCAGCATGTAAAAAGACGGTCTGTATAACTGACGTTCGCACCTAATGGTTTTCGTACTGGCTGGTGAAGGCGATTTAAGCATTATTACAACATGGATAAATCAAACATCTACATTTTAACAAGTAACTGGTAATACATTAAGTTTATATAATAATCTGTTTTACAGCCTGTGTTCCCATATTAAAACGTTGTTATCATTGTTAGCAGGAAAAGTTTAACTACGAAAACGGCAAGTACCTGTATACTTGATTTTGTGTAAGTACAATAAAACACTCCGCAGATGAAAACCTAAAACGTTAAACTAAATTCTAAATATCGGAAAACAGAATGATATCTGTCAAAATCATTATCAATGACAATTTCAAGATTAAACGAAATACATATCGATATATAAATATGTTTGTCCTTTACAAAACTATATTATGTAAAAAACGTATCAGGAACCATGTCATGTTACACCGTATATAGCTTATGCCGTATATGACTTGACTATTTGAGTTTACCGTCGCTTCGACAATATTTCAGTCATATAGCGATGTCCAGCTAATTACAGGTGGGGGAAGACCCCGAATGCACGGAGGCATCCGGGTAGAACAATCGACCTACCGCAAGCCAGCTGGAAGGCTTCCTCACATGAAAATCTGAATGACCCTCCCGGGATTCGAACCCACGCGGTGAGGGGCTGAGTGAGCTTATGCCGTATATAACTTGCATGTGAGTTGTATACGTTAGAGCTTACGTAAGGTATATACGTTGGATACTAGCAAGGTCCTTCATCTTAACATATATACCTCACATGGTGGTTGACCAGTATTCCAATATATCAGGGAGGTTCCAGGACTGGTTGGCCCGCTGTCAGGATAGTATGACTGGTTGTCGTATATTGCCACATGTCTACGATAACAAACGACATTTCTGCATTTGATTACTTCCATCTACATTGAATAATCCTTTCCGTGGTCATTATAATAGTTTGAGATGTAATCTCCAACATAATTTTCAATTATTTCAATGCTTGAATATTTAAATATTTGGATGAGTGTTTATATCTTTTAAATGAAAAAGCAGAGTGTTGATATTTAACTGCAGGTAAAGTTTGGATATCAACAAAAGCACTGGATAAAATAAGCAGTTTGTTGGAAAAACAGTATGGGCACACCTCTGTAATGGAGCCGCTGTGAACAAATTTATTGCAGGGTGTGATTAAATACTTTGAGAAAACTCCCAGGTAGCAAAAAAAAAAAAAAAAAAAAAAGGAAAGAAAAGAATATCTATATCATCTCTTAATACCAAGTACTAAATAAGTATTAGACATTATACAGAATCCGATTAGTGTGATGTGGAATATCGTGCCTCTCATCCTTAGGGCGAGACACGAGAATCGGGCGAGACCCGATATTCAGACGAGACATTACGCGAGACATGATATTGTAACACGAGATCTCGCACTGTCGCAGTATCCCGTACCATGAGATCCCAAACCATGAGATTTCGGGGTAGAGAATCGTGTCTCGCTTCGTTTTTCGCCGGAATCTCGCGTCTCGTTTCGTTACTCGCGGTAAAATATCGCGCCTCGCCGGATTCTCGTCCAGGCACGAGATGCGAAGCGAGACGTGAGATTCCGATGAGATGCGAAGCAAGACACGATATTGTATCGTTCAAATATCGCCCGATTTTCGTGTGTCGCAGCAGATGTTCAAACCACGAGACACGAAGCGAGAATCGGGCGAGACACGCATTTGATTACTGCATAAAATAACAACGGTCGTTTGCATAGCGCACGTGTTATTGTATTGTAATATTATCGGACCCTAGCTAGACGCTATTGTTGTATTAAGTCCGATTGTGTCAGCGTTATTATTTGTTATTATATAATACACATGATTACTGTCTGGACAGAGATCTTGTTAGAGACCTAGGGAGACCGTCGGACACAGATCCTCCAGTTCCGACCATGGGCTAGGTACGTTAGATGGCAGCGCTCAGTCTGAGTGGGCCATGGCCTGTCATGCTAAATAAAGTGTATACAGACTAAGAAGTCTCCCGTGTTTGTACGGCCATACGACATTATTACTGTAGAATCATGACGTCGTTTGATGCAGAGAAACGGTGGATTTTCATCAGATTGTGTTATTTATTTGACAAAACGCCAAAGTATACCTTGAAAATTATACAGACAACAAATAGACAGACGTCGGTGTAGGGTTCGCTAGTATACAAGTGATATAAGCATTATTCGAATGGGTGATCCTTTAAAAAGGATAATAACCAAAGACTGCAAATGGTGGCGTCAACTCAAAAGTGGAAGAGCTTCTAGTGAAAGACCGTCACGTCAGTATTCACCATATTACTGATCATCTCAAAATTAGTAGGTAGACTGAAAGTAACAAACTAAAAGAGAATTTGGGTATGAACGTGTTTCATACGTACTTGTTTTCCAGTTTAAACTCGAAGTAAAAACACTTCGTAAGTACCATTAATATAACATTATAACATTGAACAGCCGAAACTAATTCACCTTTATCATTTATTCACCTTTATCATTAATTCACCTTTGTTACCACATTGTCCTGTCTTTTAATCAGAAAACCCGTACATATATTGTCATTTTTTTTGCGCTAAGTTCATGCCGCCAGGCGAACATTATTCACGAACATTATTCAATACACTAACGTTATTTGACGTTTTTTTACGTAAAATATCAAGTAAAATGTATACATTAAACTAATTTACAGAAATTCTCTGGCAATCAGATTCTATCACTAGGGAACTTTGAAATCCAAATGCTTATTTGTCTATAATTTTATTTCCCCCTTTTCTACATTTCTCCATGATGTATTAAACTGAAGATGATTTCGGTATTAGGTTTTTCTATGTTGTTTTCTAATTTGCCGCAATTTACCGAAATCTACGTGAGTTTAGATTATTTTCTACCTGACATCCTCGCCAATCAATTTTTCATTTATATTTTGTAGAAAGCGAAATAATCGCAGCAAACATGCTCACATTAGGTCAATATATGATAAGTGAATGAGTAATGGCAAAACCTGTTAATATCGGACAGATGTTCTTATTCTTCCGTATAGGTTAGACAAGGCCATGCGCCAGTTAAAAGTACATTATATGAATATTAATATATACTCAACATATGAATTAAGGTTTAAAGATATATTTAATATTTCATTGTAAATTAACACGTGTTTGCCATACTGTAAAATCATTAATTTTCGTGGGACTTTAATTTTCGGCGATTTCTTGGTGGGTTATTAATCCCACGAAAATTTGTCACTTATATAGACCTCAAGTTTTCTAGAACATAGACCCACGAATAGATGTACCAACGAAATTCCCTTAGATACAGAATCAACGAAATTTAATGTCAACGAAAATTTATGATTTTACAGTGTGCCTTTTGTAAATGGCCAAAGGCATAATGCCGATTTTGCCAATAAATGTGAAGATGATGGTATCATCTCTTAGAAATTATGTAAAAGTTAGTGATTATTAAGAGTAAGTAGCCAAACCAAGCGTAGCGAGTGGCGGCCCTATCTCTAAATAAACACTAACTTAGAGTTTTTCCCGCCCTATTACTGCATCACGCTGCTATATTTGGAAATGGCGCTATAAAATTATTACGTCCGAAAACACACACGTGAAATGGATATAACACATAGAAATCGCGCCTTTTTTCGTCTGCTCGTGCCTTCAAAATAATTAGGAATCTAACACATTAAATTCGAGCCCCTTCTTCCGGGTCGGTTCATTTCTTGTTTAGATTTCAATTAAGAAGTTTAAGTGATGACTCTGACCTGACCAACGATTTTTTAGGCCGAATACCAGTCAGCTACTCAGCTATTTATTTTACTTAAAGGTTGATCTTGGATGATGCGGATTGCATAGACATCAGTTAACTTGCAGGTTGATCAGGGTTTATACTGAAAGCATAAAAAAGTTATTTTACTTGCAGGTTGATCTGGGTTTAGACCGGTTACATATATGTCAGATTACTTGCAGGTTGATCTGGGTTTAGACCGGTAATATATATGTAAGATTACTTGCAGGTTGATCTGGGTTTAGACCTGTTACATGGAGAAGTTTTTGTAACAATAGTTAGATAGAAATGTATTCGAATTTTAAGATGGAAATTAAGTTTGAAAATTATTTAGATGTATTAAATATTAAGAAATTCAGAAATGCTTCTGTATGTTATGTATACATTTTCACACCAATTACAAAAAGAAAGAGGTCGTTATTCAAATAAACAAGAGAAAATCGATTTTGTCCATTTTGTATGAATGTTGTAGAGTCGGAGTTCAATTTCCTGTCAATTCGTTCTATGTACCAATATTTAAGACAGACATGTATTCCTAGTATATATTTTGAACATCCAACACTTGAAAAGTTTAATTGACATTTGTCTAACAATTATAAATTAATAATAAGAGATATTGCAATGTTTATATTCTATAGTTTCCAGAAACACAAATATTTAATGCAAACTTTTGTTCAATTGTGTATATGTATCAAATATGAATGTTCGATAAATGAAATATTAGCCATGTTTGTTGTATTGTATGTATTTGCAAGGGCCGGCGGCCATATATCAATAAACTATTACTTACTTACTTACACGTCTGTCAGATT
Organism: Solen grandis; assembly: GCA_021229015.1. NCBI lineage: Eukaryota > Metazoa > Mollusca > Bivalvia > Adapedonta > Solenidae > Solen > Solen grandis. The sequence continues at coordinate 32,781,851 of CM037792.1, forward strand.
ATTTGGAGGCTGATCTGGGTTTTTACTGATTGCATAAACGTCAGTTCACTTGCAGGATGGGTAAATAGCCTAGTATATAATAATGAGGATTTATAATCTTTTTGGTAAAACCTATTAAAATTAATAAAGCTTGTGATACTAGGGCGCTTCCATATGTAGGTACATGTATTTTCAATATTTTATCAAAATAATAATAAACATTATTTAATTTTCGTTATTGAAACAATTTATATTGAAGTATGAATTTTAAATGTCACAACAAAAGTGTCTTGTAAGCATATTCTGTATTGAACAATTCACAGAGAGAAGAGAGAGAGAGAGAGAGAGAGATGCCGTACTTAGATCTAGATAAGTAAATAAAAGTGTCCCTTTCTCCACACACATACACACACATTGACAGAGGGAGAGATGTATGAATGTTTTTATACATATGTTTATTGCACTCTTTGGTATACCAATACGTACGACAGATGTGCAAAAAGACTTAGAAATCAAAGACTTTCAACCCCCACCCTCCAATTTAAAAAAGAAAAACAAAGTCAGACTGTTTACAAACAGATCTAGGTCTTATGATGCATTAGGTTCAGACTACATATATACATGTTTGTTCTACCTAAAGTTGGCCAGAAATCATTTGCATACCGTGGATGTTCTTTGTGGTAAAATTTGCCACAAAGTATCAGTTTAAAAATATTTTATTTATTTATCAAAGCTCTAATAAGTCTATATAAAATCAAATGACCCTTTAGTTGGGGTCACTTTTTACACCAGGGCCATGATTTGAACAGATTTGGTTGAGGTCCTCTAGTAAACATCTTTACTCCAGGTTTTGTGATTTCTGAAAAGATCTTGTGAAGGTTTTGCTATACAAGTCTATGTAAAATCAAGTGTCCAAAAGGATGGGACCAATTTTGACCCCAGGGCCATGATTTGAACAAATTTGGTTGAGGTCAACTAGGCCATGTTACACACCAAATAAGCAAACTCCAGACCTTGTGGTTTCTGACAAAAAGATTTTTCTAGTTTTTCCTATATAAGTCTATGTAAAATAAAGTGACCCCTGGGGCGGGGCCAATTTTAACCCCAGGGTCATGATTTTATCAAACTTAGTAAAGATCTATAAGACAAATCCACACACCAAATATCTAAGCTCTAGGCCTTGCGGTTTTGGAGAAGAAGTTTTTTCAAAGATTTTGCTTTAAAATTTATCTTTAGCTCTCGTGACCCAGGTATGCAATAGACTGGAACCATTTGTACAACTTTGAGCTTCATGCAAGGAACATCACATGTAATTTTCATAAAATTTGGCCCAGTGGTTTAGGAGGAGATGTCGTTTAAGGAAAATTGTTGACGCCGAACGCACAGAAGCTGGAACGACGGACGCCGGACAAAAGGCGACCACAAGAGCTCACCATGAGCACGTTGTGCTCAGGAGAGCTAAACATAAAAATATCAGTATGTTGAAATCTTATTTTTCTTAAAATATGCAAATATAAAACAAACACACACACATCAATCTCATTCAAATCAGATTCAGTATCGCTGGCTGAATCTGACAACATCGTAAAGAAGGTCGTCTCAGATTGACCTTTGTATAAGAAGCCAATCAAATCGGTGCCTTCAAAATCGTTAGGTATAATCAGGAGGGGGGTGGGGTAAAATTCAAATATCAAAGTATGTTCCCTTTAAAAAATTCTAAATAGAATAGAAATTTCATACAGTGCAAGAACAGAGGCACGGGTTCGAGTTTCATTTTATGCATTATATTTTTTCTTGTATTTCTTTTTATTTTGCTTTGATAATTTATCATCATATTTATATTAATTCAAGAACATTTCAATGCATTCAAATTTTCGTTCTAAAGCACTACCTGTGTCTGAGTAGTCAGAACATTCGCTTGTTGCTTCCGTCGCCTTCGTAATATTTTTGACGATTTGTACACTTTTGGAATCTAGTTCATTCATCTTTTCTGAGACTTTAAATGTTGTACATGTACTAACGAAAATAAGGAACTAAGAAAATTCGGTAGTGAATAATCATGTATATGTTATGAACTTGTAACTCAACTTTCACGAGGAAAACAGGGCTGATACCTTATATAAAACTTAAATAAAAAAAAAAATACTTCCTATGCTGGTCTAAAACTTGGAACATTTCAATTATAAGACGGCTGTCATCCCACTGCGCCACTTCGGTTTTTATATTTACACTACAGTTCAACCGAGTTTAGTCATGGTTTTTGTTTTCAATAGATGTAAACCACATTCAAAACAATAACAAAAACATGTTATCGTTAGAAAAAACGTGCGCGAGTTATATTTTTCGAGTGACAGATGTTTTTGTTTGGATTTTCTTTTCGGGAGATTTTGGTAACAAGTTCAATGAGAAGAACTGAAATTAAAAGGTTTGAAACGCGCTTTTTGATTATTTTGAAATCGACCACTTGTTAATGCATATAAATTACTTAAAAGGTCAATCTGACGTAACCCTTAATGCGATGTTGTCAGATCTTAACCGCGTATAGTAGAAGAGCGCAAATTAGGATATGATTTTAATGAGATTGCACACACAAACATCGAAACAGTTTATAGAAAAAGTATAAATATTGATCAATTCACTTACCATGGATATGAATTTCATCATTTAACTAAATGTTATTACACGTGTATCAATACTTTTTACAGAAATGGCTATAATGACAAGTTTCTATATAAACACCAGAAAATTATTATTATTATTTTTTTGTTTTATTAAATTCCGAATAATAATTTCTGTTTAATTCGAAACACCGTGTAAATAAGAAAAGGTAATGATTCTTTTAAATCAGTGTTTATATCTTGTTTGCGATATTTGTTTTACGGTCACGCATTATATACAGTTCTTCTGTTTGTTATATTTGTGTATTCGATAATTACGTTTCGTTTATCATATGTTTTGTTAGCTCAATACATGTATAAACTCCCTTTTTAACCAGAATCTGACCCAGGATAACCCCAAATAATTTATAGGATTTATATTTGCATTGTATCCACACTTACGAGAAAACAATTCCAAATTAAACAGGTATGCTATCTATATTTATTATATCGCGTGTGGCTCATTTTGTTACACAATATGTTTAAATATAATTTTGGTGGTTATGAAGAGACAATATTTTATATCATATACTTTTTAGAATGTTGCCATAAATTAAACTAAGACTGCTTGCATTACTAATAACACTTTTTACTTGTTAAACTCAAAGTAATCATATATCTGCTTTCGTTTTCATAACAGCCTATTTCCAACAGATACATGTACGCTAGTTTCTTTTACCTTCCGTTATTACAATAGAAACATTTCACTTTATATCTTTCAATTTATTTATACATATTAAACCGTTGTTGAAGTTATTTCGACATACTTTGTTTAATAAGACTGGAAAGTCTAAGTGCAAATTTTGGTTGAAAAACAAGGGAACGTATAACCAGTGGAAATTTTGTTTCAAAAGCAATGGAACATATCTATCGCTTGTGATGCATTTTTGTTTGTCAATGCGACTACACCTTTCTGAACATCATTTTTGATGCCTTTATAAATTCACCCCGATAACCATCATACATTCCTGAAGAGTAGTAAACTCCATTCAGTCTAATGTAACTGCATCCTTTATGCCACCATGGCCCAAACATTCCGCGCAGTTGTAACTAACTACGTCCTGGTCTCGATCAAAGGTGCTGAACCTTGACCCATTGTTGTATCCCATAGGCCCTTCAGTCGGGTATATTGAACCTGTTCAAATAAAACGATAAAATCTAATTCAAAATGAACTCTTACCATTATCATTATCACATGAATTTCAAAAATATTTTGTAACAGAAATATGATATTTAAGACAAATATACATGTATTTTGTAATTGTGAATAAAAATTATCCTTATACTTTTGTCTTTACTAATTAATGAACATGTTGTAAGTTTAATGAAGATTGAATTTTAATAAGATCAAGTTTGAATAAGATCAAGTTTGAATAAGATACATTGTTAAATAATATCAAGTTTGAATAAGATCAAGTTTGAATAAGATCAAGTTTGAATAAGATACAGGGTTAAATAATATCAAGTTTGAATAATATCAAGTTTGAATAATATCAAGTTTGAATAAGATCAAGATTGAATAAGATAAATGTTGAATATATCAAGTTTGAATAAGATCAAGATTGAATAAAATAAAGGTTAAATAAGATCAAGTTTGAATAAGATACAGAGTTAAATAAGACTAAGACTAAATAAGATCAAGTTAAAATAAGATCAAAATTCAATAAAATCAAGGTTAAATAGGATCAGTGTTGACCTGTATATTTTCTGTAGCTGTTGGTAGTTTACGTCAACAATGATAAAATATTATTGATATAATACAATAAAAATATTAAGAGTAAATAAATGACGATTTAATTCTTGAATGCAAAATTACAATTGTCATTAATTAGACATACACGTGTGTGGTGGTTGCCGATCTGGGGTTAGTATCTCGACACTATCGTTAATATTACGTTAACGAAGCGTTAAACGATTTCTGTAAGGTAGGTTTACGAAAGAATTTGCGCGGGTATCTCGAAAGCGATATTTATACGTTCGTTCGTTGCACAACACGTTGGTTATTAACGATTAATGATAATGATAATGAATTACCGAGCTAGTTGTGTTTTAAGCAGGAAAATAGCTGAGTCAAATCAACAACGGAAACCAAGAATTTCTACAGATGAATTACAGATTATTGGCACAGGAGGTAAATAAACATAAAAACATTCTCTTTGGTAAATTCAATGATTATTGTCAATGGAGAAAAAGCAAAGGGCGTGGTCAGATATAGCCAGACGTATAAATGCCGTCTCACAGACTGCCGGGAAAGGTTAAAAGGTTCCGGAAAAAAATTGGGAAAACTGGTCCCAGTGTCACAAAAAGGGAAAAGGGAACAAAAAGTAAGCAATTTAATTTAATAAGACTGGAAAGGGGGGCAGTTTTAAAAGCATTTCCCCCATTTCCCCTAAAACCCGCTTTCCCCCGTTAAACTGCATATGATGGAAGCTTTATACGGCATAAAAGTGT
>CM037792.1:32787037-32800454 GCA_021229015.1 Solen grandis
TTCTATATTTTTAGTCTGCAACTCTACTGATGTTGTTCAAGCGTTCAGAATATTGGATCATGTTCCTTTATTGGTTTTAAAATATTTGATTCTAAAGATACTGATTTTATGTATTTAAACTAAAGAAAGTGTTTATGACTTAATAAATATATATTTAAATCATTGTATGCTGAAGTGTATGAAACAAAACTATGAATAAGTAGGTGGGGTGAAATGACATCAAATACATACATAGTTTTAGGGGCAATATTTTGGACTAGGATCATGTTATCATTTTTAAATATTACAATGTTTTGATTATGTCTAATGTAAGTATAGATGCATGTACTGTGTTTACTGTATGTGTTGCACTTATCAAATATAAATCCATTTTGATCTTGCATTCTCGTACTTGTCTTAAACATGTGTCCCTATCATGATGTACGTTAAACAGTGTTGTCGCAAAATATCGTTCCCATCCTGCCAGTAATAAATCTAAATCCAAAGGGTGCCGTGGCCCAGGGGTAACGTATCCGATTATGGATCCGAGGGTTGTGGGTTCGAACCCCGTTGAGGCGAGGGTTTTTCATGACCTTTCCAGGCGCAGAGTACTGGTCCAACCCAGGAACCGTCAGGAGAATTAGTATAAGTTGCAAGACATTGTTTCTCAATCGACGTAAGATATTTCAGTTTAAATATAAATCTAAATAAAGTGACGTTTATCTTGAAACTAGAATTAATGTTGTCTTTACCATATCCAAAACATTAGAAAGTGAATATGCATATGAAATTTAATTGTTGACCATTATTAGAGTATGCATTTGAAAATTTGAAGATGTTTATATACCAAATGTATTTGTTACGCGAGTATACTTAAAAAGTATCTTTGTGTGTGTGTGATCTATGTGGCTTTATTTTGGCCAAACTTAAATTAGCTGAACTGGATATATAAGACTGGAATAAAAGAGAATGTGTGTGTTTTTTGAATGAGTTCATATCACGTTGTTGTCCATGGTTTAAAATGTGTACAATTTTCAAAGATACACTGTAGTACAAGGACATAATTTTAATTCAGGTATAATTTGTAATAATATTATCAAAATTGTAAAACAGTCTGCTCTTAGCACCAGCAAGGTAGTCATGTCACGAAAAATAAAGTATTCCACTTCCTTTAATATTATTCGGTCAAAAAGAGTGGAATTTAATTAATGGGGGATTATAGTATTTGTAATATAGTGAAATAAGGTAAACTGTAATGACTTAGCATTTCGTATTGGAGATATTCATATTTATAATTGCTTTGACATATATTTTGAAATAGGATGAACCTGAAATAATAAGGATTATTTTCTCGGAAATTTTAATATCTAAATTACTTTGATACAAGTGTAAAAATAGCGATATTTAATAACTTAGTATTTCTTCTTTGAAATTTAATCTTCTTTAACTTCTTCTTGTGCATTTTGGTACATTAAATCTTTGAATGAGTAAAAAAGAGTTTTTTTTGGAGATTTTTTATGTTTGTAATATATTTGACATATTTTTGGAAATAGGATGACCTTGAATTTTTATAATTACTTCTCGGAAATTTTTATATTTATAATTGTTTGATATAAGAGTGAAATGAAGTGAAATTTAAAAACTTAATAATTATTGGTAAATTTTCGTTGAAATATTAATACTTGTAATTGCTTTGAAATAAAATTTGAAAAGGAGTGATATTCTATTTCATAGTACTTTGATATTGTTATTGTTCTTTTGATATTAAGTTTGAAAAAGAGTGTAAATTAATAATTGATTATATCTTTTCTGAAATTTTAATATTTGTAATTGCTTTAATATAAAGAGTGAAAAGAGTGTATTTCTAATTATTTTTATATATTTTACTGTTTTGATATAAAGTTTGCTAAAGAGAGTTTTGATATAAGTTTGAAAAACAGTAAATATTATTTTCTTTATAGTTTTTCGTCTTAGAGATTTCAATATTTGTCGTTGTACTAATATAAAGTTTGAAAAAAAAAAAAAGAAATTAACTTACTTAGTATTTCTTCTTTGAATTTTTTAATATTTGTAATTGCTTTGTTATAAATGTGAAATAATTAGTAATTCTTCTGGGATTTTGATATTTATTGATGTTTGATAGAAATGAAATTATTGATGAATAGAGTGAAGTTTTCTTCTTAGAGTAGCTGTTTGATATAAAGTTTGAAATTGAATTACTTTGTAATTTTCAATGAAATTTTAATAGGTGTAATTGCTTTGATATGAATAGTGATATACTTAGATATTTCAATATATGTATTTTTTCTTTGAATATTTGATATTTGTAATTGCTTTAACATGAAGTGTGATAAAGGTGAATCTTATTACATATTAATTTTATGATGAAATGAAGTAAATTAAAACTATTACTTTGAAATAAAATTTGAAAATAAGTGATTTCTATTTCTTAGTAGTTTGATATTGTTATTGTTCTTTTGATATTAAGTTTGAAAAAGAGTGTAAATTAATAATTGATTATATCTTTTCTGAAATTTTAATATTTGTAATTGCTTTAATTAAGAAAAGAGTTTTGATATAAGTTTGAAAAACAGTAAATTTTATTTAGTTTTAAAGTTTTTAGTCTTAGAGATTTCAATATTTGCCGTTGTTCTTATATAATGTTTAAAAAAAGAAATTAAATTACTTAGGCATTTTGATATTTTATAGATGCTTTGATGGAAAGTTTGAAAGCAAAATTAGTAACTTTATAGTATTCCTCTTCAATATTTGCAGTTCTTTTAAAAAAGTTTGAAAAAAATATTCTTCTTTGAAATTTTTTATATTTGTAATTGCTTTGATATGAAGAGTGAAATCGAGCGCAATATAATTATAAAGTATATCTTCTTTGAGTAGTTGTTTTGATATAAAGTTTGAAAAAAAAAATTATTTAGTATATCTTCTTTGAAATTTTAATAGGTGTAATTGCTTTGATATGAATAGTGTTAAAAAATTAAATTGCTGAGTAATATGATATATATTTGTAATCGTTTGATATAAAAAGTGAAATAGAGTGAAATTTGCTTTGTGTTTCTCCTTAGATATTTCAAAATGTGTAGATGCTATGCTACAAAGATTAAAATAAAAGAAATTTTATTGCAAAGTATTTCCTCTTAGACATTTTAATAATTGTAAGTGCTTTGATATAAAAAGACAAAAAGAATAAATTAATTTGTGTTTCTCCCTAGATATTTCAATATGTGTAGTTGTTAATTGATATGAATTTAAAAAAAAATATTGCTAAGAAGTATTTCGTCTCGGACATTTTGATACTTGTAATTGCTTTGATTTAAAGAGAGATATACTTAGATATTTCAATATATGTATTTTTTTTAACATTTGATATTTGTAATTGCTTTAACATAAAGTTTGATAAAGGGTGAATCTTATTAATATTTTTTCTTGATATTTGTAATTGATTTGAAATAAAGTTAAATTTGAATACTTATTATTTCTTCCTTGAAATTTTAAGATTTGTTATTGTTTTCAAAATTTTATAAAAAGAGTAAAATATAGTAAATCTAATTACTAAATATTTTGTTATCTGTACATTGTTTTGATATAAAGTTTGAAAAAAGTGAACCTTAATTACTAAGTATTTTTCTTTGACATTTTAATATATTCAATTGTTTTGATATAAAGTTTGAACATTTAATTACTTAGTATTTCTTCTTTGAAATTTTAATATTTGTAATTGCTTTGATATAAAGAGTGAAATAGATTGAAACTTAATTACTTAGTATTTTGATATTTATAAATGTTTTAATATAAAATTTAAAAAGGAAAGCATTTAAATTTCTTAGTGTTTCTTCTTATTGATTTCAATATTTAATTATTGTTTTGATAAAAAGTTTGAAAAAGATATTCAATATTTATATTTGTTTTGATATTAGGTTTGTAAAAGATTGAAATTTAATTACTTAATATATATTTTTAGAGATTTCAATATGTGTAGCCTTTTGATATAAAGTTTGAAAAAGAATTAAACATGATTACTTAGAATGTATTCTTTGACATGTAAAACAGCTCGTTCATGCCCGATCGGTAGAAATTAAAATAAAAATTTACATGTATTCTCCTTCAATAGTGTTGGTGGATTTTTTTTTCTGACAAATAAATTCGGCAAGTATAGGTCACATTGCACGGGAAACAGCAATTTTCGAAAACGCTCACTTCAGGGAAATCGGTTAGATACAGAATACGCTATCCCCGAAGCAGGTGGTTGTGGTACCACGTGACACGTTCCGCAATGTTGCATCTTTACCAGTTCCGGATAGCGAATTCATAAGTTCAGCCTGTTAAGTGAGCTTATGCGCGATGAGTGATTCTGATCAGTGATGTACGTATAATTTCTAAATATAGGTTTTATCATTCTAAACATAGGTTCAATAGTGATCGTAACGTTATTGCCTATGATGAAGAAAACACCCATTTTTTTACAATCACGGAATATTGCATTTGGTGACCATGCGTCTGTAGATGCGCATTGATAGACGAAATACACATATGGTTAAAATCATTTTCTTAGTCAATGATCACCTTTGAACGAGCTGTTTAACTATTTATATTGTTTTTATTTATGTTAAGAAATTAAATGTACTTTTATTATTTACTCTTTTTGTCATTTTGATATTTGTAATTGCTTAAATAAATGTTGAATATAAAGTGTTTTTTAGTATATATAAACCAAATTATTTCATAACGTGAACATGTATTTATATTCAATTTTCATAAAAAAATCTGTGTTGAAACTTCCATCTAAAAGACAGAAAAAGATATATTATGATATATATATATGCCCCTTTTCAGTTCTTTATGTGGAAGATTCAACAACGGTATATTTGTGAAATATATACATTCCTCCAATATGAAAGAGATTAACATGATGATATACAATATTATGTTATGTTCATGATATACTCTTTAGTATTATCATACATAACACACATAATACATTCGTTAAAAGTGGCAAGATGGGTAAGAAATCATTTCAGTTGCTTTTTTAAATTTTGTTGAGGGTTAAGGTCTCTAACATATCGATATTTGGAATAAGAAAAAAAAACTTTTTGAGACAATGGAAAAATAAATATCCGTATGCCGGTAATATCGCATACAGACATTTATTTCACAATAAGGTGTACAATCACATCGCAGTATAATCAGGACATTAAACACATAACACGTATGAAGTAATTGGCCATGACAACCAACATCATATGACAAGTATCACAAAAAAGTAAACTTAAGCTTTTATTACCATTGTGGTGCATCACACCCTATATTCATATAAATATATTATTTATTAAATATATACATAGGCGCATAGTAATGGCTCAACCTAGGAGCCATCATTTATAGAATAGGGATTATAAAGACATCCTGCAATTTAAAAGACTGAAAATGTAATAAAAGAAGTAGAGTCTATATTATGAATAACTGAAATTCACAGTGTAATTCTGGTCACCAGATTAAGTATTGTTCAGGTTATTATAACCATTATTCATTCTTTCATACTGCATGTTGTCTTTATTTCAACTCAAGCCCATTTATCTGAATGACCCTTCGACACTAATTAAGATCCTCTATTCTATTTTAAATCAATAGTATTACAAAAAGGCGCGCATCGTGTTATATGTCCCACACGTTCAGTGATATATTTGCTATTTTTTAGACCATCGAAGTGATATTTAGGGAGAGTTTATTTACCATATGTATATAAACATAGCTCTATTAAAATGTTTGTCAATAATAGCAGATATGTATACAATGAAATAATTTACGAACGACAGACATACTGGTAGTGATAGGAATACAAAAAATTATCTAAGCGCCATGACAGTTTACATGTGCAAAGGATAAACCAAACAAAAATTTATATTTTCCACTGCGGTCCTTCAATAACGATGCTAAGCTATGGCATAGGAAGACACCTGGGCGAATTCAACAACCCTTAGCACTAAGTAAATCTTTAAACTTTTTTTTTTTTGTCTCTCTAATACATATATATCCTAATATTTCATTTCTAAACATTTTTGTTAGTCATTAAGTTATTGATTTATTCCAGCTTAGTCACATACTTGAATAGTTCATAAATTATTAATGGCAATTATGTATCTACCAAGTTTAAGACTTTAAGTATTACTTAGCGTTAAGTACACTGTAAATGTAGTGTTTTGATTCCAAACACGTTAGAAAACACCTTACTGTTACACTTTGAAAACATGTTTTGGTGTTTTAACTTTTAATCTAAAACGCCCGTGTTTAATCTTGAACATGTTGTTAAAAAAAACACATGTTTTGTTTGGAAACAGGTAACACGTGTTTTGGGCCTTGTTACACTTTGAAAAAACAACAAAAAAACACGTTTTTGTTTGAAGGTGTTTTATTTTAAAACATGTACATTTTTTTTTGTTTCAAAACATGTGTTTTTCAACAACAAGCACAAAGTGGCAGAATAAAACTTTTTCTTCATGTTCACGTTTGTCTAAATTGATAGGCAGGATGCACAGAATAATCCGAGTCTACAAGTAGAGCACATGTTGAAAAATACAATTCATTGGTAATGCCATGGTTATAACTTAAAAGATGATTTTTTTTCTGAATCTCTCTGCAATTTTGTTAAACAAATATATAGTCGGGACAAAAAGAACCGCAAATTCATTTCAGACATACATAACTACACATTTACCGTAATAATTTAAAAGAAAGAAAAAATATATTTTTTTAAGTTTTTATGTATTTCATTGTTCATATATGAAAAAGATTACGTTTCTTTTTGTACTGGGTATATTTATAACATAAAATAACAAGACATTATATTCTCTATGAACTTCGAAGTATCCACGGAGAACCAACGGACCAGTGGTCCTGAAATAGTAGGCAAAGGTAAAACATTTAACTCGATCACTATCGAAAACTTCCCCTTATTATAATTTAAAGTCATTACATTTTCAGTACACAGTAAGTAAAAATGTCTGAAAATACCAACGAGTTTATTTTGGCCGAAACAAAAACACATTCAACATTATACTACAACAAAAAATGTATGCAAAAAATATGTCCCCTTATTTGCCATAACCCTGTGACCTTGACCGCTCAACTATCTGAATATCAGAGCTACTAAAGATATTAACACAGTTTAGACATAAAGGATGCTCCAAAAGAAAAAAGGAATCTTGATACGCTGTGCTCATGTTTAGATTGACATAAAACCAGTTATTTTGACTTTAGCCATTATTCTCCATTGCTTTTTCAAATTATTTCACAAACTGATTATGTAGGTCTGCTTCAGTTCAATCTGGAAACAAAATCCAAGCAGATGTGAGTAACATCTGGGGTATTAAAGGTCAGTGACAAAGTACCATGCAAAAAGGAGAAACAATGCTCATAGGCTCAGTGGTGGACAAGTGGATTGGCTGCTTCATCGCCAATGGTGTAGATGCTGTCAACACCGTCGTTATTCTGGATTACTTCTAGACTTGGTTTGGATTCAGGTTTTGAAGCCAGGAATTTGTCGATTTGAGACTCTTGGGCATCATGTAATTAAGCATAACTGTTATGTCATGGCATGAAGAAAAATGATCTTATGGATTGAAGAAGGTTACTTTCAAAATTTCAAAAAGCTTACTGTAGCAAAAATAAGCTGTAGGAGTTCTTCATACATCAATGACGGATCGCGGGCCCACGTAATTAAAACATCAAAAACCTCAATGCATGTCGTGCACTTTTTACTTATGGAAGTTAAATCAGTAGAGCTTTGGTACCGTCTTTTACATACATGTATTGATAATACTAAAAAATAAAAAAAGGAAACAAGGTATGAGAAAACAAGGTATGTTACAGTATGTGATGTATGCCCCTGATATTAATCATAAAGCCAATATTGTTACATGTATGTGTAAGACAGAGTATCTCATAGTGAAGATCGATTATTTTATATCGAAAAATCAACCTTGCACTTGTGTATGACAAATCATCTTTCATATTGAACATCTATGAAAAATTATATTAAGAATAAAAAATAAGCATGAATATTTATAAGACATGAAATCACTATTAGAACAACAAAACATAAAAACTGACCGGTTTGCCATTTTCAAATGGCATCCTGCCTCAAACAAAGCAGTCAATGTCTCATCAAAAGGAGTAAGATGATCCACATCTATCTAACATCATCTGAATTAAAAGAACAATAATACTAAAAATATGGATTCTCTCTCTCTCTCCCCCCCCATCTCTCTCTCTCTCTCTCTCTCTGGCTTTATAATGTGTCATAGAATTTTAATGGGCATCAATCTCTCCAAGAGTAAACAAATTAATATAAAAACAAAGAGAGAATGTATCAAGGCTCTCTGAGTGACTTACATGTAATAATACATACCCCATCCACAGGTTTATAACTGCTAGGCACACGATGATTATGACAAAATGTAGGCAGAATGAAGGTATCGGTCAGATATACAGAATTGAGGATTACAAATCATGAGCCATTATATAAGATAATCATCACTGCAAATTTACAATGGAAACATCAATTTAATACAAATTCTATAAATACAAACAGCAAAGTACTTACACAGACTCCATGGCGGTTAGACTCAATCTTTCAGGCGCTTTGCGATGTATTCAGCATAAATGATATCAAGCGTCTGGATGGATATGATAAATATTTAAAAAATGAACGAATAAAAATCACTTAACTGTTAACATGAATATTTTGAAGTAAATGAGATTCTTCTCTATTTCTCATATTCTGACAGGTAAAACTTAACTTGATATACATGTAACCTGTAAACAAAATTTGACCACGTGAATTCAACTGTAACATTCCTCGCTGATGACGTCATTTGATTTCTTGGCATTTTGTGTGCAACACCTGGAAAAATTGTAGCGTTTTGAAAAAAGAAACTATCAATTTGATATTTTTAAATGGCACTTATATTTCCGTCAGTCCTTGCCATATCTTTTATGACGAAACAGTGGTGACAATGACCTTTTTGTGCGATTCTCAGCTATATATAAGGTGAATTTTTATTAATGGTACTCTTGGTGGAATTCGAGACAGTATAATATTATGCATTATGTATAAAAACCTAAGATAATATATTACAGATAGCTAAAAAACTTCGTTATTACATAAATAAAATATGGTAAATATTTGTGTTGTATATTAAAAAAGTTAAAATTTTATATTAAAAAAAAATAAATAAAATATTTTTAAACTGATACTTTGTGGCAAATTTTACCACAAAGAACATCCACGGTATGCAAATGATTTCTGGCCAACTTTAGGTAGAACAAACATGTATATATGTAGTCTGAACCTAATGCATCATAAGACCTAGATCTGTTTGTAAACAGTCTGACTTTGTTTTTCTTTTTTAAATTGGAGGGTGGGGGTTGAAAGTCTTTGATTTCTAAGTCTTTTTGCACATCTGTCGTACGTATTGGTATACCAAAGAGTGCAATAAACATATGTATAAAAACATTCATACATCTCTCCCTCTGTCAATGTGTGTGTATGTGTGTGGAGAAAGGGACACTTTTATTTACTTATCTAGATCTAAGTACGGCATCTCTCCTCTCTCTCTCTCTCTCTCTCTCTCTCTCTCTCTCTCTCTGGTTTTACCAAAAAATTTAAAAAATAATGTTTATTATTATTTTGATAAAATATTGAAAATACATGTACCTACATATGGAAGCGCCCTAGTATCACAAGCTTTATTAATTTTAATAGGTTTTACCAAAAAGATTATAAACCATTTTTTTATAAGTAAGTAATAGTTTATTATATATGCCGCCGGCCCTTGCAAATACATACAATACAACAAACATGGCTAATATTTCATTTATCGAACATTCATATTTGATACATATACACAATTGAACAAAAGTTTGCATTAAATATTTGTGTTTCTGGAAACTATAGAATATAAACATTGCAATATCTCTTATTATTAATTTATAATTGTTAGACAAATGTCAATTAAACTTTTCAAGTGTTGGATGTTCAAAATATATACTAGGAATACATGTCTGTCTTAAATATTGGTACATAGAACGAATTGACAGGAAATTGAACTCCGACTCTACAACATTCATACAAAATGGACAAAATCGATTTTCTCTTGTTTATTTGAATAACGACCTCTTTCTTTTTGTAATTGGTGTGAAAATGTATACATAACATACAGAAGCATTTCTGAATTTCTTAATATTTAATACATCTAAATAATTTTCAAACTTAATTTCCATCTTAAAATTCGAATACATTTCTATCTAACTATTGTTACAAAAACTTCTCCATGTAACAGGTCTAAACCCAGATCAACCTGCAAGTAACTTAGGTCTAAACCCAGATCAACCTGCAAGTAATCTGACATATATGTAACCCAGATCAACCTGCAAGTAAAATAACTTTTTTATGCTTTCAGTATAAACCCTGATCAACCTGCAAGTTAACTGATGTCTATGCAATCCGCATCATCCAAGATCAACCTTTAAGTAAAATAAATAGCTGAGTAGCTGACTGGTATTCGGCCTAAAAAATCGTTGGTCAGGTCAGAGTCATCACTTAAACTTCTTAATTGAAATCTAAACAAGAAATGAACCGACCCGGAAGAAGGGGCTCGAATTTAATGTGTTAGATTCATAAATTATTTTGAAGGCACGAGCAGACGAAGAAAGGCGCGATTTCTATGTGTTATATCCATTTCACGTGTGTGTTTTCGGACGTAATAATTTTATAGCGCCATTTCCAAATATAGCAGCGTGATGCAGTAATAGGGCGGGAAAAACTCTAAGTTAGTGTTTATTTAGAGATACGGCCGCCACTCGCTACGCTTGGTTTGGCTACTTACTCTTAATAATCACTAACTTTTACACACTGTAAAATCATAAATTTTCGTTGACATTAAATTTCGTTGATTCTGTATCTAAGGGAATTTCGTTGTACATCTATTCGTGGGTCTATGTTCTAGAAAACTTGAGGTCTATATAAGTGACAAATTTTCGTGAGATTAATAACCCACCAAGAAATCGCCGAAAATTAAAGTCCCACGAAAATTAATGATTTTACAGTATGGCAAACACGTGTTAATTTACAATGAAATATTTAATATATCTTTAAACCTAAATTCATATGTTGAGTATATATTAATATTCATATAATGTACTTTTAACTGGCGCATGGCCTTGTCTAACCTATACGGAAGAATAAGAACATCTGTCCGAACATCATTCACTTATCATATATTGACCTAATGTGAGCATGTTTGCTGCGATTATTTCGCTTTCTACAAAATATAAATGAAAAATTGATTGGCGAGGATGTCAGGTAGAAAATAATCTAAACTCACGTAGATTTCGTTAAATTGCGGCAAATTAGAAAACAACATAGAAAAACCTAATACCGAAATCATTTCCAGTTTAATACATCATGGAGAAATGTAGAGAAGGGGGAAATAAAATTATAGACAAATAAGCATTTGGATTTCAAAGTTCCCTAGTGATAGAATCTGATTGCCAGAGAATTTCTGTAAATTAGTTTAATGTATACATTTTACTTGATATTTTACGTAAAAAAACGTCAAATAACGTTAGTGTATTGAATAATGTTCGTGAATAATGTTCGCCTGGCAGCATGAACTTAGCGCAAAAAAAATGACAATATATGTACGGGTTTTCTGATTAAAAGACAGGACAATGTGGTAACAAAGGTGAATTAATGATAAAGGTGAATAAATGATAAAGGTGAATTAGTTTCGGCTGTTCAATGTTATAATGTTATATTAATGGTACTTACGAAGTGTTTTTACTTCGAGTTTAAACTGGAAAACAAGTATGTATGAAACACGTTTGTCATCGGCCTCAGCCGGTAGAAGTGGGAGAAAAATATAACGACTCTCGATGTTGGGTTTTCAAACATATATTCGGACACTCGACCAAAATCCACCAACCAAACGTTGGTCAAGCAATCACCGTACGAACATTCTGAATATATATAAAGATATATAGTTATTTGAAAAACGTAGATGAAGATGGCGTTGTTTATGTGTTTTCAAAAATGGCGGATCTCATCTAATAAATGTGATTGGTTATTGATTTGTGCCAATCAGATGTTAAAAGGGTTAAAGGTTAGTAAATCCACTGTACATAACGGTTATATCGATAAACGAAAACTACACAGTGCCTAACCAGCTACGAATTATAACTAGGGAAGTAAATAAATGAAAATAACGAATTTTATGTAGTGTATTGTATGGTTTTATTATTTAATTTAATAAATGTGTCTGAAAGTAAAAAGAATCGTTTAATAACTATTTTCCACCCTATGACATATTCCCCCCGCAAAAGAAATGACGTCCCGGCATTGAGTATAAAATATACGCATTCAATAGCACTTGTCTGCTAGAAAACAACAACACGGTAAGTATAAATATATTCTTTTATTTCAGCATGGCAACAATCAATGTGGTCAAACAATTAAACAAAACAACTGAAAATAAAATAAATGACACATTATACTTGACATCTTTGCTTGCTTTTGTTTGGTTGGCTGCAAAACATATAAAGTCAACCGTAGACAATAAATACAATGATATAAAATGAAAGAATCGTTTAATAACTATTTTCCACCCTATATTTGTCCTCGAGTTGTCCAGCTTAAAAGCGCGGGAAAGACAGCACGTATTCCAGTCAAGATATGCAACATCTCCGCGAAAGTCTTGAAGATTCCTGCGAAATATGAGATATGCCAATTGAATGAAGTGAAAGTTCTCCGACATGTGGACATTGGTAGCAAGACTTCAGCACCTGTAGAAAAGAAGACAATGGGTGAATCATACTTACCTGGCTTCACAGCAGAACCTGAAGAGAAAAATGACAATTGGGAATACTTACCAAGATGTACGGGTACTCCAGTTTCTCACCAACAGACTGTACCTGAAAAAGAAGAAAAGAGTAAAGATAATGACTTCAAGAACGCTTATGGAGTAGACATAGAAGATTCTCAATTTTCTACAGATCAAAGACACAAAGTTTATGAACTTTTAAGAAATGGGAATCAATATTTCCAAAAGGACCTCATGATCTCGGTGGAGGAACCACAACCGTTCGCCATAAAATTGAATTAACAGATAATACTCCATTTAAGGAACCCTACAGAAGAGTACCTCCTGCAATCTACAATGAAGTTAAAGAGCATCTTCAAGAAATGCTTAAGATTGGCGCTATACAGGAATCAATAAGCCCATGGTCATCAAATATTGTTATTGTAAAAAAGAAAGATGGATCAATTCGTTTTTGCATCGACTATAGAAAACTAAATACAAGAACGAAAAAGGATGCTTATGCTATTCCTCGGATAGATGATACTTTACATTTGTTAGCAGGATCCCAA
>CM037792.1:32808329-32826512 GCA_021229015.1 Solen grandis
TCTTTGTAAAAAATGATTTGTTTCTGTGTGTGTGTGTGTGTTGTGTTACAGTGATGACAATGCCATAATTGTCCCATTTAAATAGGGAAGTGTGTCCCCGGGGCGGTATATATGTGTCCCTGCCATACTACTTCAATAGTTTCATCACATCAAACATCTAGAAATTAAATGTATTATTTAAATGTGTCCAATTGAAGAATACAGTTGATCTTCTTTTTAATAAAATGTCATGTAAAAAAACGAAAACTAAAATAGAAATATTTTTTATTTAATCTTTTATTCATAAAAAAAATCAAACAACATTAAAAAATAAACAATTTTAGAACATAAAATCCAAAAACTAAGTAACATGTAAATATAAGGTAAACATAAATACATACAGCAATCCAGTACAATACATTTCGCAAATCAGGAAAAAAAATATTCAATACATGAAAAGCAGTGCTGAATTTTATAAAAATTAAAAGATCAATATTTGTAACAATCTTTTAAAAGTTTTTTAAAATGGGGATGAATTTATATGGGTTCATATCATGTTTAGTTGAATATTATTTTCAAGTTTTGTGTATCAAAAGTCTTTCACTGTCTTCTTTATTGTTTTTTTCTGCATTGTCGCCGTTTAATTCAGTGAATTGTCTAGGAAGATCTTAAAGGGATGTGATATTCTCTGGAAATCATTTCATAGGGAAATGAGTCTTGAAGTTCTGTTGAATGATGAAAAATTTTTGCTTCAAGTTGAAATTTTCCCAAAGACGGGTCTACCTCGAAGGATTTACAGTAATGCTTTTTTGGAGAACATACTCAAAACATTGTCCACTGGAAGTTTTTTATGAGTTCATGAACTTTTAAAAAAGGATTGAAAAAAACTGACATATTTTTTAGTTATGTGATTTTTTTTGAGTATAAAATTTCTTCCTCGAGTACCCCCGTCCGAGAACGAGGGAAAAAAGTCGGGTTTATATATTTTTCGAAATAATTTGAAAAATGCCTCAAAAAGGTCCGTTTTAAATTTGTCATTTTTTTTCGTTGAAAGCTTCCTCAATTTTTTTGACGTAAAAAGGGTCCAGGTTTGACTATAGAGGTGACTTCGACGTCGGTGTTTTCTCTGCGAGCCATTCCCTTACGTCGCGTTTTAGTGATTCCAGCAGTGAAAAAAATTTTAGGTTGGTATTATTTTTACTACACCTTAGTCAAAGCTACTTCCCGGTTGCAATGAAATTTATGCTTCCCTTTGTATTTTGGGGAATTTTTTTGATAACAGTTAGGGAAAAACTCTTTAAATTTTTGATGAGAAGTTTGTCGATCCCCCTAAATTCCGTTGTTGTTCAGTCCTCGATGATGAAGTTTGTCGATCCCGCGTATATTCCGTGGGGGAGTCTGTCCTCGATGATGAAGGCTTGTCCTTTCCCCCGTATATTCCCCTCGGTTTTGGCCCCCGAGTGAAGGTTGTCCTTCCCCCCGTATATTCCCCCGTGATTCTGTCCTCGATGATGAAGGGGTTTTTTCCCGGTATTTCCCGTGATTTTTGTTCGATGATAAGGTTGTCTTCCCCCGTTATTCCGCCCGGTTTGTCCTCGAGATGAAGGCTTGCCCTTTTCCCGCGTATTTCCGTAAAAAAACAACAACATAAATTTAAAAAAATTACATCAACAATCATCACTTACCCCTCGTTACATGAAGCACACCTCACAGATGCACGGATGTCAATGCGATGTTGGCGGATTTCAGAAAAAACGTCTTTTGGCCCCCCACCAAGATGAAAAGTCTGAATTATATAAAAAAGTCAGGAATGGGGAAAAATTTCATATTACATTGTTGTTTTTTTCCTAAGTTCTATTAAATCCCGTATAAATATATTGATTAATTTAAATAAACCTTTAGTGCGGTTATTAATTTTGATCTCATACTTTTTTTTCAGTCTAGTAAATCACAGCATTTACCAGGCCCCGGGTTCCCGGGGGGGGCCGGGGGCCTTGCCCCCCCCCCCCCCCCAGTCCCCGGGTATACTTTTTTTTTTCTATGCTATAAAATCCATTGATTACATAATGTCTGTCTTCTAGAGGAAAAACCCTACTTTTGGCCCCCCTACTGAACCAACCGCATAACCACCTGCCCCCCCGACTCCCATTGTTTTTTGGCCCCCTGCTGTTTTTGAAAATAAACCGAATCGGCAGTATCCATGACTTAGTGATAAGCAGTGTTTTTAAGGGGCTGTTATGCAAATGATTGACCGTTCACTGATTCACAGGACTATTGTTGAGTGATACTTAAGGGCATCTCGTTTGCCGAGCGATCTAATAAATTGAAAAAAATAGGCAATTACAAAAATTTTATATCATTTTTAAAAACTATTTTGGCAGGTGATGTTTAGGGAAAATAGTTTAAAAATCGATTAGTATAAAATTAGCCACAAAAAAACAAAACTAAGTTGGACATTAAAATGTAATTGCTATCGAATATTTTCACTGATCCCCAAAAAAAGTTATTGATTTAACAAAAAACTTTGCCCAAAATCTAATCAACGAAATTTTAAATTCACTTTCCTCTAAATCCAAAAAAATTTTAAATTTCTTGAATTAAAAGCGGGCAATTTAACGGGAAAGGTTTGGGATGAACTTTAAAGTATAAAAAAATTTTTTGGAAAAAAATTTTAAAAAGCTTTTTGCGGGGAAGATGCATACTATCGTTTCCCAAGGGAAAATTTAAAACCTTTATCAAAAATGGGTTGTGTTTCAAAAATGTAACCCAGTAAAATATTTTTACATAAAACTTGGAAGGGTATTTTTTAAAAACGAAGCATTTAAAATTTTTTTTAACTAACTCTCTCAATATATAAATACAAAAAGTGGTTATACATCATCATGTTCATTTTTCTTATTATTTACGAATAAAATAATAATAATTTTTAAAATATGTGTTTTTTAGTTTTTTTGAATAAAATTTAAAAAAAAAGAAAGAATTTAAAAAAATTTTTAAATGCCGTATTTTGGGAAAATGTATGGTAGATTATGTTTTACAAATTCAAACCCAAATCCAGGTAATCATTTATTGATCAATGTTACTGATAAGTCAATGAATACTAATGCACGGGAAATACACAATTTATGTGCAAAAAAAAACGGAAAAAAAAAGATTTTATATTAAATTTTAAACCCTCTATTTTTTTGTTTTGTCACTGTTTAAAAACACTTAAAAACCAAAATTTTTAAACTAAAACTAAAAATGTAAAAAAAAAATAAAACAAAAGGGGCCATTTCTCCCCTATAACGTGCGCCTGATTTTTTTTTGGGGAATTTTCTGTGTAAAGGACTGCTTCCAGATCGACAATTGGGACAGCCAAAAAATCTTAAGGTAAACCCTTTTCCCCTTCCCCCATTTTGACAAAATGATTTTTTTACGTAAAAAAATTGCTGTTTTTTTTTTCTCAGTCTTTGACAAAACTGTTTTTACCTGTTGAGTAAAAAAAACTAATGATAAAGTCACTTTTTGTGGGGTTTAAAGGGGAAACCCCTTATTAAAATATTTTAGCCCCCTTTGTGAATGAAAAAACCCCGTAAGCCCCCTATTTCTTACCCGAAAGAAGTAATGCCCCTTTTAGTAATATCAGTGTCCCCCCCCCCCAGCAGCGCTTCCATCTCCCCCCCGTTATTTTTATTTAATTTATTTTTTTATCGGGGCCCCGTAATGCAATTGTAATTGCACAGCAGTTATTGAAAACATGACTTTTTTAAAAAAAATAACATTATAAAGTCAATGCTTTTAAAGGGTCGGTCCCACTTGGCATTTTTTTTTTGCCCCCGGGGGTGGGATGATACGCACTCCCGATGGAAAAAGTGTCGCGAAAAAATGTGGAGTCTTGGGAGGGGGCGGGTGTACTGAAAAAAAAATTCATTGAAAAATTTTCCCCAAAGTGTTCTCGATGTTTTATCGGGAAAAAAAGCCCCGGGGGAAAAATTTTTCAGAGAAGCTCCCCGGGGGGCATTCACGGGGGGTTCCGCGGGGTTTTTTCCCCGTGAATTCCCCCCCGCGTCTGTGATGTCTCGCCGAAGTAAAGGGGGGGGGGGGGGCATTGGGGGTATTAGGAGCCTTTCTGTGACCATTCCCGATCTTAAAAAAAAAAAAAAAAAAAAAAAGGAAAAGGGTTGAAAAAGCACCAGAAATTAGTTTTGTTTTGGGCCCCTTTGACGGACGGTCAAAAAAAATTGGAATTGTTAGGGCATCCCCTTTTTCCCCCCCCCCCTCCCCTAGTCTTCTCTTTACTTTTTCGCCCTTAAATTTTCCCCCAAAAAATTTTTATACTCTCAATAAACTTCCCTGAGGGCACGTAGGATGGTTCGCAGATCCCCCTATTACGGAGATATTCCCCCGATGATGTTACAAACTCGTGAAACTCCGGGAACCTTCGCCGATCATCGGAGGAGGTCCCCCCGGGGCTTTTCCCAAAAATCAGGAACCCAAAGTTTTTGTGTCATAGCCGAAACAAAGGGGAAAAGTTCAACGGGGCCCAAACCCGAAGCTAATAATTGTCATTTTTTCAAACGGACTGCTCAGTCTTTTTTTGGCTAAAAAACATCGGGAGCCATCGGTAAAAAAAAAAAAAAATTTATTTCCACATCACCGATTTTTTTTTTTCCTAGGGGGGCCCTGGGCCCTTCAAGTTTCAAATATATCGGATTTAAAAAAAAAAAAAAAACAACAAAAACCTTCCGATTATCCCCAGATCCCTTCAGAATGCTTTCCCCTAAACGCTAAAAATTTTTTCCGGGGGGAGCATCCCCCAAACCCCCCTACCAAACCCCAAAAAATTTGGTTTTTGGGCCCCCCCCAGCAGAAAATTTCTGGACCCGGCCCTTTTTAAAACCTTAACGTGACAATCACAGTCCGCTGTCGTGCTGCGAGTTAATGTTACTGTGTATTGTTTTCCCTTTGGGAGTCAGACGTTTAAATTGCACGTGTCCAGTAGCCCCCGGGGCTAAATTATTGTAAAAGACTGAAATCTAATTAGATCCTTGATTGTTATCTAAATGATCAAGAAGACGAGCCCATTTGTATGCTTTGGGCCCCCTTTAAAAAAATTTAAAGGGAGAAAGATATTTTCCCAAAATTATTATCACCAAGTATTTTTTTATTTTTTTTATAATTTTCTAATTGTTTTATCATTTATTAGCATTTTTTTTTTTGTACAAAATTTTTTTTAAGCTTTTTGCAACACTATTATTACTACTGTACGATTTTTTGTAGAAACCAGTAAATGTTTTAACTATTTAAACCCGCCCAATTTTATAAAAGCAAAAATTATATAAATAAAACATGAAATTTTTTTTTAAATGAACCGTAATAAAAAAACTTTTTAAGTTTCTTTGCTTTTTTTCCCAAACTATATTTTTATTTAAAGGGGACAATGAGCAGTACCCCTGAGTAAATGCCCTTTTTATCGCGAAATTTAACCACATAATGTTTTCGTGGGTATTGACATTATAGATATATTTACGTTACGTTTTTGGGGTTTGACGTTGTCTTATCTGCTGTATTATAACTTTTTTTCCCTTGTTTTATGTATGCATTCGTCATTAACTAATTATCAAAAAAATTTCAGGAAATTTTATGTTTCCCAGAAATTCAATTAATTTCAAATAGATATTAATTTTTTAAAATTTATAAAAATTTTTGTTTATTAATTTTTTCAAATGTATGGCCTAGTACAGGGCGAAATTATTCATGGTTAAATTTGAAACTTTTTTTTAAAATTTCGATTAATTGGGAGATCCTTTTGATGGGAAAAAAAGATCAAAGTATGTTTGTTTTCTTCTTTCTTTGTTTCTTTTCAGCGATCAATTTGCTAAGGGCCCAAAACAAAAAATTTCTGTGAAAAAAATTTTACCATTAAAAAAGTCAATGTGTGAAACAGTGAAATTTTTAATTACACCAATTAAAACTTTATTTACCCTTTAAAAATGTGCAAAACTTTCAAAGTATTTTGGGAAATTTTCCGTTTTTTAAAATTGCGTTAATTGTTTCAAATAGAAGATTTTAAATTACAAATAATGTGAAATTTTTTTATGTGACGGTCTTGCCAGTTTCCTCTCTGTCAGATTAAATCTTTTCTGAGTAAACATTACATATTTTTTCTAATTTCGGGTTTTAAAAAATTGCGTAAATTGAAAAATTAAAAAGGGACTTGGTTATAAATGTAGCGGTTCAGCCGGTCTCCGATTTTCCCCCCCCTCCCCCCCCCCCCCCCCCCCCCCCCCCCCCCAACCCCCCCCCCACATTCAAATAAAAAGACGGACTCCGGCCCAGTCCCCGGTCTGGGCCCCTTTTCTTGCTTGGATTTTTTGGTTATTGTTTTGCGTGCACAGTGTTATTATGCTTATGTTTTCAGAAAACTAGGCAGGGGATTGTTTTTAAGTTCAAAAAATTTTAAAGGGGGCATCAGACTTTTAAGGTATAAAATTTTTTGGGACTATTATTTTGTACAGGGTATGTGAAGGGCAAGAATTAAAATAGATTTCATTTGATTTACCAACAAGCATTTGAATTTGTCGGCGTGTGTCCCCTGAAGTTTGTCTAGGCTATAAAAAACATTTTTATTATATTTAGTAGTGTTGTTTAGAGGTAACCCCTCTGGGTCCCAACTGAGCCACCCGGGAACCCCTGACCAGCAAGATTTCCCATTGTTAAAGGCCCCTGCTATGTCTATACTATATTCATTCCCTTTTTTTACTCATTCCATTTTACAGTAATGGATAAGAGAGGTTATAAAAAAGTAACAAATATTTAAAAAGGCTCTAGAAGAAATTTGAAGTTGTAACCAATAATTTAGATGATTTCACTAATACTTTTGTAAATATATATTCTAATATATAAATAATTCAGTTGAAAAAGATGGAGAGTCATTGTTTCACAAATTTCCATTTAAAGAAAAAAACAACAACAAAACATCAATTTTAAAAATGTTGTCAGAAAATCTTCCAAATTTAAACATTGGTATAAAATTACCTTATTTAGTCAAAAAATTTATTGTACAAAAAATTAAATAAAAATTTTTGTTTTGTCTTTTGTTTTTTGGGAAATTTATTAGTTTCTCTTAAATTTAAAAAAAAATTTGGGGTTTTTATAAAATAGGGCTTTTAGTTTTTTCTTTCTGTCATCTGGGTTAAAATTTTTGATTCAAAAGAATGGAATTCGTCCCCTAATTTTTTTGACGCAATTGGGGCAAAATCTTTCATTTAGTGCGATTCGATTCCATTTACCATTTCTTCCTGCATTCTATGATTTTTTAGTTCTTTAAAACTGATTAAACATTTTTAAAAAATCTTGAAGGGGGTTTTTTTTAAATAATCTTCAAAAAAACCCAAATTTTGTTTGAATATTTTTTAAAATGTATTATTGCTTGAGTGTTTACAAGGGGTATACCATTCGTTAAAAAAAAATAAATCTTTTAATTTTGCCTTACAGTTGTTTCAGCCATTTCGGGTTATTTGTCGTTTTATTACTCCCAAAAATTATTTTAACCCCAAAATTTTAAATTTAAAAATTTATTTAAATGAGTAAATCCCTGGATATTTTTTCTTAAGAGATTGGCTTGTAGGTGTTTTGATTCATGTAGATACTGTTATAAATTTTGGTGATTTGTTTTAAAGGGGTGTTTTCAGGTGGGTAAATGTAACTTTGACCCAAAAAGCTATTACCCCAGTTTCAACATTTGACTGAAAGGGGAAGTGTTCCCGTTTCTCCCTTTTAAATTAAAAAAAATTTGGAGTAGTTTTTTACATTAAATTTGTTTTTAAAAAAAATTTAAAAATTTAAAAAAAAAAAAAAATTTTAAAAAAAATTTAAATTTTTTTTTAAAATTTTAATTTAATTTTTTTTTTTTTTTATTTTAAAAAAAAAAAAAAATTAAATTTAAAATTTTTTTATTTTTTTTTTTTTTTTTTAAAAATTTTTTTTAAAAAAAAAATTTTTTAAAAATTTTTTAAAAAATTTTTTTTTTTTTTAAAAAAATTTTTAAAAAAAAAAAAAAAATTTTTTTTAAAAAAAATTTTTTTTTTTTATAAAAAAAAAAAATTTAAAAATTTAATTTTTTAAAAAAAAAAAAAAAAAAAAATATAAAAAAAAAAAAATATTTAATTAAAAAAATTTTAAAAAAAAAAAAAATTTTTTTAAATTTTTTAAAAATTTTTTAAAAAATTTTTTTTTTTAAAAAATTTTTTAATTTTTTTAAAAAAAAAAAATTTTTTAAAAAAATTTCATCCACAGCCCACTTCTCCATACAGTATCAAAAGCTTGTTTTAAATCAATAAATGCGCAAAATAGTTTCTTTTTGCTATTATTTAAATATTGAATTATATGATTTAAAATGAATATGTTATCTACCGTTGAAAATCCTTTTCTAAAACCTGACTGGAATTCAGTTATATAATTGTTTGATTCATCAAACAAAGAAAGGCGATTATTTATTACACAAGTGAAAAGTTTACCCAGGCAACTAAGAAGTGTTATCGGCCGGTAATTCTCGGGTCTTGCCGGATCTCCTTTATTTTTATAAATGGGATTAATCATGCCAATGGTCCAAAAATCGGGTATAACACCGTTGTCAAATACTAAGTTAAAAAGTTTTTCATAAACATCTTTAAACATATGAAATGAAGTTTTGATATGTTCATTCATTATTTTATCTATCCCACCTGCTTTGTTGTTTTTTAATGACCGTACTGCTTTTTCTATTTCAAGTATACTTATTTTTCCGTTTAATTATTGAATGGGTTAATATTAGAGGTGTTTGTTGAGTTAGATGTATGGTTATTAATTTCGTTATCATCTACACCATTGTCATGATTATCATTATCATTATCATCATTCGTACCTTCATCAGCGTAATTGACACTTTTAAAGAAATCGTATTAATCTTTTTATTTTTTTTTTTGAATTCATTTTTTTTTTTTCCTTTTAATTTTTTTTTTTATAGAATTTCTTCATCGTAGATTTGTAAATTTTCGCTTTTGATTTTAAATTGTCTTTATTCGTAATGTTTTTACGTTGTTTATAAATGCATTTTGCTCTATGAAAATTTTTACGGGCTTTTTTACACTTTGGTCCAAACCACTGCGGTAGTTTCGTATGTAGGTAATCCAAATCGGCAGTCATCCATGACTGTGTGATAAGCATGTGTTTAGGGTACTACGTACAAGCAAATTCAATGACACATTCACTGATTGGGAGATATTTACATGTCGTCTGCCGAGCGACCTTACAATTGGGGAAAAATAGGCGATTACCAAATTGCTGTAGCAAAACAAATCTGACCTGACCAGCCAGATTCCTATTGTCTTATGGCCCCCTGCTTTGTAGGTAATCCAAATCGGCAGTCATCCATGACTGTGTGATAAGCATGTGTTTAGGGTACTGCGTACAAGCAAATTCAATGACACATTCACTGATTGAGAGATATTTACATGTCGTCTGCCGAGCGACCTTACAATTGGGGAAAAATAGGCGATTACCAAATAGCTGTAGCAAAAAAAATCTGACCTGACCAGCCAGATTCCTATTGTCTTATGGCTCCCTGCTATGTAGGTAATCCAAATCGGCAGTCATCCATGACTGTGTGATAAGCATGTGTTTAGGGTACTGCGTACAAGAAATTCAATGACACATTCACTGATTGAAAGATATTTACATGTCGTCTGCCGAGCGACCTTACATTTGGGGAAAAATAGGCGATTACCAAATTGCTGTAGCAAAAAAAATCTTTGTATTCTGCAGAATAGATGCTTACCTATCGCTAGCCATGCAAATTAAACATAATCAGAAATAGGTTGTTTTTCTAAATGTCATCAGATTTAACATTACTTCAGTTTAGCATGATACAACTGTATCGTATGATATAATCCAAATTGTGCCTCTTTTTTTATTGTAATGGCTAGCAATTGTTTTCTGATTATTATGGCCACGTTTAGACCTTACGGTCAATGATTTCCTATATGAGTGTCCCGTATTTTGCTGAAGAGACAGTATCGGAAGAGACAGTAGTTGGATACAAGGCAGTCCGGATGGATACCCTAGCTCGTTTTGTGAAAATACCCCTTGGTTCTTTTACGTGCCCGGTGTATAGCACCGATACACGGGAGACACGCTCCTGGATAGAACCAGTACTGAGAACTCCGAGTTCCCATAGCAATCCCATTTTGCTTAATGCCAAGCAAGAGTGCATGTGATACCAACTTTATACGTCTTTAGTATGACGCAGTCACCGGATGAAGTGCCTCGGTTGGTATTCGAACCCCAGACCTCCCGAACGCAAAGCAGACACTCTACCACTGTACTATTGCACGGTCTATTGTGTCTTTTATTTGCAAATTATAACTTTTACTTAAAAAATACATTTTTTATAACATGTATGTTTTATAATAACTTCAAAAAAATGTTTGTAGGAACATTTTTAATTCTATTAAAAACCCCATAAATCTCTAGAACTACAGTACAGAATTATCTTGTGTCTGCTGGAATCATGTCATTCATGTGTTATTGCTTTAACTGTCAGTATCACTCTCTATAATAGGAGTTTTTGTATGCAGTTCAATAAAAACTAATGGAAATTAATAATAATAATTCATGCAGAGAATAATCGTTCATGTAGATTTATACAACTATAAAAAGACAAATACAATAAAAAATTTTAAAAAAAAAATTTTTTTAAAATTTTTTATTTAGACATAACCAACTGAAAAAAATCTCCCTGCAATGATATAGTTTATTTTGGAGAGAATTACAATTAACAAGACAAATAAAGACAAATAAATAAACATGTAAATTAATACTTGATTTTTATTCCACTTCATCGAAATTCCAGTGATGTAATTTTTCACACAATATTGTATGCCGGAACCATATGCAGAAAAAATATATCACAATCGCAATCAGTCACAAATTTAAGCTATGCTGCTCCGTTTCAGATCTGTTGTTCCAGACAATGGTTGTAAATTCCTAGCTATTCTTTAGATAAGATAAGTTGTTATATGGTTTTTGGATAGAAGCGAGTTATTGTTTTACGTATTAAGGACATCAAAATGAGCGGAAACTCCAAAAATCAATTCTATTCTTATTTTGGCTAGCATTTGTGTATATGGGCACAAATGTTACTGTACAGAGAAAATACACGTTGAGAATCTCAGAAAGTGCCTTCAAAGTAACCCAATGAGCTCAGACTTTGCGAAGTCAAATATATTTTTGAGAAAAGACAATGCTTAATTAATGCGCGACCCAGAAGATAACAAGTTCATGGTGTTCATTAGTTGCATTTCAGAGCATATCTTGATTTATCAATTGGATTTCAGAGCATATCTTGATTTATCAATTGGATTTCAGGTAAAGCTGGAAGCGTAACCAAGAGCGGACTTCAAATTTCCGTTGTTGAAGATGAACCATTTGAGCTAAAATCTCAGGTATTCCTTTTGCTTTCTATTAATGATGTGATGTCCAGTAAGTATTTAAAAAAAAGGAAGACAGCAATGCATATTTTGAACCCGATTTTTTCTGAATTTTTGATGAAGGAATTTCTTGTGAATCTTAGAAACAGCATGATGACACCTTATTCTATCTAGACAGAATTTAAAATGGCATTAGTGTAGTTTCATTTGAAGAATTAAAAACTAGGGTCTTCCTCACTTACACAAAATAAAGTTTACAGTTAATTTCCAATAAATAATTTGGACGATGATAATAAAATATACAATATAGTTGTATCAAAATCATGATTTAGATTTACTATTAGTCTAAGGGGGTTTTATTCGTTCAAAGGGGGACATTTTGGTGATCTTTGTGGAGACTCAAAAATATTTGGAACTTGGAATGTTTGGAGAGAATGGACTGCAAAAAAAGCTAATGGAAATGCACCCACATGGCCTAGGGTTAAGAGATGTAGTAACATCCGGAAAACCAAATAGGCTCGATTTCAAAACCGTCTATGTTTCAAGACCTATTCTGTTATTTATCGAGGTAAACAAGATTTTCATACTTTTTTGATATTTGTTTGATTAAGATTCATTGAAAGTGAAATGTACCCCTTGCTGACGGAGTAGGAGTGTGAGGAAAAAAAATTGAAATAGATTAGTTCGAGTTACAACTGCAAACAGAAAACAATGCAGGATATGTGTACCTTTGTTAGTTTTGGTACTGAAACAAAAATTATTTGTTGCGAAAATATTTTTTTAATCAGCCCTTTATATTTTTCGAAGCCTTATTTTTATTTATCTAAACAAACGGCCAGGGAAGTGAAAGGAAAAATTTAGATTTATATAATGGGAAGAAGTTGTTCATTGAAAGGACTCGCGCTTCGGGATCAAGAGGTCCTCGGCTCGAGACCTGTCAGGAACACTGCAAGAAATAAATCGCAAATTGTTTTACTTCATCTAGGAGGAAGCTCTATCAACTCAGCCATCAACCTGAACGGCACATATGTTAT
Source organism: Solen grandis (assembly GCA_021229015.1). NCBI lineage: Eukaryota > Metazoa > Mollusca > Bivalvia > Adapedonta > Solenidae > Solen > Solen grandis. Next base: position 32,820,793 of record CM037792.1, read on the forward strand.
ATGACGAAAAGAACAGAATATATATGAATGCATAGTTCTCAGCCTGTCTGAGTATTCTAAACATGTGTTTCATTTGCTTCACTTTCACAGGAAAAAGTGACCAAGTGTTTAGAAAAGGCAGCCACATGTAATCATCGCACCGTTGTTTTTATTGTTCCCGAAGATATTGTTAACGACGTTTTAGTACAAATAATGTTTCGTGCAGCTGCAGTGTTCGACCATGAGCATTCCGATAGCTCCATTAAAGATGTCCAGTTTTTAGTATTTCAAGATAAGGAAATCAAATTACAGGTACTGTCTTACATTCTCATGATTTATCCCATACTTTGTCAGATGTCGACCTACCCGCATGTTAATTTAATATGAAACAGGTGTTTAATTTAATGTACCAAATTGTGCATCTTCATGTTTAAAGAGTGCAATTCATTCTTTGACGAGTGTACAAGATATCGCAATTGAATTTCAAAGAAATAAAAGAGTGTGAATTCTTATTTAAAATGTTATCTTTACAATAGCAAAATTAACTATTGTATTTTGTACATGTCCACAGAATATTGAAATAAATGGTCCGACCTCTATGTACATATTTGCAAAAATCAGTATAAAGATAACATGCATGTCACTTACCTCCTAACTCCTAATATATTGTGGAGAATTGAGTTCGGTCAAATTTCGAACATCTATACCTTCATACTTTCAAAAAGTACATTTTTCAGATACTTTAATTGGAGAAAAATGGTGCAGACATCGGAAGTTCGTGAAATGAAAGGAAACAGTTAGTATAGTTTATATGGTTTAAACTGATCTTCTATAACTTGGATTTTTCGCTAACCTGAGCAAAGCTCAGGGTGAGCTATTGTGATCCAATGAGTGTTCGTCGTCCGTCGTCCGTCGTGCGGCGTCAACAATTTAGTTTTTGCATTCTATCTCCTTCATTTCTTAAGCAATCATCTTTAAACTTTATGACAATGTATATGACTATAATGTCTCGATTGAGTTCGATTATTGCTGAGATGGGTCAATTAGGTGTCAGGAGTTATGCCCCTTTTAATATTAAAAAAATGGCAGATTTCACGATGTTTACACTCTAGCATCTTCATCTTTTGAGCAAACATCTTCAAATTTTATGGCAATGCTTATGACTATAATGTCTCAATTTTGTTCGATTATGGCTGAGATCGGTCAATTAGGTCAGGAGCTATGTCCTTTTTAATATTAAAACAATTTCAATTGTTTACACTCTAGAATCTTTATCAGTCTAGATCGGTCAATTAGGTCAGGAACTATGCCATTTTTAATATTCAAAAACGCCATATTTCAGATTGTTTACATTCTAGTATATTCGTCTTTTGAGCAATCATCTTCAAACTTTATGACAATGCTTATGACCATAATGTCTTAATTGAGTTCGGTTAATGCTGAGATCGGTCAATTAGGTCAGGAGCTTTGCCCTGTTTAAAATTAAAAAAATGCCAGATTTCACGTTGTTTACACTCTAGCATCTTCATCTTTTGAGCAATCATCTTCAAACTTAATGATAATGTTTATGACTATAATGTCTCGATTAAATTCGATTATGGTTTAGGTCGGTCGATTAGGTCAGGAGTTATGCCCCTTTTAATATTCAAAAAATGCCAATTTCACTTTTTACACTCTAGCATCTTCATCTTTTGAGCAATCATCTTAAACTTTATGGCAATGCTTATGACCATAATGTCTCGATTGAGTCTTAATATGGCTGAGATCGGTCAATTAGGTCAGGAGTTATGCTCCTTTTAATATCAAAAAATGCCATATTTCACATTTTTTTTACACTCTATCATCTTTATCTATGGAGCAATCATCTTCAAACTTAATGATAATGTTTATGACTATAATGTCTCGATTTAATTCGATTATGGTTGAGGTCGGTCGATTAGGTCAGGAGTTATGCCCCTTTTAATATTAAAAAAATGCCAAATTTCACTTTGATTACACTCTAGCATCTTCATCTTTTGAGCAATCATCCTCAAACTTTATGGCAATGCTTATGACAATAATGTCTTAATTGAGTTCGATTATGGCTGAGATCGGTCGATAAGGTCAGGAGCTCTGCCCTTTCTAATATTCAAAAATGCCGTATTTCAAATTCTTTACGTTCTAGCATCTTCAACGTTTGAGTAATCATCTTATAACTTTAAGGAAATGCTTATGACTATAATGTCTCGAATGAGTCTGAATATGGCTGAGATCGGTCAATTAGGTCAGGAGTTATGCCCCTTTTAGTATAAAAAATGCCATATTTCATATTGTTTACACTCTTGTATCTTCATCTTTTGAGCAATCATCTTTAAACTTTATGGCAATGTTTATGACTATATTGTCTCAATTGAATTCGATTATGGTTGAGATCGGTAAATTAGGTCAGTAGTTATACCCCTTTTAATATTCAAAAAATGCCATATTTCACATTGTTTACACTCTAGCATCTTCATCTTTTGAGTAATCATCTTTAAACTTTATGGCAATGCTTATGACCATAATGTCTCGATTGAGTTTTAATATGGTTGAGATCGGTTAATTAAGTCAGGAGTTAAGCCCTTTTTAATATTTAAAATGCCAGATTTCACTTTGATTACACTCTAGCATCTTCATCTATGGAGCAATCATCTTCAAACTTTATGACAATGTTTATGACTATAATGTCTCAATTTTGTACGATTATGGCTGAGATAGGTCAATAAGTTCAGGAGTTATGGCCCTTTTAATATTAAAAAAATTTCATATTTCAAGTTGTTTACACTCTAGCATCTTTATCTTTTAAGCAAACATCTTAAAACTTTAAGGAAATGCTTATGACTTTAATGTCTCGAGTGAGTCTCGAGTGAGTCTTAATATGGCTGAGATCGGTCAATTAGGTCAGGAGTTATGCCCTTTTTAATATAAAAAATGCCATAATTCACCTTTTTTACACTCTAGCATCTTCATCTTTTGAGCAATCATCTTCAAACTTTATGACAATGTTTAGGACTAAAATGTCTCAATTGAGTTTGATAATGGCTGAGATCGGTCAATTAGGACAGGGGTTATGCCCCTTTTAATACTCAAAAAATGCCAGATTTCACGATGTTTACACTCTAGCATATTCATCTTTTGAGCAAACATCTTCAAACCTTTATGGCAATGCTTATGACTACAATTGACTTTGATTATGGCTGAAATCGGTTAATTAGGTCAGGAGCTATGCCCTTTTTGATATTCAAAAATGCCATATTTCACGTTGTTTACACTCTTATATTTTCATCTTTTAAGCAATCATCTTCAAAATTTATGGCAATGCTTATGGCACTCATGTGTCGATTGTGGTTGAATATGGCTGAGATCGGTCAATTAGGTCAGGCGTTAAGCCCCTTTTAATATGAAAAAGGCCTGATTTCATGTTTTTTTACACCCTAACATCATCATTTATTGAGCAATCATCTTCAGTCTTTATGACAATCTTTATGACCATAATGTCTCGATAGAGTTCGATTATGGTTGAGATCGGTCATTTAGGTCAGGAATTATGCCCCTTTTAATATTCAAAAACTGCCAGATTTCACGATGTTTACACTCTAGCATCTTCATCTTTTGAGCAAGCATCTTCAAACTCTATGACAATGCTTATGACCATAATGTCTCGATTGAATTTGATTATGGCTGAGATCGGTCAAATAGGTCAGGAGTTAAGCCCCTTTCAATATTCAAAAAATGCCATATTTCACGTTGTTTACACTCTAGCATCTTCATTTTTTTTAGCAATCATCTTCAAACACTATGACATTGTTAATGACAATTATGCCTTAATTGAGTTCAATTGTGGCTGAGATTGGCCAATTAGGTCAGGAGTTATGCCCCTTTTAATACAAAAAATGCCATATTTCACTTTCTTACTCTCTACCATCTTCATTTTTTTAAACAATCTTTTTTAAACTTTAAGATGTCTATGCCCATAATCTCGCAATCGGGTTCAATTATAACTGATATTGACTAGTTAATTTAGGAGTTATGCTCTTTTCACCATAAAAAAGCCAGATTTCACTTTGTTTACACTCTAGCATCTTTATTTCTTAAGCAATCATCTTTCTCAGGTGAGCGATCAAGGGCCATCTTGGCCCTCTTGTTAGTTTTAGTTTGATTTGATCAACAGAGAAAATAATCAGCCTCACAACACACTGTTAGGCCTCAAGATCCTAAGCAAACTGAAGTTTTAGTGTAGTGTTTGACCTACGCATGTTTGCAGCTTATAAAATATTTGAATTTGGTCTGATATCAATGTCAAGACTGTGTAAAATGACTACCCTAAAATCAACCGCATTTATTAAAAGTGACTATTACGCACTTTAAGTATCATAAGCGGACCGGGCTTTACTGACAGATGCATGTTCAAACGCCGTCCCCGAAAACGCGTCTAGCTGTATTTTTTTTTTTTTTTTTTTTTTTGTACTTTTCGGATATCAGTTATAGTTTCGTTTGATCCTTGTTTTTACTTTGAATGATTTGAATTCCTATTTCTCATACAGGAGAAGCCAGTGCAGTTCGGAGGTTACAACTGGGAAATGCGACCATTTATCATTTCAATTATCAGTTGAAGTGGCGCTCCAAAATTGTACAACTTAAATATTGCATATTCATATCATTTATGAAAGACTACATATTGATATTTCATACAACAATTGTATATTTCTTGACACTGAATTCAACGAAAGAACAGTTTAAAAAAACTTTTTAAGACTTTGTCCTATCCAAGCAGCATGAATAATGTGTTCATGAATAATTAATCACTTCATTATTTTCAATGATGGGAAATCAAATATTTAACAGAGTGCAGGGATTAATTGTGTATTTTACTTCCTTAATCCAGTTTAAGGAACAAATATGCAACCTAAAAACGTTTGATAATTTCAGGTATTGTTTAAACTATAGATATTTTCTGCAGCTATCATACTTAAGTTAGTTGGGTTTTGTCCAAAATATTGGCAATGTTTTATAACCGATAGAATATAACTAAAGAACGTATTTTGAATAAGAAATCATTACCTGTGTCTGTCTAACACCTAATTCCAGTATCTTTTATTTGATCGCATGGGGAATTATCTAACATTTAAGCATAGTTATGGCCCTTATGAGTAAAATATACCAATATTTCAATCAGATATAAGATCGTGTTTGCAGTTTATCCTGTGATTTTGTTTTATAAATAATACGCAAGAAGTGAAAGTAGTATTGAACAATATGCTATGATGATTTGTTAATATTTGTATGGATACTGTAATGCCTCCTTGCTGATAAAAAATGATAATTTGTAAAACATATTAGTATGTTTACATTTAGATCATTTGAAAAGGTATCAGTTATGTCAAACATGTCATATAGTGCATATAATACGTAAAGTAAGTAAGTAAATATTGTACAATAGTTGGTATGAAGAGTAGTTACTTGTAAGGCCCAAAGATCTCGAAATTAAAAACTGTACGCATACCCAATGTTTAAATTCAGACTTAAGTATGGTTATCATAGTTAATTAGTCACATATTGAGTGAGTGAGTTGATAAGGCACTCGTCTTGTTAGCCAGAGGTACGGGTAAGAGTTCTTGTCTGGCTGCACTTTAATCATCTAGTCACATTTCGCACTAAAGGTGGGGCGGCTGTTACAGTATAAAAAAAGGAATTTGTTCTCTGTACTGTACAGGTTGTAGTTG
>CM037792.1:32826612-32876612 GCA_021229015.1 Solen grandis
CAGCACCAGTTGCTTCTGCAATCAATTTGATTATGTCAACCTCAGGCTCTCAGCAGACGACACCCACGTAGGTGACGTAACAGCCTCTCTCTATAGATTCTATCGAAACAATCATCCGACAAATCTTCATTTAATAACTTCCATACTTAAGGGAGAAAAGAAACACTTTTGTGCCAGATTTGAGGAATGAGTTAAGACGGTATCCAAATTAGAACTATTTTTAAAGGTGATTACTACCCCCCGCATCCCACCTTGTCTTGTGACATGACGAGACGGGACATGATCAGCATGATTCCTATAAAACACCCACTTCTGTGAAACAGTGGTATAATTATCATAGAAAGAAACAATAAATGCTTTAAAATCAAAGAATGATCTCTTTAACCCTTTCCCTCATATAGACTCATTTTGACGCACTCAATAGGTACCACATAAAGCCTGATCTGCAGAAAACCACAGTTAAACCTTACCAAATTTTATTACAAAATCCTCATTTCCAGACCACTGAGGAGCAGCGAACAGCATAAAACCTGATCAGCCTGTGAGTTACTCACAGGCTGATCTGGTTTTATGTTGTTCGCATAGGTCTTTTCATGGTTTCCTCTATGAGGGAAAGGGTGAACTAAACTACACGTTCAGCCACCTCGTATGTCATTAACAACAAAGTCAGATGGTGAAATCTTAAATCTGGCCCTTTGGTTCATACGTTTTATTTTTGTTACCCTGTGTTTTTTCCTTTCAGAATACAAAATGTGCCAAGTTTAATAAGCAATTACAATGCAGATCCATTAGGTGAAAAAAAAAGAAGTTGTTTGTTTCCACTAACATCTCCGAAAAAAGAAAGGGTCGGTAGGTCGGATACACTTTTCCCCTTTTTCCTCCATTTTTACCTTATTTTTTAGAGAAATTGACGAAAAACAGCGTTTTCCAACCGTAATAGCCCGAAAACTACAAAAAAGTCTAGGGTCGGTACAAAAAACAGGGCCGGTGGGTAAGTAGAAACAAGTAACTTTTTTTTTTTTATTACGCCTTATAACACACTCCTTATTACAAAATTGCTTATCTGAAAAGGTTTAAAGCATTTGTGTGCTCCTTGTAAATACATACAGTAAAACCTGTAAACAAAGGCCAATAAAGAGAAACTGAATACTGGCCTCTGTTTAGAGGTGGCTGTTATTCAAAGGTGACCTCTAATACAGGTTTCACACTAATTGTATCTGTAGGCAGGCATGATGCACTGGCTATTAATCCTTAACCTCATGAATATTCATGTACAAATTTATGTCATAATGAATATTAATTTACTGCATGTTAGATGGTAATTGTGAAAAAAATTTATCGTTCTTTAGACATGCAGACTGTATGGAATCTGCATTACAATATTGTAGGAGCAAACTGAGCAGACCCTGATCAGACTGTACAGAATCTGCACTACAATATTGTAGGAGCAAACTGAGCAGACCCTGATCAGACTGTACAGAATCTGCACTACAATATTGTAGGAGCAAACAGAGCAGACCCTGATCAGACTGTACAGAATCTGCACTACAATTTTGTAGGAGCAAACAGAGCAGACCCTGATCAGACTGTATAGAATCTGCACTACAATATTGTAGGAGCAAACTGAGCAGACCCTAATCAGATCGCTCCTGTTTGATCTGGGTCTGCTGCAATAATTTGCCAAGACATTGAAACACATCATAATTGAGATACAGGAAAAAAAAACTCTGTCCTGCAAGCAAGTCAGTACGAGTACATGTATAATTCATACTGAGTGCACCAGTGCACAAAATCCCTCTCATATTTCAGCCATATTAATTATTACAGCTATATGATGGAGATCCACATGACCCACATGCCTGTCTGCCTATGACCAACATTAAAATCTCGAAGGAATTCATTCCAATACCATCTCCTATACACTTGACTATTTACAAAGTTCATTGCAACTATAACACTAAAAGTTCACATCTTCCTATCATTATGCATATACAGAAATGTCAGCTCCCTCATTGTGCTGTTGCAAAAATTCCTCCAAAAAGAACTTAAATGAACCCCTTACTTCATTCATATACATTCTGATACCTTGGCAAACACAGCAGACCAAAATCAAACAGGAGCAGTCTGATCAGGGTCTCATCTGTTCGCACATATATTATTGTAACTAAGATACTACACAGTCTGCACAGCAAAGAAACTTAAATTATTCAAAGTGCAGAAAATTAATATTCATCAAGTTACAAATTCGTACATGAATATTAATGAGGTAATGAGTAGCTCCTCAAAATAAGTTGTTAAAGTCTGGCATATTTCATTAAAAATGAACAACTGGGTTTTCTCATAGTCTTTCAATTAAAAAGGATGGTGACCTTCTCATGGTTAAAACTATGAGAAAAGCCGTATGTTTGAATAGTTGATCAATTACTCATTTACATACAGATTTTCATCCAATCACTGTAATATAAATAAAGTTTTTACTTTGAAGTGGATTTAAAAAAGGATATATATTTCTATACATATGTATATACATCGTTTTTGTCCATTGTTATGAAATAAGTTTAATACTGACAAAAAATTCATTGAAACAGGAAAGTAAAATGTGAACCATCAAATTAGGGAAGTTTTCATCATATATAATTTCAGTTTCCATGCAAATTCAAAACATTTTGACATTTTAATATGTAAAACCTTTTCATTAAAGTCAAGATGTTATGTAACTCAGTAATTTCCCTACTGAAAACAAAGAAAGGCAAAAACTTGTTTAACACACAATGTAAACTTTATAAACAGACAACATTTCGAATTTTCTAATATGGCTAAAACTCGACCAGAATGCCATAAATTCACATAAAATTGCGTCCATAAAATATCCCCCATCTTTAGGATTATGTTACCATGGCAACAGGATTTAATCTTGCCACGAAATGACACCTGCCGGAAGCAGTGTAAACAGATGCAAGCCCAATGATGGAGAGGAAATCAGAGGAATTCTGGGAAAAATGGTTACGTATATAAATCACTAGAGGGACATTTAACATACTCTTTCTTTATTTATACACCAAACAAATGCACACAGGAAATAGTAGGGTCTAAATCAATATAAAGTTGCGTGAGGTCATGACTGCTAAATGCTCTAAACACTTCTCTGAGAACAGAATTACCGGGATAAAAGGCGCAAACGATCGAGACCTTGCCGATGTTTGTAGTATCCAGTGTGAACTATTTCCAATATCGTTACATAAAATGACATTATTTTATAGCTTTATTTAGAAACTTGATGGACTCTTTTACCCTATTATACAACTTATCATAAAATAATAATGACAATGGAGTCAAAATTTGTATAATAATAGTTATATAAATGTGTAGGGTATTGATTCCCATAAGTTGTTTTTTTTTCTAATTTTCACAACTTGACTTAAAATGTATAACAAGAGCTCCATTTTACGCCTGAAGTATGTGCTGTTGTAAGATGCACAAAGTGAAAACATGAGAGGACTAAATGGAAAACATGAGAGGACTAAATGGAAAACATGAGAGGACTAAATGGAAAACATGAGAGGACTAAATGGAAAACATGAGAGGACTAAATGGAAAACATGAGAGGACTAAATGGAAAATATGAGAGGACTAAATGGAAAACATGAGAGGACTAAATGGAAAACATGAGAGGACTAAATGGAAAACATGAGAGGACTAAATGGAAAACAAGTCGCTGTTGTTGCATGCAACACACAAGACTTCTGATGCACATTTTGACTATTTCCATTACCATCTCCACCAGAATTTTGATCTGACAGTCGGACGAATGGACAGACAGAAAGAAAGAGGGCAAAACTACAGTCCCCTCTTGTGTAAACATCGGTAGGGGACTAATAAATAGACACAAAATACTTTTGCATTATAACAGTATAACATGTTGCTTCATACTGTGACCTTAACCCAATACAGCTGAAACTTGCACTAGATCTGCACTTCATCTCAGTATGGTTGCAATTTTTGGCAAATAGTTAAAATCTGCTAAAGTGATTCAAGAAATACAGAGCGGAGACAAAATAATCTAACATTATAACATGTGACCTTTTACTGCTGTACTGATTACCAATGAAGACATGTTTAACCCTTTTCCCTCATAGAGGACACCATGAAAAGATCTATGCGAACAGCATAAAACCAGATCAGCCTGCAAGTTACTCGCAGGCTGATCAGGTTTTATAAAAACAAGTGAGATATAACATTACCATTTTTAACTACTTTGGTATGTTGAGTCCGGAGATTGAACCCAGGACTTTGCAGTAAGGGATGGAAATTAACCCTTTCCCTCATAGAAGATACCGTGAAAAGACCTATGCGAACAGCATTAAACCAGATCAGCCTGCGAGTAACTCGCAGGCTGATCAGGTTTTATGCTGTTTGCTGCTCCTCAGTGGTCTGGAAATGAGGATTTTGTAATTAAATTTGGTCAGGTTTAACTGTGGTTTTCTGCAGATCAGGCTTTATGTGGTACCTATTGAGGGCGTCAAAATGAGTATATATGAGGGAAAGGGATAATCATACTATGTAGCTTATTACTAGAATCTTGCCAACAGCTAATTTGAAACGTCATCAAATCTAGAGGCCTGGATTAATATTTTGATTAAGAGGCTGTTGAAGATTGCGCAATAACAGATGGAGATGACAGCATCCACTCACTATCTACAGCTGATCATGCCTTAATTTAGACACAAACTATAATTATCTGTACCACAATTCTATGAAATCTATTCCCCAACCCCGCATTGTTGAGGAATTATTTTCTTTTTATGGCTAGGTCATATTTGTGTAAACCAGGTTAATGGCAGATCACATGATATATCAGCTATAGAAGAATCTGTTAAATTTGTTTGAATGTTTCTGTGAACATCAGAATCCATCTGGAGAGGTCAACATACCACAAAAGTGTTCTTTGAAACACTGGAATTATGTGCATCACCTGCTGACGCGTAATGGAAAAGTGTGACAGACAGACAGACGACAGAAAGTGATCCCTATGTGTCATTTCTGCTTAAAGCAGGTGACACAAACATTAAAGAAAAACACCCTAAAGAAAAAAAAAAACGCAGTTACAAAAGAAAAGAACAAACTTTTGGATCTTCTCCAAGAAAAATGCTCCTTACACCGCTGACATTCAAAGTCAATTAGCACAAACTGTCGGTCCCCAGTCAAGTGTATGCAAAATAAATAATCATATTTACATACAGTCTAGGCCTACTCATCCACTTCTCAGAAGGCAGGCATTTTGTGAAACTTGCTTTTTTAGAAGAACATTTTACTGAGGAACAAATAAAGCAACTCACTAGGTAAGATTGACACGGTACAATTAAGTATGCCTAAATGTTGCTAAAGGGAAACTCCTGTTTGAATCTCACTGACACAAAATGTTATAAAATCTTTACAAAAAACAACACATACTTTACAAAAGGCCTCATGTAATACTAGAGTTGGAAAGGCTTTTATAGAATGCTATTCATTTCAGGTATTTGTAGCTTCGACAGATGTGTACAGGTAACTGGAGATGCTCTCCGTCTTTTTTGTTTCTATTTTAGCATCACTTTAATGTGATATATTTATGTTCATAGAGTTTTATTACTGTACATAGCAAACTTTACTAGCCACCATAACAGATGGAAATCTATTTATCACCCATAGCAAACAATGTTAACGATAATACTGTACCTTGGAAAAGTTGTTGGGGCTCTTTTATTATTTTTTTTTTTTTTTCATGGCCATGTGGTAGTAACTCCTCACTCACTATAACAGTACCGTTTTTTACGACTTAAATATGTTGCGGCCGGGGATCGAACCCACAACCTCCTGCTCCTGAGGTGGAGCCACAGGGGATGGTTTGTTGATTATGTTTTGAACACATTTTCATGGGTATTGTAAAGGTTTCTTTAACCTATAAAAATATACATAATTTCACGGTCTAAGCACACTAAATATTCATACAGCTTTTGGTAAAGTTTGCACCCTTTAAGACGCCAAGGAAAGTGTTCTTGGGAATTGATATACATGGATAAAACCATATCACAGAACAATCAAAATGAAATTAATGTTGTCCACAAAAAATAAATTACTACAGTACATTTAATACAGGCAATTTTGTGAATTCCATTTCTAGAAAGTGTCTAACACACTAAGTAGGACAAATATTTGTGGAAAAAACCTGATTATCCATGTAATTCATTATTATATTGTATTACCTGCAAGACTTTCCCAGAAATAATCATGAACAGTAATCATTACTACAACAACTTCCATCAGTCCTGGTGGCCGAGTGATTAGAGCGTCCACTTCGGAAATCGGAAGGTCATGGGTTTGATCCCTGACCACAACATACCAAAATCATAAAATATGGTACTGGTATAGCTCCCTTGCTTGGCACTCAGCAAATAAGGGTAGTTCTAGGACTTGTTGGCCCGGTGTCAGGATAATATGACTGGGTGTGGTATCATACTACATGCCTATGGCGTGATACTGCAGTGTGGCAGCACTATATCAGTCTCGAGTAGACATCATCTCCAAAAGACTGAAATTTTGTCAATGGGACATTAAACCCAATAAACAAACAAACAACTTTTATAACTTTTTCTACAATTTTTTTTTTCTCGTGAGAGGTACATGTTAATATCTCATTAATATCAGTCAGATCCTCAACTCCACATCTGGTGCACACTTGTATGGCCCTTGAATATTGTTTATAGACTGGATGAGATGACCTAGGTCAACTCTCCCACGCCTTAACATCCCACCACCAGCTGTCTCAACCGTGACATGGTCCTTGTATGTTTTACCCATTTGGTTTGTTTGGTTTAATGTCCCACCAACAGTATTTCAGTCAATTGGAGACGATGTATACTTGAAACAGATATAGTGCTGTCACACTGCAGTATCATGCCGTAGGCACGTGGCATGATACCACACCCAGTCACATTATCCTGACACCAAGCTAACCAGTCCTGCAACTACCTTTATATGTTGTTGTTGTTTTGGAGTTTTCCGTCGCTGTGATAGTATTTCAATCATATAGCGACGTCCAGCTAATTACAGGTAGAGGAAGACCCCGAGTACACAGAGGTACCCGGGTAGAACCACCGACCAACTACCTTTATATGCCAACTGCCAAGCACAAGAGAGATAATTCATACCTGTACAATATTTTATGGCTAAAGCATGAGGCTTAAAGTCAAAATTAGAAAAAAAATACTTTACATCTTTTAAGCAGAAATCAAATCTGATTTTGATTTTATAATTTTAGGAAAATTACAATACAGGATTTAGAAATTTATGCAAATTAAAAATTTAATTTTAACACTATCCTATTAAGATTATTTGTGGTTGCACTGGATGTCTTCAACTATAAGTGAGGCAACCACTGTGTAGGAGTTTGTACAGAGATAGTAGCCTCAGAAATCATTATGTAATTAACCACTGCGTTAAAGTCTGCTACAATCAATCATCAATAAACTATCAAGACCTATAGATCTAGTGAAGATCATTATCAGGATTATTCTGTTTTTGGTGTTGTTGTTTTTCTAAGTTTGCATACTGTTGTTGCGACAGTATTTCTGTAAACTGGTGACGTCCAGCTAGAAGATGGAAGAAGAGGGTACAGAAGCACTGAGGTAGAACTATAGATCTACCATAGGTCAGGTTGAAGGTTTCCTCGCATGAAAAATCTGAGTTACCATAGTGACAAAATGATAGTAATGACAATAACCACTCAGCCATGGAGGCCCAGAAAAAAAGTAATCCAGATTAAATATCTAGCAATTATATCAAACTGATTCAGATATCTAAAAAAGGGGTATAAATTACAAACTAAAGTATCAAAATATCAAAGTTATAATCATTTCACAGGGGTTTTCCCTTGTTTAATTTTTTTTCAAATGGAGGTCAAATGACTGCTTGATATATCTATGAGTAGATAAGAATTTTGAAATATTGGGGGTCATAAGACCCTGGTTTTATATATATATTTTTGATAAAAATCCTTCTAAAAAAAAATATGAAAAATGCTATAAAATATGCTTTTAAAATGAAATGGAATGCTGCTTTCAATACTGAAAGATTGACTGCCAGACTTAATGTTCTATCTTTATTACCATATTGTTGTTTTTGCTAATGATGTATTCAAAAAGACAACTCCGGTTCCAATACGGAATCTGTCACACAAAGAACCTGTACGGATAATGACATATTGATTTGTTTCTGTGCCAGGAGGTAATGGTGGGAGTGATGATTAACAGTCATCATTAACAACTTTGATCAAACATTCCTGGAAATATAGGAATAGCTGGCAATCATTTGATAACCGCCACGTTTTGAATATCAGCTTGGAATCGATGTTTTAAACATCTGAGAGTCGATAAGACACAATCTACAGCTATCATTGTATGTGCTAAACACCCACCCATCCTTACATGGCCTTGACTTAACATTCTTTTTCTTTTTTTTTTAATAAAAAGTTTTTTTTAATACAACAGAGCCATAACTCTAAAAACTGGTGCAACACCAAGTTTCATTGATGTTCCTGAAAGACTTTCACAGCACATTTTGTAAAACCAGATGAGCATACTGTCAAATTTCCTACATAAAAAGGGGGCATGTAACTCTTAATTATTATTAACTAAAGAAAGATAACAAAAGCACCGCATGCAGACGCCAACATTTATCTGTAATGTTTTTTTGTTTTTTGGTGTTTTTTTTTGTTTTTTTTTAAATGGGGAGATAAATAAGGTCAAAATGAACCTAAGAGTTATGGCCCTTGATGAGAATGTAGCCCCTGTGATAGTGAACAAGTATGTGAAGTTTGATGACGGATGATTTAATTGGTTAAGAGTTATGGCCATGGTTAAAGTTTTTCACAACAACAATGATGCCAATAAGAGATAAACAGGACTAAAGCAATGTATGGGACTAAAACCGTAAAATGTCATTGTGACCAACTCTTTCCTTGCAACTAAATCAGTGGTTACACTAAAATTACATATACTGGATAATGGATAATATGACAAGACTCTAATAACATGAATATCAGAATTTTCATTCCCCAAAGAATCTCATTTGATTTGATGTCTAGCTACAGCAAAATTTTCTTATGTTACTGCTCTCCTGGGACCGCATGGCGACCCTTTTCTTCAGGATCGGATTGTCTTAAGCTTCTTGCAACCAAAATCCTTCAGATCAGATTTTCATTCAGATCTCTGAAGGTAATTGCCAAGAACAACCAATATCATGTACTCTCTCCTTTCATATTAAATTTATAGCTTTCGGAGCAAAATGCAGATTAAGCATCCAGTGTTCAACCAAGTTATAAAGGATTTCATGTTATAAAGGATCTGTACTGTAAATGTGAGTGCATCTATCAAACACAGGCACCAAGTAATTCTCCAAAAGACTGATCAATGTTCACTCCCTTCTGGCAGCCGCTAGACTAAACAGAGAAAAAACACGAAATTTCAAGTGAAGCTAAAGTGAAACTGTCCGATAACCACATTAAATGTAGCGCATAATTTCATTTCCTAAAATGTGTTGAGGAAGCCTGTGATTAAAATTAGGAAAAACACCTGACCTTTGCTAAAGCATCTCAAATCAAAAATTTCCTCAACTCAAAATTTCAAAAATCTAGAGCTCCCATATTCATTGATCCCAAAAAATTGAAATTTTGCTTACATGATATTTTATATATGCATGCTCTTACAGAGCATGCTCTTACTCTTTTTTTTCAAAATTTCATATTGCAAAACTATGGTACCTACATATATATAAATAAGCAGTTATGGTACTCTTGCATCAAGCCCATGTGTCTGGTATGGATTTTGAAAAACAAATTTGAGAAGAGAAAAATTTCAGTTTGAGATACCCCTTCACTAACATGTTTTTATATCTATTAAACAAACAGATCTTACTTTTAGCAACACTTATGATTATAGCCTTATATATGTATAATTCTAAATATAGCACAGCCATGTGTTCAGTTAAATTATCTGTTGCTAATATATGAGCATTTATACACATTTGCACCTTGTTAAATCATAGTGAGTAGAATGCAAGCAGGGAACCAACTTGCAACTGGTTGCTCATAATTCATGACTGAAAATAGAACATATAGAACTGGTTTTGTTTGAATATTAATTAACATTATTGTATACCAAATTAAGATTTCATGTATTATTTTCACATCAGAAGAATAAATCATTTTTTGTTGTCATTTTTTGCAGGACTCAGCTAGCAGCTAGAAATAAATAAAAATCAGTCAGCTTAAAACATACATGGCATCAAAGCATAAATTCAATATTCTGTTTAAAAAAATGTGTCTCAATGAAAGGGGAAAACTACCTTTGAAAATAGAAGCAATCAAAGAAACATTAAAATAATGTATAATTGAAATATCCAAAGATCAAAATAGATTTTAAAATTATGCAAAAGAAAATTCTTGCACTTGGATTGTTTTATATAATTAACAGAAAATTAACACAAAAAAAACAAAAAAAAACTTAAAAATAAGATGAAAGCTGTAAAAAATTATCCAATTAAACATGCAAAATTAAGGGACAAAACAAAGCAGTCTCACTGAAGGATTTCTTGCTCTGCATTCAGCATAACAAAAAGCATAAGCAAAATTCATCCATCCATTCATATATATCTTACATATATCATGGAAGACATTATTTCTTGATAAAATCCTTTACAAAACAAGACATACACATGTCTAATTCAAAACATACACATGTCCCTACCAAAACAAGACATACACATGTCTAATTCAAAACATACACATGTCCCTACCAAAACAAGACATACACATGTCTAATTCAAAACATACACATGTCCCTACCAAAACAAGACATACACATGTCTAATTCAAAACATGCACATGTCCCTAACAAGACATACACATGTCTAATTCAAAACATACACATGTCCCTACCAAAACAAGACATACACATGTCTAATTCAAAACATACACATGTCCCTACCAAAACAAGACATACACATGTCTAATTCAAAACATACACATGTCCCTACCAAAACAAGACATACACATGTCTAATTCAAAACATACACATGTCCCTACCAAAACAAGACATACACATGTCTGATTCAAAACATGCACATGTCCCTACCAAAACAAGACATACACATGTCTAATTCAAAACATGCACATGTCCCTAACAAGACATACACATGTCTAATTCAAAACATACACATGTCCCTACCAAAACAAGACATACACATGTCTAATTCAAAACATACACATGCCCCTAACAAGACATACACATGTCTAATTTAAGACATACACATGTCCATTTTAAGACATACACATGTCCATTTTAAGACATACACATGTCCATTATAAGACATACACATTCCCAAACTCCGCCACCGTAGTAACCTCCCCTTACAGTTGTCGATAACCACTGCCACTACACGTAGATTCGGCTGATATATGCCGGATTTACTTTTTCACTTTTGACTTTAGTTTTGAATATATATCATATAAGTTTTGTTATATTGCACGAAAATAACTTTCATGATTATGAGAAAAGTAAAACAATAAAATCAAATAACATTTATTATAAAATTATGAGTGTTGTTCACATGGTTTCAACTATCATCATGTGACTTGTGTGGTGGCAGTGTTTAAAGTAGCGTAGCGTGACTTAACCGGTGCGCGGAGTTTGACATATTCCCCTAACAAAAAAAAATATATATATATACACATGCCAAATTTAAGACACACATCTTCCAAACATTAAACAAGACATAACATACACATGTCCTAAAAAAACAAGTCACATGAAGGTTCCTAACAAATTAAACATACACAATCAAACACAATTACATGGTTTAAATTTTTACATCAGAGCTCATCTTCAGAGCAGGAGTGATTGTGGAAAAGCATAAACAATCTGCCCTGACATAATCACTATAAATACACTACCAATATTTTGTGCAACATTTGAGAAATGACAGTTCCTAATGATTTCATAGTTTTTGCATTTTCTTTTTTTGTAATAGAGTAAAAAGAGATATCTGTTGCAAGCTTTTCTTCTAAGAGTAGAAATTTTGGGTTTAAATTGAACCTGAGCAATTTCTGCAAATTTTAGATGAAGAATTATAATGATCCTTTGCATTAAACTAAAATTGGCATTTCTCCTTTCCATGCTGCTACTGTCTGCCTAAATTCAAAAGGGAAATATTCAGTAAACAACCCCTTGTTAGATTATTTCATATTTCAGCTAGCAAATGTTCAAGATTATATTTAGCCATTAAATTTTCACTACAAAGGGGAATAACTTTTAAAATCCCCTTTACAAAAGTTATCCCCCCCTTCATGACTCGCACCAGGCTGGGAAGCGTTAGTCAGGCTTGTAAGGGGAACCACCTACCTTGCCGGGAAACTGCTTCGGCGAGCTTTAAAGCGGTCCAAATTCATGAAGTTATCGTCTTGACTAGAATAGGAGAACGAGTGGGTTAAGAGAGGCCCGTCCATGGAGATCCTGGATTTTATTTTCTTAATCCATGGACAGATGACGTGCTACGTTAGGATTTCTATGGCCAATGGCTGAGTCAGACTAAATAATCCATGGACAGATTTCGTGCTTCATTAGGGTTCCAGAATACAGCCATAGTTTTTTTATCATGGACATATGGAAAGCACTCCAATGGTGTCATGTGTAATGTAAATGACTTCATGATCTAACCAAGAAACTAACCACCTGTATACTGCCTGTATCAATGAATGAGCACATAAAATCATTCAGTCACCATGGGTGACTCAAACTTGACAATCTCTTTTTCTATAATCACGTTTTCATCCAATAAATTTTGATCTTGCCTCAAAATATTTTTATATATATATCCATAGGTTCAACAAGGTCTCCTGGACCAATGAAACTATCCCAGTTGAAATATCCGCATGTAAACTACAGGTAGTATCCTTAGCATATGGTATCTTCTGCACCCACTTCAAACATTTAAATCCGTTGTCTTTTATGCACCAATTACTCCAAACTGTCAAATCACTGGTTTCCTTTTAACAGTCTTTGCTTCGCCACAGCATCTCATTTGGACTGGACGATTTTTCAACAGAACCATTAACTTAAACAAATATCTCCATATATGTAAACACTATCTTTTCCCTGAATTAAACACACTGGTGTCTGGGAGAATGATTGATGAAGTTAATTTATTGCTACGAATTTATTCTCAAACCCAAAAATAGTCTAAGTTCCATATAAACATTCACATATCGAGTAAGAACTGACTGAACTAGTGTAATAAAACTGCAGAGAACAATCATAAACTCCTTTAAATTCACATCATATTCTCTCAAATGTTACAATTTCCTACTATAATTCTCTCCATTTAAACCCATTAAACAATTGATTTTCCCCGCTATTTCATTACTACGCAATTTATGTATTCATTTACAACCACCAATAACTTCATTTTACATAAGTTACAACCTATCCATAAGTCCACTAATATAGCTACATTTTTAGATGACATTAACAGTATTCCTAGCACTCCTACCACTGTTAGCTGGACACCCCACACTTTGCCAATGGACCTACTCCTGAAAGCACTCTCCTGCTATCAGACAAATCCCAGTGCACCTAGTTCAGCTACACCTACATAACTATCAGCACAATTGGTCCTCACCTTTGAGCAGAAGAGACAAAAAACAACAACAAATAAACTATTGTCCGGAAGGAAGACCCCTCTTTCAGTCATATCCGAGGAGAGCACTAAAAGGAGACCAAGTACTCAACTAATTATCGGACATATGTTTCTGACTGATGTTTCTAACACAGCATTCATCACCAATAGTCTCGAAGCTGACAGATTCGTCCAGACAGAATGCGGGCTGAACTGTTGTTACCTCACCTGGTCAATATGTGTATGGATTTATATCTAAAATGTGTTAAAGACTGCTGACAACAGTAACATCTGTTGTAAAATGATGTAATGAGACTGTCTCAACCAGCAGTGTAAGGAACCACCTAATTGTAGGATAGCTTTATAAGGAGCCAACTGTAAGCACCTGTGTACAGCACCAGCTATATGATGAACAACCTGAGTACAACAGTAGCTGTGTAAAGTGACACCTGTGAACAACAAAGGCCACGTAAGGGAGCACCTGCACAAGATGCAACCTCTGCATATCACCAGGTAGTAAGAGTCCATGTGTGTACAACATCACCAATGAAGAGGACACCAGTGTACAGTAACAACTGTATAGAACAGCTACCTGTGTATAACAACACCTGTCTACAGTGGCTGGTCAGCACAACACACAGGCCTGATATGCACAGGAGACTACAATGGCCAAAGTATGCAGCCATTTGTCACCACAGTCCATTGTGTAGATCACTCAGCACTGTTCCTGTCCTCTTGCTCAGGGAGCTCCACAAGACAATTTTGTCTAGACTGAATTGTGTGTTATATTGTTTGTTAAGCAATATAAAACACACATCGCTGACAAATTACTCTTCCTTTACACTTCCTTGGTGCTGGAGTCTGAAGGACAGCTACCAGATAAATCAGCAATCGGGAAGGAAATCTGTAAACTGAGAACATTTATAGAACATTTTCCATTAGTTTCTGAGAGAAAAACCTGCTGGCAAATTGATGAAAAGGAGCTTTCTAAATGATAGCATATATCAACTTGTCAGTCAATTATGTAGAAAGGATTTCACACAATATTATAGAAATGAAAAATAAAATATTTTAAACGTGCCCTATATTTTTAAAAAAAAAAAAAAAAATATTAGTTACTCTATAATATTTGAAATGGTCAACATAATGTTTGAGACTTCAACAGATAATGAGCAATTGGGATCAAGATTTTCTGTTCACTTAAATCAGCATAACTAGACCTAGCTGAAATATATTTCTAAGCTTATGTCACCTTGAGACCATAAATAATGACCTTAGTATTGGCAGGAGTTTAGCAAAACACAATGTTTAAGACCTTATGGTCAATTAAATTTTAAGTTAACACTAAAACAAGGCTTGCTAAATATATACTGATTTACAGAGTTCAACAAGTGAGTTTCTTTAAGAGTTAAGTATATGACCTTGTGACATTGACCTCTGCAATACAAACCCAACTAGAACTGTCGCCTAAGGGCTTACTAATACCCCCCCGCAAGTGTTTTTGTCAAACACGGCTTTTGAGCATGCAATCAGATTCTTGCATACAACACTCCATCTTAATACGTATATAGAGGACATATGTGCCAACTACATGGAAATCTAGTGATCCTTTGTAACACATACCTATGGATATACCTATGTCTATGGATAAATATCATTAAGATTCACTGAAATCTATCAATGGAAGAAAATTGTAAAACAAATACCATCAAAGGGACATATCTTTAAAACAGGGGGGAGGGGGGGGGGGGGGGGTAACCCAATGTTATAGAGAAAAAGCGCTACTACAATGTCTAAGGTTGAATGACAGCAAGTTTCATTGAAATCCCTCCAGTAGTTTAGGAGGAGTAGTCTGCAGAAAATTGTAAAGCAAAAATCATCAAAGGGGCATAACTATAAAAAAGGGAGGTAATCCAATGGGAGGAGTAGTCCGCAGAAGTTTGTAATGCAAAAATCATCAAAGGGGCATAACTTGGTAAATAGGGGAGGTAACTCAATGCTATATAGATGTCTAAGGATCATTGCCAGTAAGTTTCATCAAAATCCTTCCAGTAGTTTAGAAGGAGTAGTCCGCAGAAGTTTGTAATGCAAAAATCATCAAAGGGGCATAACTTGGTAAATAGGGGAGGTAACTCAATGATATATAGATAACGCGCTGATACAATGTCTAAGGATCATTGACAGCAAGTATCATTAAAATCCTTCCAGTAGTTTAGGCGGAGTAGTCCGCAGAAGTTTGTAATGCAAAAATCATCAAAGGGGCATAACTTGGTAAATAGGGGAGGTAACTCAATGCTATATAGATAACGCGCTAATACAATGTCTAAGGATCATTGCCAGCAAGTTTCATCAAAATCCTTCCAGAAGTTTAGGAGGAGTAGTCCGCAGAATTTTGTGTCTACAGACGGACGGACAGACGGACGGACGGACGGACGGACAACCTGATTCCAGTATACCCCCCCCTAACTTCGTTGCGGGGGGGTATAATAATTCTATCAGTCATAATTATTTGCAAAAGAAAATATTTTTCTTTAAAATCTGCGCATCAATTCACCACTCAGACAAGACATGGTTGATGGAGACAAACATGTCCACTCTCCTCCAAATGGAAAATACAAATTTTCTAGGAAATGAATCTGAAACCGACTGTACTATAAAAATCAGATAACAGATATATAGTCATATTAATAAGGCAGATGCAATCTGAAGATTAATATGGGATTCTGCCAGCTGATGTCACTCATTACATATACACAACTAATTAACTGCCATGAAATCAATAAAAGCATGTTCTGATTCAATTCAAGCCCTTGTTCATATGACCATTACATATCACTGTGCTCAACTGCCTCAATACTCAACAATAGACCTACTCCTGTATTAAGAATATTTGGGGTTTTCTCAACTAATCCGGGGGTATAACAAACAAACTTTAACAGTTACAATTTGTGGTGTTGCACTAATTCTATTGTGAATGGAAGTGCACCGTGTAGTTTTTACGGTAAATGTTTGTTTGTACCCACCGGATTTGATAGGAAAAACCCATTTATGTAGAGTTCTGAATAATATCTATAAGATAAGCATTATAATGTTTCATTGCTACTACACTGTAGTCAACATCATATGACATGTTATCCAACACACTCAGATAATTCTGACACCAGATACTTCAACCCTATAGCAGAATGCTATCAGTACCATTTTTTAAAGACTTTTGTATGTCTACCAGAAATTGCCAGCACTGCCTCAAGCTCACAAGGCATTATATACATATGCAATGCTCAAAAAACACGGCCATGGAAAAACCACTTCTTCAAGTTTGAAAACTGAATCCTGTGATACCATATTCAAAATTGCTTTTAAGTACATTGCACTAAATTTAGAAAAAGAAATCTGAAAAGGACATCAACCTTTTAAAACACCTTGAAGGAAGAATAATAAACTCCAAAACAAATAATATATTTTCTCAATATGAAAACCTAATTTCAGTTGTTGGTTTATGAAGGCAATTTTAGCTCAATGCTAGTTATGCAACTTTAACAAACAGCAACACCATGATTGCGTTGTTACAGAAATCAAAGAGATAAGCCTGGATGCTAAGAAACAATTTGTGGAATATAATCTAATTTATACAACACTAACAGAGACATAATAATCTATCTATAGAATAAATACACGGGCCAGGGGAAGAAGGAATTGCTGATCAAAGTGAATGGAAAACTGGAAAAACTGCCAACTCCGGAGAGTAAAATCCATTAAGCTCTATCTTCCTTTGCCAAGTTAATGTTAAAATATTAAAAAGCAAAAACTATGAACAACCAAACACAGACATGTATCCAAACTATATTAATAGGCTGTGCAACGAGAACTATCAAGGAAAAGTGATTAATCCTTTCCCTCATATAGACTCATTTTGACGCACTCAATAGGTACCACATAAATCCTTATCTGCAGAAAACCACAGTTAAACCTTACCAAATTTAATTATAAAGTCCTCATTTCCAGACCACTGAGGAGCAGCGAACAGCATAAAACCTGATTAGCCTGCGAGTTACTCGCAGGCTGATCTGGTTTTATGTTGTTCGCATAGGTCTTTTCATGGTGTCCTCTATGAGGGAAAAGGTTAATACCCCCTCTTACAGAGCACCCAGGCATCTTGCTAAAACCTATAACACAACTTTAAAACCTGTAACAGAGCACCCAGGCAACTTGCTAAAACCTATAACACAACAATAAAACCTATAACAGAGCACCCAGGCATCTTGCTAAAACCTAAAACATGACTATAAAACCTATAACAGAGCACCTAGGCATCTTGCTAAAACCTATAACAGACTATAAAACCTATAACAGAGCACCCAGGCATCTTGCTAAAACCTATAACACAACTATAAAACCTATAACAGAGCACCCAGGCATCTCGGTATAACCTGTAACTCAACTATAAAACCTATAACAGAGCACCTAGGCATCTTGCTAAAACCTATAACATGACTATGAAACCTATAGCAGCACCCAGGCATCTTGCTAAAACCTATAACATGATATAAAACCTATAACAGAGCACCCAGGCATCTCGGTATAACCTGTAACTCAACTATAAAACCTATAACAGAGCACCAAGGCATCTTGGTAAAACCTATAACACAACTATAAAACCTATAACAGAGCACCAAGGCATCTTGGTAAAACCTATAACACAACTATAAAACCTATAACAGAGCACCAAGGCATCTTGGTAAAACCTATAACACAACTATACAAGAGGGCCAAGATGGCCCTAGATTGCTCACCTGAGAAAAGTATCATTCATTGCCTGTACAAAACAGATTGCTTTAGAATTAAGATGATGAGGTGAAACAATGTTCAGGAATTTTCTGACCCCATCCACAAAAGATATCATCATTGCCAAATTGGACCAAAAATGTTGCCCTCAGAGTATAAACAAGATTTTTCTAAGATTTGACCTACTGACCTACATTTCTATCCAGCCCCACCCATTTTCAAACTGGTTCGAGATATCATCATGACAAACAATCTGCCAAGTTTGAGGAAGATTGACAAAACTGTGGCCTTTAGTGTGTAAACAAGATTTTTCTAAGATTTGACCTATTGACCTACTTTTCGGTCCGGCCCAGCCCATTTTCGAAAGGGTTCAAGATATCATCAAGACAAACATTCTGACCAAGTTTGAGGAAGATTGGATCAAAATTGTGGCCTCTAGTGTGTAAACAAGATTTTTCTAAGATTTGACCTACTGACCTACTTTTTGATCCAACCTGACCCATTTTCGAAAGGGTTCAAGATATCATCAAGACAAACATTCTGACCAAGTTTGAGGAAGATTGGATCAAAATTGTGGCCTCTAGTGTGTAAACAAGATTTTTCTAAGATTTGACCTACTGACCTACTTTTTGATCCAACCTGACCCATTTTCGAAAGGGTTCAAGATATCATCAAGACAAACATTCTGACCAAGTTTGAGGAAGATTGGATCATAATTGTGGCCTCTAGTGTGTAAACAAGATTTTTCTAAGATTTGACCTACTGACCTACTTTTTGATCCAACCTGACCCATTTTCGAAAGGGTTCAAGATATCATCAAGACAAACATTCTGACCAAGTTTGAGGAAGATTGGATCAAAATTGTGGCCTCTAGTGTGTAAACAAGATTTTTCTAAGATTTGACCTACTGACCTACTTTTTGATCCAACCTGACCCATTTTCGAAAGGGTTCAAGATATCATCAAGACAAACATTCTGACCAAGTTTGAGGAAGATTAGATCAAAATTGTGGCCTCTAGTGTGTAAACAAGATTTTTCTAAGATTTGACCTACTGACCTACTTTTTGATCCAACCTGACCCATTTTCGAAAGGGTTCAAGATATCATCAAGACAAACATTCTGACCAAGTTTGAGGAAGATTGGATCAAAATTGTGGCCTCTAGTGTGTAAACAAGATTTTTCTAAGATTTGACCTACTGACCTACTTTTTGATCCAACCTGACCCATTTTCGAAAGGGTTCAAGATATCATCAAGACAAACATTCTGACCAAGTTTGAGGAAGATTGGATCAAAATTGTGGCCTCTAGTGTGTAAACAAGATTTTTCTAAGATTTGACCTACTGACCTACTTTTTGATCCACCTGACCCATTTTCGAAAGGGTTCAAGATATCATCAAGACAAACATTCTGACCAAGTTTGAGGAAGATTGGATCAAAATTGTGGCCTCTAGTGTGTAAACATCAAAATTGTTGACGGACTACAAGATTTTTCTAAGATTTGACCTACTGACCTACTTTTTCCAACCTGACCCATTTTTGAAAGGGCCGTTGTAAACATCAAATTGTTGACGGCCGACGGACGACGGCCGACGGCCGACGGACAATCAAGTATCCCAAAAGCTCACCCTGAGCTATGCTCAGGTGAGCTAAAAACCTATAACAGAGCACCAAGGCATCTTGCTAAAACCTATAAAATGACTATAAAACCTATAACAGAGCACCCAGGCATCTTGGTAAAACCTATAACACAACTATAAAACCTATAACAGAGCACCAAGGCATCTTGGTAAAACTACTTTAACCACTCAAACAAGCATACAGGCTGGTTGTGTTCCAACCTGTTGCCTCAGTGAATAACAAAGTTTGAAACGTCAAGCCTTGATCACAGAAACTGGTCAGCCTAAGCACGCAGTTGCATCAGGCAGTTTGCTTGGGTTTAATGTCCCATTGACAGTATTTCAGTCATAAAGGGGCTCTTGTCTACATGAAATGGATATAGTGCTGCCTTAGTGTGTTATCATGAAACCACACCAAGTCACATCATCCCGATACCATGACAACTAGTCCTGGAACTACCCTTATGCATACATGTGCTGTGTGCCAAGCACAAAGGAAATATACCAGTACCATTTTGAACTTGTCTGTTTCAAAGAAAAAGTTGAGCTATTACAATCACTGGGTCGTTGTTGTCATTGTGCAAAAACTTTAATGTAGCCCATTACTCAAACACTTTTAACAGACGAGCATTGGCATTTGCATGCGGTGCTCTTGTTTACAAATTAAGTGTGTGGCATCTCAGAGGATCGAACTATGACGTCTCAGTTACGATGAAGACATCCTAATCAGGACCAGTTGTTGTATCAGTCTGACATATGTACACAACAGTCAGAGTAATGAGGTGCAATAGATCAACAGTCAGCGGGAATTGAAAGTCACAGCTAATTAACTGCCTTTTCTCCTATGGAGTCTTTACAGTAAGTAAGCTTATATACTGAAACTACGGCTGAACCTGTATTGGTGGCCACCTGTATTAAGAGATCAATCCGCATTTAGCGGTCAGTTTTGACATTACCAAATTAGCATTTTGTTACATGTTAAACCCTAATTTAGCAGTCACCTCTATTAAGCGGTCACTTTCTCTTGTTCCCTTGACTGACCACTTAACCCTTTCCCTCATAGAGGACACCATGAAAAGACCTATGCGAACAGCATAAAACCAGATCAGCCTGCGAGTAACTCGCAGGCTGATCAGGTTTTATGCTGTTCGCTGCTTCTCAGTGGTCTGGAAATGAGGATTTTGTAAATAAATTTAGTAAGGTTTAACTGTGGTTTTCTGCAGATCAGGCTTTATGTGGTACCTATTGAGGGCGTCAAAATGAGTCTATATGAGGGAAAGGGTTAAGGCAGGTTTGACTGTAAATTGTATGATATTCAAGTATTGTGCCACTGATAGTGGTGTGGTACCACCAGTCCCTGGCATCTGCTGCTGGAATGACTGCAAAAGGTGGCATGATACCAGTCACAGATCACATTGTTTCAGACACATTTCAGTTTAACATTGGGGGAATATGGTATGATACCACAAATCTGATAAGTGACAATTACCCAAACACATATTGGCTAAACAATGAAGACAAGTGATATAATATGGTATCCCACCCAGCTCTGTATGACATGGCAGAATTTTAAATGAAAATCCACCCCCATTGGGATTGAGAACCTGAAATGAATGAAGCATTTATTAAACAGAAATTGACTAAATTTGAATTTACATGGAATGGATTAGTGCCCACGCCACTCTCCATGTTGCATATTAGGTTTGTGTTTCAAACCCGACATGCTGGGATGTAATTCATCTCTTTCATCAACCCATGTTTACACCAGGATTCTAAAATCATCATTTTGCAGTCTAAACGTTCAGCATCCACTTTTTCTTATTTCTAAAAATATATTTTCCGTTAATCCTTAGGAGTTCATTGTCTTTCTTTGTTTAGATTTGGATTTCTTGACTCACTGACAAATATCCTTTTTCTCATTAAGTTTAAAACTTTCTGACTTGTTGCAATATCCAAACCATCAAGATGAAAATCCTCTAAACAACAGGACATGACATTAACCCTACAACCATGAAGAAGAAACCCAATTGCGCCATAATGTGCTGTAGGAGGGGATTACAAAAGTAAATCACTATTATGGGTAAGACTCTTTTATAATACAAAGTACTAGTCCAACCTAGGAACTGTCACAAAAGATTCGTATAAATTTTAAAACTTGTTCCCAATCAAAATTAAAAAAGGTAAATTTGAACAAAAGCAGAGACTGCATGATAATGCAGCTTAACCCTTTCCCTCATATAGACTCATTTTGACGCACTCAATAGGTATCACATAAAGCCTGATCTGCAGAAAACCACAGTTAAACCTTACCAAATTTAATTACGAAATCCTCATTTCCAGACCACTGAGGAGCAGCGAACAGCATAAAACCTGATCAGCCTGCGAGTTACTCGCAGGCTGATCTGGTTTTATGCTGTTCGCATAGGTCTTTTCATGGTGTCCTCTATTAGGGAAAGGGTTAATGGCACCATGACACTGTGCTGACCTGAGTCCGGCAGAGCCAACATTCCAGGAAGAAAAGACCTAAAGACCAAACCTACCAAAAGCCACAAAAAATCCTAGCGACCCAGGCAGTTTTTGAGCCCAAAATGGTACAAGGCTGAGTGATTGAGTGATGTTTAATAAACATCTTTATCCACTCTCTCTGCTACGAAAGCCCCTAACATATTTTTGTATTCTGGAATCCAGCACATTCCAGGCCTCATCAGGCTGGGGATGGTTAACACCTTGTCGTACCTGGCAGAACCAAACATTCCGGTGAGAAGAGATCTATTTCTTCAATATTTTCCTCATCCATATCATCAATAAACAAAACTCCAACCTTAGCAGTGACTTCAGCCAAATCTATGTCACCTACAATATATCTTGGTTGAAACTGAATTTCAGAAATTTTCCTTCACAAAATTTGATTTAGATCAAACAATAAATTTCACTACAGCAAAATTATGAGTTATATCAAGATCAATAGTAATTCAACCCTAAGTTATTCTGAAATGATCAGAAATAATCTAACGGAACCTGAAGTATGATCCATAACATTGCCTGTGACACATGTGCATCATAAAGAGTCAGAAAGTTTCCCAGCATTGAGAAG
This sequence comes from Solen grandis, assembly GCA_021229015.1. Classification (NCBI taxonomy): domain Eukaryota; kingdom Metazoa; phylum Mollusca; class Bivalvia; order Adapedonta; family Solenidae; genus Solen; species Solen grandis. Next base: position 32,849,817 of record CM037792.1, read on the forward strand.
ACAAAAAAAAAAAGATCACAAAATTTTGCTTGTTTATTTGTTGGGTTTCAAGTCCCACCAACAATATTTTAGTCATTTGAAGACACAAAGCCTACTTGAGACAGATATAGTGCTACCACATTGCAGTATCATGTGGCATGATACCACCCCCAGTCATATACTAACCAATTCTGGAACTACCTTTCATATAAGCTGAGAGCCAAACAGGGAGTTACCAGTACCATTTTTGACAAGTTTGGTTTGTCGCTGTTGAGTATCGAACCCACAGTTTCCTGCTCTGGAGACTGCAGATGCTCTAATACCATGGCCATTGGGGACAGTGGGGAAATTTTCAAAACTTGAGATATCACTGAATATGACTGATACCCCCTACAAAACACCTAGGGTTAACCATTTAAAAGATCTTCAAGCTTTTGTAAAACTGGGTTTTTTGTATCCCATCAACGTTTTTTCAGTCTTTTGGGTACTGTTGCCTACATGAGACAAACATAGTGTATCGTGCTGAATACAAGTGGCATGATACTACAACCCAGTTGCATGTTCTGAGTATTAAAGCACAGGAGAAATATACCAGCATGACAGTATATAATGATGCATGTGGTCAAATAGGTATGAAGATTGGGTTCAATAAACAAGTTTGGTACAAAACAGCTTGTCTCATATAAACAGTGACAAGATTTCCATCATCTGACAAAGGAATTTATGATCAACATTGAGATCAATCCATTTTATCTCCACTCCACCTAAGGCTTCAAAACACAACTTTGACTTCAAAACTGACAGTAAATTTCCTAAAAGAACAGAAAATCAATGGATAAATAACATTGGTATGAACTGATCTGAAAACATTCAGAATAAACTTCTGTGTTTTCCCAATGCACCCATGTCTGTCTCTCAAATTACATATCCTCTAAAGATACTGTGTCATAAAGAAAATACAATCACTAAATAACCAGAATCAATTCAAGATACAGACTATTTTAGTCTGCCTGTAGATCTTACTTACAGACTTGCATGAGTGGATCCATAATTAACCATTTCATTATGACACTCCATTATAATGTGAAGTCAATATAATGTGAAAGGCAAACAAGAGTGATAGGCAAACAAGAGTGTTCTTTGGAACACGTGTCACTTACTGAAGTATGACGGAAAAAGTGTGACGGACTGACAGACCAATAGAAAGACGATGGAAAAGTGATCCCTATGTGTCATTTCTACTTACAGCAGGTACATGACACAAAAAGTGGCCAAACCCCAGATCCTGACTTTGAGATTTGTTTTATTGACTTAGGGCGCAATTTTATATAAATATATTGTGATCCAGTCTGATGTGAACCTCCATTTCAGCATTACAATGAAGATGAATTGTAATACATAAAAGTGTTGGAAATGTAGTACTAAGTTTTCATTCATATTAATGAGTATGTTTAACCTTTTCCCTCATATAGACTCATTTTGACGCACTCAATAGGTATCAAATAAAGCCTGATCTGCAGAAAACCACAGTTAAACCTTACTAAATTTAATTGCAAAATCCTCATTTCCAGACCACTGAGGAGCAGCGAACAGCATAAAACCTGATCAGCCTGCGAGTTACTCGCAGGCTGATCTGGTTTTATGCTGTTCGCATAGGTCTTTTCATGGTGTCCTCTATGAGGGAAAGGGTTAATTAAATAACTAATTTAAATATCTGACAGCAACAGAAAGAAATTCAAATTGAAAGGGACAATAGTGCAGACTAGGACCAGCTCTGCCTCATTCTGCCAGCTCTGCCTCATTCTGCCAGCTCTGCCTCATTCTGCTGCAGATAAACAGGTGCCCTCTGTACAGATGTTTCTATCCAATCAGCAAACATATCAAGGGTATTTATATACAATCCTGCCTCCACTATTAATTGGCTGTGTCTGGACTAGGAAAAGGGGGGAAAAAAAATAGCTTTCATCTGTTACATTTCACTTTGAAATCCAATGAAAGATCTTTATTTTCTGATAACATATACATACCGCTTACACATAATTTGAGATTCAGAAATCTTGATTTTTCATTTTTGGAAAAGCACCAACCTGGGAATCTGATAACCTAGACTCCAGAGGCAGAATGGCAACAAACAAATGTAAAAAAAATGCAGTCCCATTTTGAAAGATACATATAGCCTTTTTTTATACAGAGAATGTTACTGCTGTGAAATCAAGTTACAAATGGAAAAGTTTTATGATCAGATTAGTGGCTTAGACAATACACTCAATTTCACGTTTAGCCTTGCAATAAGAAGACTAGACCTTAAGACAAATCCTGTATATATTAAACCAATCGAGGCCATCACCCGGTCAGTCAAGGTCTGTCCATCAATGTCTGGTAATGTAAATCCCTGGGGTGGGTACCAATGTCCGAGAGACCAGCTCTCTTCTTGCCCTGTTTGATTGACCACAGATGTACTCTGTCCCCTAAATGACTTGTCTGGGAAAGATGCACTAAGTTGATCATTTTGACTAGCATATTACCTACATGAACCTCAAATATTACTCCATGTCCTTAATATTTTGACCCCCATTTGGACAACCCCTACTCCATCATGAATTTATAACTTGATGAGTATAAATTATCTGAACTTCAAATGGTATCTGAAATGACAAATTTTTCTTTGCCATGCAAACAGTATACTAAGAACTTGAGTCACAATACTGCATGAGCAAACAGGAGCTGTCTGATCTGGGTCTCCCTTTGTTTGCCTATGTGTCAAAATACATCTATTTAAAGTAAAGGGTACTATTCTAGTTTCACCCTTTACTTCATGAATTTATAACTTCATGAAGATTAACTGACTGATCTTGTGAAGTATTTTTCTTTGCCACATATGACTGTATAGAACATGAGCTACAATTTTGAATGAGCTAACAGAGGAGACCCTGATCAGACAGGTCCTATAGGAGCTGTCTGATCAGGGTCTGCTATGTTTGCCAATGTGTCAATATGAGTCTATATGAAATCAAGTATTAAACAAACTTTGCTTTTATAGTCAAAACTAATACAGATAATAACCGTTTGAGTTTGAAAACTGAATTTATACGGACAAAAATTCATCACCTGCTTTTCATTGAGAAGTAACATACAAAACTGACTACAGACGTGATTGCTTCCACTTCAGAGTCACCAAAACACCATATTATATCTAACAGGTATAATACCACATAACCAGCAGTCATCAGAGACAAAGTACCCAGATCCAATCATTCCATCATGAGTCACAAACAAAAGAGAAAACTGCAATGTTGTCAATAACTCCTGAAGAAATTAATAAGCTTACATTTATGACATCTTAGTTGTTAAACACATTATTCTCTTATCTAACATTATAAAGCATGTGGCTAATTGATAATACATTAACCATTGGATGAATAATAAACAATTTATAAACACCTAACTGACAGAGCTAGACCCAGATCAGGCGAGTGTTCAGTATTGTAGATTGTATGCAACCGTATGCTTACAGTCAGCTATGAAATTGTCTCAGTGTCACGCATAAACTATCGTGTTCACGTATACCTGTGTACAGCATAAGGTGCATGTGAACAGCATGGTATATGATACTAAGACGAGTCCATAGCTGACTGTAAGTGACCGGTTACGTATGGTTGGTCATACTGAACGCACACCAGCTCCTTCCTGATCATGTCGTTTCTCCTTTGTTGGCTCATACAATAGACTGGACAGCCAAGCAAATTCATAGATCCATTGTTTCCTATACCATGCTGAGGGGAAAAGGATAATGCTCAAAAATTTTATTTTCAGAAGAATTTTTTAATTCACATTTTTTTTTATTATTTTATTCATTCTTCTCTAATTTTGAAGAAACCAAGAAAACTTTATATTTTCACCAATTAAGTAAACTGATAGTTTTAAATATCATTCAGCTTAAATGATTTATCAATGAATCAGTCATATTTCTAACAATGCCATGAATCAGGAATCCATGCAATGTTTAGATTTTTTATTGTTTAACATACCAGTAGCATTTGTTGAGTTGGTTTTTCTTCTTTCTTTATTTCCTCCTCTAACAAATTCAATTGGGATAAGGTGACTGTGAATAATTATATAAACTAGCATGCAAGTCTGAGCATTATTTAAGCCCGCAGGACAAGCAACTCCTCAAAGACACTTAAGACGAAGTTATCTCACCTATACAGAGATTCAGATTGGATCGGCCCTTCGGTCCAGGGCCGATAAAAGCTACAAATGACCGGAAAAAATAAACTCAGTACGCCCATCGGGCCGATAAAAATACAGTTCATCAGACAATGTGACCGACAAATGTCTGTACCGGACGGTGAAATTTCGACAATTAACCCTTTATGTCATAGAGTCCCACTCTGACGCATTTACTTATTACTTCATACAGACGCATTTTGACTCAAATACCCGTTACTTCATAGAGACTCAATCTGACGCAGTCAGTTTTTAACAGCATAAAAGTTCCTTATCGGCAAAAAAGACTAAATAGCAATGTTGCTGTTGAAACTTTAATCATATTACAATCTATATAAAACATGCGTTTGTTCTGAAAATAATTACATTAGAAACATTTTGATACTTGGGGTCGCCGGTTTGTATGCGTGTTCATAGGGACTCGTACGTTGTAAGAAATTTCGACCACCGGAAATATCGATATTTGCCAAAGTTTTTACGAATAAATATCTTTCTTTTTCATAATTACTGGATTCTTTAAATTCAAATACATATATCAATCAATAAAATCAGGAATATGACTAAATAAATAGAATGATGCGTGTCAAGTTTCGTTTTCTTTTCTTCATGCTATTCAAGTTCTATCCAGTGGAAAATTACCTATGTAAATTTATTCTTCTCGTGCTATTTTTTGAAACATTAGTGTCTGTCTATAAAAAGAACCAATAGAATTGTCAGATACCATAAATCACGTGCCACGTGGTCACAAGTGTCGTTAAAACCGGAAATCGCGAGTCTTCTAAGAAATAAACAGGCCGTTATAAAATGTTGGCAAGAAACTGTCAATGATGATTGAAAAACAAAGAGTAGATAAGGTATCAAAGGATGTCGATCTATTATTGGGAGAATAAAATATATACTTTTAATTGATTTGTCAGCACTTCAAGTTAGATCGTATTTAAAGAACACGACTGTCGCAGAATGGAAAATCATTCTGACGAGTCGGATTTTTCGGATTTTGCTGAATTCGCCTTGACTTTGATTAGATAGAAAGTCATATAAATTACAATTCTGTGTTTGATTTGATAAACAATCAAAATATCTTATATGTCCAATCTTTCTCTCACTCATCATCTTCAAAATTCTAGAAGTATGAATGATCTCACATTTCCATTTTAAGTTAAATAATTTATTATTACCTGCTGTTTTCTTGAGTCAATAATTTTTTATTTTATTTTTTTGCTTTTATTTGCAAGATCTTTTATGCTTAAGGGTTGGATGGGTTCTCCTTTGTGACATACTAATTACATACTGAATAAATGCATCCCTCCAGATACTAACTTGAATAACAATTATTTATTTCATTTCTATATAAGTAAACAAGGTATCAGAAGATAGTCATAATAACATATTTACCTAGGAAATTATTTAACTGACTGAAGTTTTGAAACAATCTTGAATGATATATTTCAAAGCAAAAGCAAAAAGAATATAAATAAATAAAGTAAACTTGAAAGTGTCATTAATGTCTTATTATGCATTTTGCTATAAATAAATTGTCCGAAGTTTTTCTTGTAATTTAGGACAAATGACTTAAAAAAAAAATGACCATTTAGGACAACTGTCCTAAGGAATGTGGGTCCAATCTGAATCACTGCTATATGAACAATAGCACATCAAAATCAATCCTCTAAACAAGTATGAAGAAATTCCATACAATAATAAGGGAGGAGTTACACATGCAAGAAATTGCCAATGGATGATGGATTGACAGATGGACAGACACCATGTAATACCAAAATACGACCCTTTGGGCATATAAAAATAAAAGTCCTGCCAAAGAGAGGAAAATCTATACCTTAACTGGAGCAACTGTCTGATTATTCCAGTTGACTTAATTACAGGTTTAATTTCTGACATATCCAAAGTAAGGTTTCATCTTGGCATGGATAAATAAAAACTACACCAGCTTCAAGCTGTATCAAATTTGCCTGTCAGAAGACTGGTATAAATGCAAGTGGAGATATCAAGCAATTAGATCTGGAGGCAATTATGAATGACAGTGTTATCTTGCCATCAAGTAATGATACAGCCTCCAATAAGTTTCCAAACCATGTCAGAGGCTTCAATACCACAATGACACTGCATCGTTGACAATGGTAACACCAAGTGTCACTTAACAAGAATTTTTAATGAGTCATTCAGTGAGGGAAATCAGAAAATGATCTTATTTCTGTGCATCAAATTAATATTTCAAGAGTTTCAAAATTGCTTACGACTTGTGGAAATATAAACCAATGCAAACATTACCTTCAAAAGATCTAATGCATAAATAATATTTTTGTCCCTTTTTCTCAAGAATATTCATATATCAATTTCTTGAACTTAAAATGCATTAAATCTGAGCTATGGTATTCAACAAGCGTGATCCCTGAAGGAGCCGTCTGATCTGGGTCTGCATTTTTTGTTGTTAATACACCTATCTTATTATATATGTTGAATGTTAAATTCATTGGTTTAATGACCAAGAGAGCATGCAAACTGACCTGGCCCCTTTGTAAACTCAAACTGTCAACTTATAAGGTCATTCTCTGGTCAATACAATGCCTGACCCCGGTGTGACCAGGTAACAGGTGCCAGCATCTACTGGCTGTCTCCCATGATTCAGAGATGAGAAACAGAACAACCCTAGGGGTAGATTTGGGGCTTGAATTACAACTGCACAGATTATGGTGGCCTGCCTTGCAACTTTCTTTTTCAACATGCCACTGCACAGAAATAAACAAAAAAATTCAAACTGAAAAGTTTATCTATGCTAATTGCACAGCTGTAATTTATGCATTTTGGTGCTTTGTGTGATTACTAGCAATTGATCCCAAAACTTCCCAGTCAAGGGGTTGATGATCTAACCACTCAGCCACTAGGATAAGTTTCTGAAGTCCATAATTTCAATGATTTTAATATCAATTCCATCAGAAATTTTTGTTCATTTTGATGTCCCACTGACTGAATTTCATTCATTAGCAGACTTTTTGAGATAGAGTGTTGCCAGACTGTAGACATGTGGCATGATACCACACCAAGTCACATTCATAATCCTGACACCTGCCAGTCCTCAGTAACTACCCTGTATATAAGCTGAGCAAGGTTACAATGTCATGATCTGGGACTAAACCCACGACCTCCTGCTCCCGAGGCAGACGCTCTAACCACTCAGTCAGCCATAAATTCTCAGGACTTTAATGTTAAACTGAGCTCCACAGGCGAGCTCTGGGATCATGCATGTATACAGTATCTGACCTACAGAACTTTTGCATCACAGCCCCATCTATCTGGAGTGTTCAATACTTCATCAATCATAGATATATATGCGCCTAGTGTATCAATCCTGCAAGTGTAACCTACAGATTGATCAAGCCTACAGTCATGATATATAGCGCAATACTTTCTAACATCTCAATCCCTCCTTTGTGTTGAATGTTATCAGAACATGAAATACTTGCTAACCTGCGTATCATCTGCAGCAAATGCACATCTGCACCTCAATGAAAAGTTGGTGAGTTTTTTTATTAAGTTGATATGGGATATCAAAATAGCTGCAATGTTTATAATCATTTACCTCATACTGGCTCACTGGCAAACAGAGCAGACCCAGATCAGACTGTCTCCTCTGTCAAACAATCTTACATAGCTCAGATTGAGACCGCAACGTTTGCACACCATAAAAATCCAGTCAATTAATGATATTCATATTCATCAGGACATAAATTTGTACATGAATATTCATGAGGTAAAGTGTTATTTGAGACATAATCCCCTAGATGCCCATTAAGCATCCTCATCCTCCTGTTATAAACTGGACATCATTTTGTCTCCTTGGCAATGTTCAACTCGAAAATAACAACATCAAAAACAAAACAAATCTAAATCTGCTCTTCAAACTCCCGACTTTTTGCCAATTTACCAGATTTTTTTTCCTCAAAAAAGAAAAAAAAAATGACACTGCAGATATTTTTGTTCCACACATACACCCTATAGCCAATCCTTAGATTCAGACGACAAGCAGCTGCTATGCACAATCTCATATCCTGTCCTTGTACCAGGACTACAAAGTCTTATCTAAACAGGCAATGTCTTAAATTATTGTATTTCTGTTGCCTTTTTATTCACAATACAGATCTACATTTAACTGCAATCCAGCCTTTCCTCTTTTTTAATGCTTATAATTCCTTTTTCTTTCCCTTTTTTTTAAAACACTACAAAATACCTGTCTTTAATTTTTAAACACAATTTCTTCATTTTTATATCATAAACACTTTTTTTTTTTTTTTTTTTCTTTCTTTGGACAAAACTTTCTATTTTCTATCTTTTATACACTTAACAATCTTTTGTCCATCTTTTTAACACTTAAAATATATCTCTTAGCCCTTTCCTTCATAGAGGACACCATGAAAAGACCTATGCGAACAGCATAAAACCAGATCAGCCTGCGAGTAACTTGCAGGCTGATCAGGTTTTATGCTGTTCGCTGCTCCTCAGTGGTCTGGAAATGAGTATTTTGTAATTAAATTTGGTAAGGTTAAACTGTGGTTTTCTGCAGATCAGGCTTTATGTGATACCTATTGAGGGCGTCAAAATGAGTATATATGAGGGAAAGGGTTAAACACTTAAGACATACAATCATTCTCCCAGTGTGTAACCCTGTTTACATTAACTAACCCTTTACCTCATGAATATTAATTTAATGTACATTCAATGGAACATAAAATAATGAATTTTTAGTTGTCATATGCAGACTGTGTAGAATCTGAGCTACAATATTGTATGAGCAAACAGGAGGCTTCTTCAAGGAGCTGTCTTACTTACCAATCAAAATATGTCTATATATTTCCTCGAGTGCCCAAACTGCGCCCCTCTAAGATTTAATTAGGAAATGCAACATAAATTAAATACATAGAATAAAAACTGCTCAAGTACCAATCAAATTCACATTGATACCCCCCAAAAAAATTTTTTAGACATAATTATTCACTCAAAATAACATTTAATACATTACGAGTCAAATATTATGCCATCATTTTGTGTGGTCCTAACTCCGCCCCCTAGGTGACGTCATAGCAGTTGTGAATTGTACACATATGACTTCCATTTATAAATATGTAAACACAGTAGATGGAATTTCCGAGACACTTTTATTTTAAACATTTGAGTGTAAAAGGGCCATTCTGCATGGAAATCATTTTGTATTAAGAAAAAATAATATAAAAAGAGTGGTGCGAGATAAAATTTGCAATATCTATCAGTTTGAATCAAAATTTCGAACAAAAATCATCCGAGTTTATTTACAGAAACATAGTAAAAAAAATCTCAGTCGCTTGCGCGTGTGATAAAATCTAGCGAAACTACGATAAAAAAAAAGGAAGGTGGCGGAGTAAGGACAGGGGCGCAGTTAGAACCTCTGACGATATATGAAGTAAAGGGTTAACCCTTTATTTCATACTGACTCATTTTAATGCCTAAATGGAAACAGAGTAGATGCGGATAAGACAGCTCCTGGATCGAGCTCTCTGATCAGTGTCTCCTCTGTTTGTTCATACAACATTGTAGCTCAGATACTACTCAGTCTGCATAGCAAAGAAAATTCCTTTTCATAATCATTTAATTAAGTAAACTAATTCTCATCAAGTCCTAAATTTGTACATGAATATTCATGAGGTAAAAGGTTAACTCACTGGTTGACTATAAAATTATTACACAAGATTCACTGTCAACCCTTCACTCCATTAATCATATTAAATTCAAACTCCACTGAAGAAAATCCATCAAGAAACAAATGATTTTAGTCCATATGAGAGAGCGCCCAATCTATAGATCAATGCCACAGTATGACATCCACTGCACATCATTTTATTACACAGCCACAGTACAATCTGTTGCAACACTGTCTCACAGGAAACTCCATCCGTTAGTCACAACTCTGTGGGAGCACTGCACACAATATAATTGTACTGGTACCCTGTCTGCCTTCCTACTCAATACTCCACCAACAGGATAAGGCATGGGAACCAGCTTTATCTCTTTTTCCATAACTTCCTGATCTAAATTTAAAATACCTCCTGCAACAGGGGCTTTACATCAACTTTATAGAGTATTTAATTGAACTCTAAATCATGATTGCTTCACAGAAACTAAAAGATAAGGATTTGTCCAAGTGAAGTAGGGATTTAGTTGACAGTAGATTTGGTAGTAATCAATGAATTGTCAATACCTGGAGAGAGAGTTTGTTTATAATAGGATTTTCCTTTAACCCTTTCCCTCATATAGACTCATTTTGACGCACTCAGTAGATACCACATAAAGCCTGATCTGCAGAAAACCACAGTTAAACCTTAACAAATTTAATTACAAAATCCTCATTTCCAGACCACTGAGGAGCAGCAAACAGCATAAAACCTGATCAGCCTGCGAGTTACTCGCAGGCCAATCTGGTTTTATGCTGTTCGCATAGGTCTTTTCATGGTGTCCTCTATGAGGGAAAGGGTTAATCTATTCAAATTGCCAATAAATCTATAAACTTTAATGAAATGTTGACCAGAATGTTAAAGAGGAAGAAAAATAAAGATCGGAATTCCAAGTTTAAGGAACATCACTGCTTGGCATTATAGTATGCAAATTTGGAAATATAAAATGAAAAGCAGTTAAAAAACTTCCACAAACAAACAAATGCACGTGAACCTTTTTTTCCAACAGTAACCTTTGACAAACATTTAGGGCAGGGCCACCCTGATGATAAATATTGATAGATAACACACTGTTTCTATTTCCATTAAACTCCTCAATGTTTGTTTGTTTGTTTTGCTGGGTTTAACATTTCAGTCATTTGGAGACTTCTGTAGTGCTCCATACTGTGGCATGATACCACACCCAGTCACATCTTCCTGACACCAGGCCAACCAGTCCTGGAACTATTCTTATATGCTGAGCAACAAGTAAAGAAGCTATATCAGTACCATTTTTTACTACTTTGGCATGTCCCAGCTGAAGACCGAACCCACAACCTCCCATTCAGTGGCTGACACTCTAACAACTTGGTCACCAGGGATGATATTATACTCCTTGAACTGATATTGCGATATTCTCCCATATTACAACCTGAGGCACTACGTAACCGGACAACTAAGGAACATGCAATGTTTGCATCACTATGAGCAATATTTGCATAGGCCCGGTCATTAGCAATTTAATCTCTGCACACATGGTATTTCCGGCATATTTACTGCTTAATTAATCAGAATATCACCAAAACAAACATGCAAAAAAACCAATGTAACGGTTGGAAAACCAATCAATCTGACACAGGGCTTTAAATATTAAATCAAACTTGCGACAGGATTTTTTTTTTTCCCCTCATCAGATTAGAAAGTCATGTAGACACATTTTGATGCATTGGCAAACAGAGCACACCCAGATCAGACTGTTCCTTCCAGCTGTCTGATTGGGGTCTCCTCTGTTTCCTCATAAAATATTGTAGCTCCGATTCTACGCATTTTGCATTGCAATGAAAAATACATTTCATAATTAATTTCATAAATTTCATTCATTAATCCATGGCATCTGCTGTTTTGAGGTTAAGACGGGCTAGATTCTCTTTCACAGTTTGATGCCATGTCTTGAAGACTTAGGTCGACCACCTGGGTTACAAGGTCTGAAATAGTGTGATATCTTTAAGACTTGGTTCCCAATCATGATTAGCTGCACTGTATAATTTAAATATCCCCTCAAAATTGCATATTATCTGCACTCTATGAACTTAAATGTAAATGGGGGACATTGATACTATGGTTAGGACCAGCTGTTCTTTGTAAGAGTGTTTGTTAGCATCAGGAAATGATAGGATGAAGAGGTTGTTAAGAAGTTGTATATGACTGTAGATAACTGGGTTGTCAAGATGATTGTCTCTTTAACCCTTTCCCTCATATAGACTCATTTAACCCTTTCCCTCATATAGACTCATTTAACCCTTTCCCTCATATAGACTCATTTAACCCTTTCCCTCATATAGACTCATTTAACCCTTTCCCTCATATAGACTCATTTAACCCTTTCCCTCATATAGACTCATTTAACCCTTTCCCTCATATAGACTCATTTAACCCTTTCCCTCATATACTCATTTTGACACACTCAATAGGTACCACATAAAGCCTGATCTGCAGGAAACCACAGTTAAACCTTACCAAATTTAATTACAAAATCCTCATTTCCAGACCACTGAGGAGCAGCGAAACAGCATAAAACCAGATCAGCCTGCGAGTTACTCGCAGGCTGATCTGGTTTTATGCTGTTCCCATAGGTCTTTTCATGGTGTTTTCTATGAGGGAAAGGGTTAAAGCCCCTCACTTCATATAGATCCTTTAGATTCATTTGAAAACAGAGCATACCCAGTTCAGATCGCCCTTTCAAAGAGCTGTGGGCAATGGATCCCCAGCTGTGATACCAAAGTCAATGGTAATCATATATCTCTCATGTGCAATGGCACTGTGTACATAGGAGCTGGTCCAGGACTGTATGGCCCAGTTTAAGAAGAATGTGACGCAGTGTGGTACCATGCCTCTTGTATAACACATGACACTGCTGTACAGCATCAGTCTCATATAGACAGAAGTCTTCAAATGGCTGAAATACTGTTGATGGGACATTACAGGTAATCCCATGCAAGCAGACATACAAGCAGTAAAATAATGAGTAGACATGGCATAACTCCTTATCTTTAAATGATATGTAAAGCTTTCTTTCTTTTCCATACAGACTGTGTAGAGTATGGGCTATAATATTGTATGAGCAAACAGAGAAGACCCTGAACAGAGAGCTCCTACAGAACACTCCCAGTTACACCTCCTTGACTCATCAGTGTAAGACAAAGATTTCCTGAGTGAAAAGGGGTCATAACTCTTGAAAAACTGTAAAAAAAAGAGACACGTCTTTTATTTATTCTTTCCTTGTTGTGGGGGGGGGGGGTCGTAACAGGACAATACAATGTGAATGATAACTACTTCAAATAAAATAACAACTGTCTATTAAAGTATGACTCTTTTTCAAACCTCCATCATCAAAGCACATGAATGCATCAAATCTAGCATAGGGTTTAATGATTTGCAGAAAACCATCTTGATAAAAATCGCTGAAACGAACTTCACGAATTCCAGTCAATATCACTAAGAGCTTTATCAGAGTATTATTAGAAAGCTTTTAACAAATCATTAAGCATGATCAAAATCAGATCCCTGTCATGATCCTGAAGTTTTCAAATTAAAAATGCTCTCATCTGTTGGGAGAATCAGTTCCCTTGATTTGCATGTTATATGCGCTGCGTCTCTTATAACGGTGATGTTGAAAACAACAATTACTCGCTGCTTCAGCATGAATCCTGCCCATATGCTGTGTTGTACTGCTATTTTCTCAACCAACAAATTTCATCCGAAAATAAATAATTAATTTCTTTGCTATAAACAATGCCAATGAAGGTTCAAAAGAATGAGGCCCTTTATTTTTGCTTGTTGCAGTTTACAATTACAGCATTACACGCAATGTACTGTTAAGAAAAACAATTTTAGAAACAGGAGTATACCTTGGAACACATGTTTCAACTGCTGAAGTGTGACAGAAAAAGTGTGACAAAATGTGACGGACAGACATATGGTCAGACAGACAGACGGACAGACAAGAAATGATCCCTATGTGTCACCTCTGCACACAGCAGGTGACAAAAAATATGTGTCCCCAATGATAGGGAAGGTGCCTTTTGAAGGACAAAAATGTCCTTTTCTTGAATTTGGAGAAAGAAAAACTCCCAGTTTTGGAATGATAAAACAAAGAAGACCCTGATCAGACTGCTCAATTCTTTCCTTTAAAATTGAAGAAAGTAAAAAATCTCCAATTTTGTATGCGCAAAAAGAGAAGACCCTGATCAGACGGTACCTTCCTTTTTTGGAAATAGGAAAGAAAAACTCCAATTTGAGTCTATATGAGGTAAAGGTCTAAGTGCTCAGCGACTTTCAAACACAGGGATGACAGGGCAATTTGGTATCTACAGAGACAACATGTAATTATTGCTGCTGGGTTGGTAAGAACCTCATCATCATGCTCTCAGGGTTCAGGAAATGGTGGCCAATTGCTGCCAAACTATCACGATTACAGCCTAATGGAGTTGGAGTGTCCTAGGGTCCCAGTCCTGGGGGTATTTCTCTGACTGAGGTCAGTATTGACCAATTGACCAGTCTTGGCTGTTTCATCTCCTTGACTGGTCAGTCTACGGACATTCGCCACTGTCTGCCTGTCGGACCTCTTGATTAAGACACTCATTTATGTACATGTCTCTAAATACCAAATATCAGCAAGAAATAATCACTCATGACAAAATAATGTCAAATTAAATTTTCACACAATACTAAACATGTTATCTACATTTCCCATGTCACCAAATGTTATTTGGATTTAATTCATTATTTAACCAATCTTAACTTTTTACCAAAATCAGAATTTTCATTCCCCAAACAGCTAGAAGTTGTTGGAATTTTTTCAAATTAGAAAATGTTGGCTAGAATTAATGCTGCAATATACTTTCATAATAATGAATCAGAACTCAGAAGTCTGTAAAGAACAAAGGGCCATAACTCATTCAAAATTCAGTGAATCATGATGTGCCAACAGTATGCGCAACTTGACTTCTAACTTATCAATCTTGTTAAGTTTCATCAAAATCTGACCAAAGGTAGCTGAGAAATAGGGCGGACAAATATCATCTACAGACGGACCAACCAACCAGACCGACCGGATTCCAATATATTCCCCGTGTACTTTGTATCTGGGGGGTATAATAAATGTTTTTCTCATATTGAAAAATACAAGATCATAAATCAAATTTAAGAACATTAAATGATAAAAGAAAAATTAGGACCTACCCCCACCACCCCTAAGTCAAATTCTGACAGTCCCTGGTGGGGAATATGGAACCAACTGTTTTGAACTTGGAGCTTCCAGCACCACACCACTCTTCAACACTAATCACAGCAGTGCAAGCCTACTGCATAACACCACAAATATATTTTTAAGCAAAGACACAAACTGCTGACAAAAGGGAACATGAAATATTATGAACAAAAAAACAACACTCATATACTATAATACAAAGAAACAAAGAGAAATAAAATCCTTAATAAATGGCTCAATTCAAATCTATGAATTCTACAATATACATGTCAATTTTACAATATATGGGTCAATTCAGGTCTATAAAGTCTACAAAGAAATTAATGATTTCAATATAAAGTCTACAAGAAATCAATGATTTCAATATAAAGTCTACAAAGAAATTAATGATTTCAATATAAAGTCTACAAAGAAATTAATGATTTCAATATAAAGTCTACAAGAAATTGATGATTTCAATATAAGTCTAAAAATCACCTCAGTTTGCATCAAGAACCTTAACTATACCCTGTATTGCTATTATGCTCCCTTCAATTATCTCCCTTGTTTTAAAACGTTTGAGTAGAGCAGAGTCCATTATATCATATACCAACATAAGAAAGCTTTAAAAAAGAAAAAAAGTTTACAACCTATAAAAGATACATAAAAACATTGAACTACTTAACACATATTGAGGGTTGTTTGCAAAACTGTTCCATCTCCTTCTATTTTTATATGCACTTAAATTAGCCTTCACAGTCAGCCATCAATATAGAAAATATTGCCTGCATTTCATGTCACATCTGAACCAGAGATTCTCCACCCCTCAAAATCAAAAGCAACTTAAATCATTTTTTTGAAAATCATTTTTCCTCTGTAAGTGTATTTTTGCTTTATCATAATAAATTCTGAAGAAAAAAAAGTGCCTTTCATGACAGATATTTTTCCCTCCTTCTGGTAAATTGGCTGTTTTAAGAGTTGAATATTTCAGAAAATATAGGACTCAAAATCTTTACCACAAAATTAAGCCAAATCTTCCGATGTTTAATGAATTTTGCCTCAAAGTGAAAAAAAATTGCAACTATGTTATTAAAAGCCTGTTCCAGCAGATTTGTTTTTAATTATATCTATGGGGATACTGAATTTGGGGATTTTTTGAGTTAAGAAATACCTCAATTTGAGATGTTTAATGAAAAACAAGCAAGATCATACATCAAAAGTCACCCTTATAGAAATAATCATGCTATAGGACAGATAAGGACACCTCACACCAGCACAGTGATCCACATGATCAGTCTGACAACAGTAACCAAGGGGCGGAGACTTACATGATCCCTGGCTGATCCACTGGTGCCTGCAGGTGTCCTAGCAACCGCTCGTTGCCGTAGACAACAGAAAGACCACGGTCCCCATTCTGTGGGTGGTCAACATCTCGTTTGATGACTAATCCTGAAATGATATAAATACAGAAAATGTAAGACATACATATTCAGCAGACATATTAATTGTGTTCAAGGTTTCTATACTATATGCTATCTCACAGTTAGCCAGCTTCAGTTATATACCCCACAGACAATATTTCATATATCTAGGGACTTGTTTACATAAGATAGATCTTTGGTATAAGACCACCTAGCTATTAAGACCACTCCGCTATTAAGACCACCTTGCTATTAAGACCACCTTGCTATTAAGAACACCTCGCTATTAAGATCACCTCGCTATTAAAGAACACCTTGCTATTAAGACCACCTCGCTATTAAAGAACACCTTCGCTATTAAAGACACCTGCTATTAAAGACACCTCGCTATTAAGATCACCTGCTATTAAAGAACGCCTCGCTATTAAGATCACCTCGCTATTAAAGACCACCTAGCTATTAAGAACACCTCGCTATTAAGACCACCTTGCTATTAAGACCACCTCGCTATTAAGATCACCTCGCTATTAAAGACCACCTCGCTATTAAGATCACCTCGCTATTAAAGACACCTCGCTATTAAGATCACCTCGCTATTAAAGAACACCTCGCTATTAAGATCACCTTGCTATTAAAGAACACCTCGCTATTAAGATCACCTTGCTATTAAAGAACACCTCGCTATTAAGATCACCTCGCTATTAAAGACCACCTCGCTATTAAGATCACCTCACTATTAAAGAACCTTCGCTATTAAGATCACCTCGCTATTAAAGAACACCTTGCTATTAAGATCACCTCGCTATTAAAGAACACCTCGCTATTAAGACCACCATGCTATTAAAGAACACCTCGCTATTAAGATCACCTGGCTATTAAAGAACACCTCGCTATTAAGATCACCTCGCTATTAAAGACCACCTAGCTATTAAGACCACCTCGCTATTAAAGAACACCTTGCTATTAAGACCACCTCGCTATTAAAGAACACCTCGCTATTAAGACCACCTCGCTATTAAAGACCACCTTGCTATTAAGACCACCTCGCTATTAAGACCACCTGTTTAAACACCTCGCTATTAAAGCACACCTAGCTATAAAACTACCGAAGAACTCATCTTGGGAATCAAATACTTCTAAGCCCTGTTCTGACTAGGCAAAATTCACAATTAAGACCACCTAGCTATCAAGACCACATATTGCTGGAACTAATGGTGGTCTTTACAGTGAGGTTTTACAGTATAATGTCTCAATGTGGTATCAGGAACAGTAAACAAGTTATATTTTCAACCACCACTATTATACAATATAACTAAAGAAGCATACATTCTTATATATATCAAAAGCAAAAATCATAAAAAAACTTGAAATAAGTACCCAATCTTTGTACAATCCTGCACTACAATCAAGTGAATATTTCAGTTTCTCTGTACAATATATCTACATGAATGATTAATATACTGCTGCTTGACACACAGTGTATCCCAGTGTATCAATACAGGATGGTCAGCTGTCACATTACTGAGGTAAATATGCTATAACATCTGATTAATCCAGCAGATTGACTCCAACTTTCTATTATAGACCCCCGCATGTTGCAGAAGACAACAATACCTATATACATGTACCATTTCATAGCACAAACAACAATGAATACCACATATACTATGAAAAGTGAGTCCAGATGTTGGAGGTATATGAAAATCTGTTAATTGTATATAATTTCCTTTAATTATATACTTCATTATTTAAAATAACTTGCAAATAATCAATTTACCAACACTGATCCCTAAAAACTTACTGATAAACTTAAGATTCTTCCCCTTTACACTCCCCCCACCCATTATAATAAATCCCTTTAACAATGGGAGATCACTCAAGAATTACTATATCCATTGATTGCAAGAGTTGTGTTCCTTCCAATAAAACTCAAGAAATGCAGACACACCTGGTATTTACAGTCAGTCATTTCTTTTTATTTTATTTTTCTTCATGAAGAAGATCCTTGGTACATTTCATGGAAGATAATTTATACCGTGGAGCAAATAAAGTGAGGAAAAAAAACAACATTCAATTTAGCTTAAAAAGACTGCTGAAAATTAAATTTTGCTGTTTTCTTCCTTATTTAGTCACAAATTGTTTACAGTAAATACTGTATTCAAGTATAAGACATGAAAAGATTATCTTTATACTAGAGAGGTTATTGTAAATTTATACATTGTTCACTTCCTGGTAGAAACCAGCTTCTGTATTTAAGCATGATTTTAATATTTAAACTCATTGTTTGATTTGAGTTTGCAATCAAGATCTTACTGTTCTCAAAAACAAACTGTATTGAAGAATGCTGCTATTAGTATATGATTATATGACTAAAAAGTAGTCATTTGACTATATATAAATTTAAGTATTATATTTGAAGATTGGCCTGAAGTCATGATGGATTTAAGGCATAATATCCATCATACAAAGTCTGCGGATTCTCCACCATTTGTATGTTTAACAGTGAACAATTTCATCAAATGATGAATTTGTTGTATATCCATGAATTCCATGCATCACATACCTAATTCAGAAATCAAATGTACTGGAGTAATGGTCAAGTTGCAACACTCCCGAAACCCCAGCCCTGACTTCTTCCTATAACTGAGATGAACAAGCTAATGTTCAAATGTATTAAATGTCAGAGTATATTTTACAAAAAGTGACTTTTTTGAGCAGGTGTTCACAGCAGAAAGCAGCTGTGTACAACTAATCAGCCTTGGTCTTCAATGTTATGTCCTTAATATACACATACAATAACAAGCGCTATGTTCAAATGAACATCATGCCCCAACAAGGGGCCTTAGACCTTGAGGGTCAAGGTCATTAGGTCAAGGTCACCTGGCGGGTAGAGCTCATCAAGGTGCATACACTTGTAAAGTCTGAAGGCTTGTAGGTGGAACAGGTGGAAGGTCTTCCATGTTATGGTCAAGGTAAAAATTAAAGACCAAAAACAATATCCCCCACCCCCACTCACCCCTAAATCTATTGATGCGGGGACATTAAAATGCATAGATCCAAAGTTATGAAAATCCCCTGATCTCTTTCACCTTGGTAAACAACAGTTTTCTCCCATTTAATGCTTAAGGTCCAGTGGGGGCTTCCATTTCATCTCCAGGAATTAACACTAAAAGTAATCTAAATCAACTTGATTCCCAACCTAAGTTACCTTAGTACATGACATTGTATTCCATGCATTACCTGGGCAAAGACTAAAATCACTTTCTGGATCCAATACATCATAAACAATTTGAACTGCTGCCTCTGTACAGAATGATGTTCCCCTCATTCTCCAATTGTACACCACCTGCACTACCTCCCCCCTCTCTCTTTCCCTTCTTTTGATTCCATAATCATAAGCTTCTTTCAGTTTTCTCCCAGAGGCCTACAGACTTACATAAACAAAGCTTTGAAATGTTAAGGCATTGCAGCCTCAGAACTCTGGTCTTAAATTCAACAAAAGATGATGGTTTTCCCCTTCAACCTTTAACCCTTTCCCTCATTTAGACTCATTTTGACGCACTCAGTAGGTACCACATAAAGCCTGATCTGCAGAAAACCACAGTTAAACCTTACCAAATCTAATTATAAAATCCTCATTCTCAGACCACTGAGGAGCAGCGAACAGCATAAAACCTGATCAGCCTGCGAGTTACTCGCAGGCTGATCTGGTTTTATGCTGTTCGCATAGGTCTTTTCATGGTGTCCTCTATGAGGGAAAAGGTTAAAAAGTGCTGACATCTTACCTCAAGGTGAGAAACCCTGTATCAATTATTAATACCCACAGAGGTAAACATCTTTATTCTGTATAGTACTGTAAACTATCAACATTTCTCTCTTCCAATACCGGTGGAATACCTCCACCTTCTAACCTTCTATCTACCTCTTGATAAAAAAAACACCAGTCCTGGACCCAATATCATGGAAGCTAAATGATGTTGCTGAGAAAACCATTTTCCCACAGAAAACCATTCTTGCCACAGTATTCAAGTCAGGTAGAAATGTCCAGCTAATTATCTTTCCCCTCATTTTAGCTATATAAATCAAGTTTATATTGCACTGAAGACAGGATAGGAGGACTCTCAATACACAGATACTGGGTAGAGCCAGCAACCAACTACAAGCAATCCTGAAGATTTTACCACTTATATAGACCTTGCAATTTCTAGAACATAGATAAATGAATAAATGTACCCATGAAATTCCCTTAGGTACATAATCAACAAAATTTAATGAAAACGATTGATTGATTTTTTTAAGTTTACCATAGCTGCGACAGTTTTTAAGTCATATAGCCATGTTCAACTAATTACAGGTGGAGGAAGACCCTAAGCGCACTGAGGCATCCAGGTAGAACCACCAACCTACCACATGCAAGCTGAAAGGCAAATCCACACATGAAAATCCGAATGACACTGCTGGGACTTGAACCCAAGCAGTGAGGGGCTGGTGAGTGTTAAAGTTGGCGACTTTACTCTCTCAGCCATGGAGGCCCCAATGTCAACGAAAATTATAATTTTACAGTAGTATGCAAATGACAAATGTATATAATTATGGTTCTTTGCTGATTAACAAGATGGACATTTTCCAAAAGCTTCAATCTTATTTCTTTTGCTTACTTGGAAACATCTACCTCTCAACAATTCCTGTGTTATACATTTGACGCCCAAGTTAAAGGTCTTGTTAAACTACCAAATTTAATTAAAACATTTCGCACCTGAGGGAGGTCTACAGCCTGAAGCGATGTTTTTATGCTTTCGATAGGCTCATTGCCTCTTAACCAGTTGCATGAGGAATCAAAGCCTATCAAACTATTTCATATCATAAAAACATGTATGCTACTACTGAATTGTGTCATCTAGCCTGAAGCAGAGTGACTTTTCTGTGGCCATTCTACGATCAGGGCTCAACTTCCTGCTAATTCCAGCATTCAATGAGAGAAAATTGAGACCTTCAAAACTGAGGTTACTGCAGTAAAATCAATTCAAATTAAATTATTTTAATCATCAGACTAGTGGCTAGTCCACAGTCATTTACCCTTCATGTCTCAAAAGACATGAGATTTCATTTTATATAATTAAAAATTAAAAAAAATTAAAGAAGAAATAGAAATAATATTTTTAATGAACATATATATTTCGGGGCTGAAATGTAAGAGTTACTCATGAATTGTTAACCAAGCATCAAACAGACAGACATGCATACTGATATAACCTCTCTCCTGTGGCAGTGGTACTAAATATTACCTACTCAGGCAAACAGTTATAAAAAAATCAGAAAAAGTCTCCTGTTTCTGTCATATCATTAAATAAGTAAGTAAATGAGTATGTCCAATACAGTCTCCATTGTGTAACTTGGTGTTGTTTTGGGGTTTTACTGTTGCTGTGACAATAATTTGGTCATACAGTAACGGCAAGCATATAATAAGTAAAGGAAAAGGTCAAGGGCAGAGGCACCCTGATAGAATCAACAGAGAGGTCAAGGGCAGAGGCACCATGATAGAATCAACAGAGAGGTCAAGGGCAGAGGCACCCAGATAGAATCAACAGAGAGGTCAAGGGCAGGGGCACCCTGATGGAATCAACAGAAAGGTCAAGGGAAGGGGCACCCAGATAGAATCAACAGAGAGGTCAAGGGCAGGGGCACCCTGATGGAATCAACAGAGAGGTCAAGGGCAGGGGCACCCTGATAGAATCAACAGAGAGGTCAAGGGCAGGGGCACCCAGATAGAATCAACAGAGAGGTCAAGGGCAGGGGCACCCAGATAGAATCAACAGAGTCCTCATATGAAGTGTCTGTGTGACTTGACTGGTGTCTGTGTGACTTGACTGTATCATTGTGACTTGACTGGTGTCCGTGTGACTTGACTGGTGTCTGTGTGACTTGACTGGTGTCTGGTGTCTGTGTGACTTGACTGCTGTCCGTGTGACTTGACTGGTGTCTGTGTGACTTGACTGGTGTCTGTGTGACTTGACTGGTGGGGAGCTATATGATACTGAGGTCAGTGACTACTCAGTGACAGAAGCCCCTTATCACTGAATGCTTAGTGTTGACAGATCATCAGGAGGTGATTTAATGGGTTAAGGTAATCCATCCATCATTACATTGTGATCATGGTCCATCAAGTGATCATAGGAATTTTTTGGTAATTGCAGGCCTTTATAGACTTTCAGCAAAAGAGCCTTAAACTCCAAATCAATGAATGTTATTGCATCTGTGCTGAATAAAGTCTTTTTAACCTTTTAAAGAACCATGACTATAATGATGAATGGATTCCTTAAATGGACGAGATACTAAGACAAACTTCCTACGATACCCCTAACCAAGAGCAGCTGGCTGATCAAGGTCTCATCTGTTTGCTCATACAAAATAGAAGCTCAAAACCTCAGCACAGTCGCCGCATGGCAAAGAAAATCCCACTGCTTTATGAAGTAAGCTATCCAGATTAGTGGTCAACACACACATTGGACTTTAACCAACACAACCCACGTTTGATCCCTTAACCCTTTCCCTCATATAGACTCATTTTGACGCACTCAATAGGTACCACATAAAGCCTGATCTGCAGAAAACCACAGTTAAACCATGCCAAATTTAATTATAAAGTCCTCATTTCCAGACCACTGAGGAGCAGCGAACAGCATAAAACCTGATCAGCCTGCGAGTTACTCGCAGGCTGATCTGGTTTTATGCTGTTCGCATAGGTCTCTTCATGGTGTCCTCTATGAGGGAAAGGGTTAAAATAAGGTCAGTCTTACGTTGTGTCTAAAAGGTGTTTTATTTACCCATTCTAAGGTTTCTTACCACATTTAGGACCCCCATCAGAGCCAGTGAGAAGATTCATAAGCTAAATATATTTCTATGCAATCATTGTATAATTAAATGTTTAAAATTCATTTCTTTCCAGGATAATTACCACTGTTGCTATAATTTAGAGTGATTTCAACTGGTTCCCTTCTCCATCATATAAGAGGCTGAGTCTCAATGCAGAGCTGGTTACCAGACGTGGACACGTACATCACTGTATCCCATTTAACTAATGAACACCCCCCCCTCCCAACTTTCAACTCAGAAATGAACAATCACACTCTTTCACCCACAATGGATTGTCTAGGAACCTACTGGCTTCACTTGAGAGATTTGTCTGTCACGTCCTCATCCTAAAAGCTGGGCCAAGGCCAACAAACCCAGCACAGGGGAGATGCTTCACACCATTCTCTGGTCAGATAAGTATTTCCAGCATAGACAGGATCCATTTAGCCAATCTTACTAATAGTCAGAGTTTTCCATTTTGACACTCAAATTCTCTAAATGACACCCAAAAAATTAAGAAAATTTGCCATTGTTTCTAAATATCACCGGACCCCCATTTGAAAAGGGGGAGGGAGAGGAGGATCCTGCTTTGTGCTGAGTAATACTTAAATATTTATGGACATATCTCATAAACCTTGTTTTCCTTAAAAAATAAATATTTCATCACATAAGTTCATAAATATTAATGTCAACAATCTTTTTCATAAGTATTTTGTAAAACAAGAACATATGGTTCCAAAAAGCATTATTTGAATATATATGGTTCAAAAAAGCATTCTTTGAATATTATTATTTGAGTATAATTTTGATTCCAAACCAAGGACTGATTGAATATATGATACAAAATGCACTATTTGAGTAAAATTGTGTTTCCTACAAGGACTACTTGAACATAGAGTTCTATAAAAAGCTCTAATTGAGTGCCTGGATATGTGTTTTCCATGACATCATTCATTATTTAAATAATTAGAAAGGTATTAGATAGTACTGAAATCCACTTATCCACATCTAATTTGTCACTCATCTCTCCAAAGACAGGATGTCTGTAACCTGATTTGACATAAGAAATACGTTGTACTGAGGTTCAACTTAAGAAGTGGTGATGATTGCCAACTTCTAAGAAATCAACTCAAGATTCACTGATTGGGAGAATTAGTAAGTGACCTTGACTGATCATATTCAATCTATTCAATTAATCAGACACAGCAGCAAAAGTTTTATGAACTTTTTTTCTCATAAGGAAGTTTTTGAACGAATATTTTGGGCACAAGATGTTAATTTTTTACTACCTCATGTTTTAAAATAATTCCGTGTAATGAATTCAAATGTTAATAGATACCACCCACTTCCCTTTTTAAACCTTTACCTCATGAATATTCATCAAACAAGAGCTGTCAGAGGACAGCACGCTCGACTATTCAAAATGCTTGTTGGTAAATCAAATGAAATCTATTTAAATTCTTGCCCTTCACATACCCTGTACAAAAATGATAAACTTTGATAGTCTGATACCCCTTAATATTTTTATGATGTCTAAAATCAATCCCATGCCTAGTTACTGAGACATAAGCACAATAACACTGTGCATGCAAAACTTTAACCAAAAATCCAAGTTAGAAAAGGGCCATAATTTGTATCAGTCCAAAAGTTATCCTCCTTAGTTTTCTGAAGTCCCTGAAGACACTCCTTAACTTTCTTGTCAATTCCACAAGCAATTTCTGAGATATAAGATGGATAGTAGCTTGAATGGAAAAATTTGACCAAATTTCTAAGTTAAAAGGGGGTCATAACTTGCAATATATTCCATCAAAAGTTATCTACCTTGATAGTATGATACTCCTTAACATATTAAAGATGTTTAAAATCAATCACATGACTGGATACTGAGATGTATGCATGAAAGTAACTTGCATGCAAAACTTAAACCAAAAATTGC
This sequence comes from Solen grandis, assembly GCA_021229015.1. Taxonomy (NCBI): domain Eukaryota; kingdom Metazoa; phylum Mollusca; class Bivalvia; order Adapedonta; family Solenidae; genus Solen; species Solen grandis. Next base: position 32,875,179 of record CM037792.1, read on the forward strand.
AAATATTATCAAAGTTATCTACCTGAAAGTATGATACCCCTAAACATATTAAAGATGTTTCAAATCAATCACATGACTGGATACTGAGATATAAGCATGAGAGTATCTTGCATACAAAACTTAAACCAAAATTTCTAAGTTAAAAGGGGCCATAATTTGTAATATATCCCATAAAGAGTTATCTACCTTGGTTGTCTGATGCCCCTGAACATATTCATAAACTTCCAAGTCAATACCATGAATGGTTATTAAGATACAAACTAGATAGTAGCTTGCACGCAAAACTTTAACCAAATTTTCTATTGCATGCAAAACTTTAACCAAAATTTCTAAGTTAAAAAGGGGCCATTATTCATATTAAATTCAGTCAACAGTTATCTACCTTGGTTGTCTGATGCCCCTGAACATATTCATAAACTTTCAAATCAATACCATGAATGGTTATTGAGATATAAGGTTGATAGTAACTTGCATGCAAAACTTTAACCAAAAGCTGCAACACCAACACCGACGCAAGGGCGACTACAATAGCTCTCATATTCTCCGAATAGTCAAGCTAAAAATTATACATATTCATGATTTGACGAGTATTAATTTTCTGAACTTTAAGTGGTTTATGAAACAATTACTTACCTTTGCCATGGCTGTAGAACCTGAGCTACAATGTTGTATTAGGAAACAGACGAGACCCTTATCAGACAGCTACAGATTGCCAAGGTGTCACAATAAGACTACATGAGGTAAAAGCTTTAGATATGATCAATACTATTTTGACTAAGTTTAAATATAGGACATCGAAATCGAAACTTTGAAGATTTTCCTATGAAGGAAGCTTGATCAATAAAGATTACAAGTGAGATTTCTTCTGAACTCAGGTAACTAAGTGCACGTGACACAGGGATTATAAGTCCCCCTGTTGTGCACATACCATTTACAGCCTAGAACAAAGTCAGTCATCCAGTGCAGCACTTCAATATAACTCTTGTTTTAGACCCTTACCTCATGAAAATTCATGTACAAATTTTTGACAAAATGAATATTAATTTTGTTTGTTTGTTTATTGGGTTTAACGTCCTACCAACAGTATTTCAGTCATTTGGAGACGATGTCTACTTGAGACAGATATAGTGCTGCCTCACTGCAGTATCACACTGTAGACATGAGGCATGATACCACACCCAGTCACATTATCCTGACACCGAGCCAATCAGTCCTGCAACTACCCTTATATGCTGAGCACCAAGCAAGGGAGCTATAACAGTACCATTTTTTACGACTTTGGTATGTCGTGGCTGGGGATCGAATCCACGACTTCCCACTCCCGAGGCGGACGCTCTAACCACTCAGCCACCGTGAATATTAATTTTCTGAACTTCAAATGGTATATAAAACAATGGAAATTTTCATTTGTCATGCTAACTGTGAAGAGTCTAA
>CM037792.1:32876712-32926712 GCA_021229015.1 Solen grandis
ACTATCTTACAGTTGGTCAACAATTTTTTTTAGCTATCTCTAAATATGCTGTGATACACTACACAGGAATAACTGGTCCAACTGTCATCAAAATATGATAGTTTACACCTAATGCTTCAAAGTCAATGTTAGATTTCAACCCTGACATCAGTTCCTTTGGTGAGCATCACATCCCTGTTTTATCATAGCGTATTAAATACAAGCAGGGAACCAAGTTGCACCTGTATGCTCTGTATACACCTGTTTGCTCTGCTCACATGAGCAACTGTGTGCTGTGACAGACCACAGGGCAGGTATATGCCTTGTCTAATGGCAAGTATAAAAGTCAAAACTTCATATATTTTATTGTTTTCTTTTAAGAGAAGATCAATTTTTCTGAGTTTTTTATTATGAAATATTCTTAAATAAAAATCTGCAAAGAAGGACATGACAGTGTGGTAAAGACAAACTGAGAGACAAAGAGGCCTGAGGTGTTATGTCATTGGATTAACCTGCCAGGGAAAGAAGCACAGCGTCTATGAAACTAACAGGACAAAATAATCCCCTTATTAATACAAGGGAGAGTGAATTTTTCTCCCCCCAGCATCCTTAAAATATAAAATCATAACACAATAAAACAAAGCACAAAGGCAGACTGACATACAATGAATTTTCAAATGAATATATTACAATGGGAGAAAGAAAATCTGAGGTAACTGGATCTACCTAATTGTACTACCCTTGATTGTTAAAGCCAGTAGTTTTTTTTTTACCTCCCCTTGAATATAGCATTTTAATTTATCTTCAAACTAACATAGACTTAAATAAAACCCCTAAAACCTTCATATCTAAAGCACATTTTTCATAAAAAAAAAAATATTTTGAAAACAAGAATTATCTCTGGCCTTAGAAATGCTTAACATAACTTTGATAAATAAGTATTTTTTATAATTTATATTTTAGTAATTGTGTTAAAATGAATATCAACTAATGTGGATTTTGAATTCCCCAAGTTGTGTTGCAGGACATACATAGTATGTGTATATTTAGAGAGGCTGCAGCACTTTTCCATAAATCATTGTACCCGTGGGTCCAGCCCCACCTGTTTCCATGCCGACGCCAGTACGTTCAGCTACCGGGGGGCCGTATCACAATCCACAGTCTCCAAACCCCGTGTTACCACGGCAACTACACTTCACTCAACACATTAACTCTTCACGAAAATAAAACAGCTTCTTTCATCATTTTTATAGTGTAGAACTTTCTCTTCCCTTCCAGTCTTTATTTCCAGTATATATAAAATATGTTGACGATGCTTCTTGAACGCCCCTTCTTCATTAACATCATCACCAAAAGATCACTTTGAACGTCCCTCTCTCAAAGAGGAATCACAAAGTCTTATCCTATTTCAAAACGTTGACTTGAAAATCGGCTTCCCTCCTAAGCCAGGAGGCAAAATGACTGAAACTTAACAATCAGCTGAAGCCGTTATTTATCTGTTAGTCAGAAGATAGCGTATATATTCACACATCTGTAAAAATAAATCACATATATGCGTCCAGTTGTTCCAAGTCAATACTATGCAAGCCACTAGCACTGCAGTACTCAGTATCCGAGCTCTGAAAAGTAAAGAGAACATCTGTATAAGCACTTGTAAGAAAATTACAAACCAATTCTGTCTTTTGGTAAAAGATATCTTTAATTTCCCTTTCTTAATAAACTAAATGATTTTAATCAAGAGAATATACAATGTTTTTATTAATTTACCCTTTACATCATGAGTACTCTTGTCAAATTTTTGACTTGATGAATAGCAATTTACTTAATTTCAAACAAACTATAGTACATGTAACAGTGGAATATTCCTTGGCAACATTTTGTTATGTTTGAATATCTTGGTGAAGACCGAAAGCTGATGCAACGAAGCCTTATCTAGATTTCAAGGATTTAACCCTTTCCCTCAGAGGACACCATAAAAAGACCTATGCGAACAACATAAAACCAGATCAGCCTGCGAGTAACTCGCAGGCTGATCAGGTTTTATGCTGTTCGCTGCTCCTCAGTGGTCTGGAAATGAGGACTTTATAATTAAATTTGGTAAGGTTTAACTGTGGTTTTCTGCAGATCAGACTTTATGTGGTACCTATTGAGTGCGTCAAAATGAGTCTATATGAGGGAAAGGGTTAACAGTTTGACTGTTGATATAGCCCAAAATATAAGTCCCGATGTCTCAAACTTTTTATGTCAGTTCCTTCAACTTCGACTTATCCAACTTCTACTGTTCTAAGTTTTAAGTGATTTATTTTCCACTTGGATCCTTACATTTCAATTCATTTGCATACAGAACAGACCCAGATCAGACAGCAATTATTAATTTGGAAATAGATATTTCAAAGATACATGAGGTATTAATATCAGAGAACTCAGTCTTTGGTCTCATGGACAGTTAACATGATGGCAAAACACAGATATCCCTGCCCTGAACGTTTGTTGAATGCTTCATGAACTAAAGAAACTTCTAAAAGCAAGGCTCCTATTCATTTGGTTGTCAGAGCTAAGTTACAATTTTCATTTGATAAACCGAAATGCATATTCATTTTCAGGCAGATCAGGATCAAATTAATTAGCTTCCTAAAGGCAATTAGCATTAGCTGGTCAATAAGTAGACAATTTGTGCCAAATGGTTTACGAGCATTCTATAGTCAATTAACATCAACTAGCATCCAAGGGTCAATTAGCATCTGAGGTCAATTTTCATCCAAGGCCAATGCACATTTGATGGCCAATTAGCATCCGAGGGTCAATTAGCGTCCAAAAGTAAATGAGTATCCAAAGGTCAATAACTATCAGGTGTTCAATAAGTGTTCAATGGTCAAATATCATCCAAGGGTCAATTAGTCTACAATGGCCAATTAGCCTCTGAGGGTCAATCAGCATTCAAGGATTAATTAGCCTAAAATGGCCAATTAGCCTCTGAGGGTCAATCAGCATTCAAGGGTAAATTAGCCTACAATGGCCAGTTAGCCTCTGAGGGTCAATCAGCATTCAAGGGTTAATTAGCCAACAATGGCCAATTAGCCTCTGTGGGTCTATCAGCATTCAAGGGTAAATTAACCTACAATGGCCAATTAGCCTCTGAGGGTCAATCAGCATTCAAGGGCCAGTTAGTATCCTAAGCTTTATTTCAATTAGCCTGCAACAGTCATTTAACAACCAAAGGTCAATTAGCATCAATTCAATTCAATTCAATTCAATTCAATTCAATTCATTTTATTAGCATAAACATTACAATGTCATTGCCAGTATAAGACTTGGCGGTATAATACAAACTATGCATATGGAGAAAAGCATGAACATGAATGTCAACAACAAAGTTAACGTATACAGTTATCATAATTAGAGAGAGAGAGAGATTTATAATATACTGCGGGATCAAATATATATACACGTTTTAAGAAAAATATATGTAATTTATATTATATATATCATACTAACATATTTGTTCAGCGTGCAAAAACGTATATTTATATGTCAGTTTCTGCCCTTTTCAACATACCAAGGTATACAAATTTTGCTAATTTTATTAATGAGCCTTGTTGTAAACATGCTAATAAAGTTTTAAATTTATTCAATGTAGGCCAAGAACAATAATATTTCGGAAGGAGAGAATTGCGTAAATCCCTATAAAATGGACAGACTAATAAAAAGTGGTATTCATTTTCAATTTTACCCATCGAACATTTTTTACAAATTCTTTCATCTCTATTTATGTTTCTAGGTGGTCAAAAAGCGTCCACTCACCTAGTGGTCAGGAAGGGTGCCAGAAGATTGGCCGTGGTGGACACAAACACCAGTATCACAGCTAGAAGGGCCAGGACCACGTTGATCAGCTTGGTCAGTATGGTGCGAAACGTCACGTTCTCAACCATCTCCATGGAGATAATCTGTTGTTGTTGTTGCTGCAGCTCCATCTTTGTTATCTGTCAACACAGGCACATGCTTAGTACTGTTCAGATATGGAAACATTAAGTAAGTAAGTAAGTAAGTAAAGTCTTTACTTAAAGTGGAAAACATATTTGGCATAAACCAATCTTCCATATGGTCCACACACCATGGAGGCTTAATGTGATATTTCATCAATTGTACACATTTTTAAATCATGTGACACTTAATTGCATAAAAAAATCATTTAAAAAGATTTTATTGTTTCTGAAAAATATTTTGTTTTACAAAATATTATAGGGTCAGTAAATCCAGTGTGTGTGTGATTTAACATTTTTTTAATACCATCTTTTTATTCTATTATCCGATGGTATACGTGGACTTGAATTATATACATGTACTATAATCATTCATATTAGTTTGCTAATGGTTCTTTTCCAGAAACCCTTAGAAATTAACCCCTAAAATAGTGCTAAGACCAATCCAAATCATCAGAATAGAGAAGGCCTGTAATATCTAATTATCAAGAAATGCATTTTGAGGGTGGACTGCGAACCTTTTCTGAGTGTATCTAAATATAGAAGGAAGCGGAACATGACAGCTACCTATTCCAAGTGTATCCAGATATAACAAGAGTGTTCTTTGGAACACATGTGTTACCTGCTGAAGGCATGATGGAAAATGTGTGACATACAGACAGATGGACAGACAGACGGCAGAAAAAATGACACCTTACAGCAGGTGACACAAAAAGGAGATAGAACATTTTTTGCAGTCAACCCTCAATTTACAGGCTGAAGGTCCTACCCGTGTCTGACAGTTCTCCAGAAGATCCTGGATGTCGGAGGTGCGCTCCTCCAGTCGGTACTCGATCTTTTCCTCCATACTGCTGATGTCCTGAAATACACAAACATAATATGTCATAATCCCCAGAAACAATGACCTACCTGGTCTTGTGTTGGTGTTGTGGACTTTACCATAACGGAAACAGTATCTTGTAGTCATACAGAGATGTTCAGCTAATTACAGCCGAAGGAACACACTGAGCGCACAGAGACGTAAAGCTAAAACCATCAACCCACTGAAATCCAGCTGGGAGGCCTCTTCATATGAAGAATTGTATGTATCCATTTTGGGATTCAAACCCGCAGCAGTCAGGGGCAATTAAAACCATTCAGCCATGAAGGCCTGCTTGGTCATGCATATAGAATCGTACACAATCATGTGACCAGTCATGTGACCAGAGTATCTGGTGCATATTCTGTGTGTTTATTACCATGCCTGCAGTGTGGTGATGCACCAATCCCCTTCACAGTGATCTCCACTTTACATAGATCTGCATTTTCTGAAATTTCCATTCATTTCAAATACATACTTGAATAAAAACAAAACATTTAAGATGATTTGTACCCCTACATCCTATTTTGTCTACATGCAAAGTGAGTGTAGACATGAATTGCTGGGAAAAGAGGGATTCCTCTATAGCCCCCACATCTGTGAGGCAGGGGTATCAAAAGAGTTTAAGTGTTTGTTTTTTTTTGTGGTTTTTTTATCTTATTTTTTTGTATGTTTTTTGTTATTTTAACTGTTTTATTTGAAAATCATGCAATTTTGGTTTTAGTGCTGTAACAGAGGTGTGTATTCTAGAAGGTGTGCATGAAATAAAACAATGTGACCCAACCTCAGTGTTTCAAATTCTGGGCCAATTTTCATCTTTCTTTATAAACAAGCAAAATGTTCACTAGCCAAGAATACTTTTTTCCCTATACGCTGTCAAATTTAACATGTCCAATATCAACTGCACCAGCCAAAACCCTTTGGGCTAAAGCTAATTTCACTTATACCTACTGTCACATGACAACAGTAAGGGATTGTCTATCAAAATGACATGCAAAGAGATATTTAACATTTCCAGGAAGTATCAGCAACACAAAGCAATAAGTTGTCAGGATTTATTCATTTCCGAAGCATTAGGTCTGTCTGTAAGTGAATCAAATAAACTCTTAACAATTTTTAATTTATTATGGCGTTAAGATATGTTTTTCTTAACCATTTAGAGGCCCAAAGTACTATATTACGTTTGAGTCCAAAATTAGAAACACAAGTTATCACCTGCACAAGACTTTGTCTACTTTTCAAGGAGAGGACATAAAAAATCAGCTAAATATAAACCAAGTTCAGTTCAAAAAGCTGGCACAACGAGAACTATCACTAAAGGTGATTGATACCACCTAAATCAACAGTGTCTTCAAGTAATGTGAGTGTAGAACGAGATTCAACATGACAAGTGTGGTTCTTACATAGTCCCTACTTCAATGAAGTGGGGGGTATAAAAAATGACATGCCAGGTCAGTCTATAGTGTTATGGACAACAGTTTCACAGGATGATATGAAGGAAGAAGGAACCAACGGGTGATTGCGCCGATTACTTGTGCCTGATATCATTCCTCTGTCACAGCTTGCAGGCATTTGTATGGAGGAACTAATGACACATGGCAATAATGAAACTAGAGTGTCCTCTACTGATGTCCAAATATCTAACATGCTAAGTAAATTAGGGGTGTGTCAGAATTTTCAACCAAAGGGGACATCAGCCTGAAAGGTTCTTGTTTGTATTTTTTTGTAACTTTTGTCAACAGTATTTCAGTCATTTGGGGGACTGTGTCCACAGAAGATAAAGTGCTGTCTCACAGGGACATCAATCTGTAGACAAGTGGCATGATACCTCACCCAGTCACATAATCCTGACATTGGACCAAACAGTCCTGGAACTACTCTTATATGCTTTATAGCGCCAAACAAGGGAGCTATACTAATATCACTTTTAACCATTTTTGCAGGTCATGGCAAAGGAATAGCCCAACAAATGCCTATTTTGACATGCAGTTATTACAAATATCAAAATATCACATGTAACTAAGATATCACATGTAACTAAGCTGTGATATATACTCAGCAATATTCAATTCTACGGTAAAATTCAAATCAAATTAAGCTAGAAAACCCTAGACAATATAGTACTTTGAAATAATTCCATTTCAAAATTTGACTTTTTTTGTCAACTGAATGAAAAATCTAGAAAAATGCTTCCTTCTTATGAATATAATGACTGTAGTTTAAGACTTTACAAACCAATCTGATTTTTTTTTTTTTTTTTTTTTTTTTTTTTAAGGAATTGTTTGAAAATCACAAAGCATCTGGAACTGAGAATTTCCTCAACTCAAAAATTTTAAATATTATAATTATGAAATTTGAAGAAATTGAAGACCATTTTGTGTCAGAACATACTTGTAGTAACATACTTTTTTTTTTTTCAATCTTCTTTAGGGGTTCTAGATCTTTGAAGGTTTTAAGGAAATTCTTTAGTTCAGAAATTTTATGCAATGAACATTATATTGCTAAAATGACTTTCAGCCTGATCGATGTTTATACTTTTGTGAAGTGATTGTGTTGGGAGTGCCTGGGTCTCCAGTGGGGATGATCAACTAATGAGGAAGCAAGCAGTGCCGTACCTGTTTAACGTTATTAACCTCGTGTTGGTTGAGCTCCGTCATGTCATTCATCTGTTCATCCATTCTCTCTATCTGGAGCTTGTCTTCGTCCAGCAGGCCCTTTAATAAGGCCACTTCCTGCTGGTTGTTTATCTGTAACCATAGCAACCATACAATAAATTTAATATTCTTGAAAATGCTAAGGTCCATGGGAAGTTACATTCAAATCAAGGTTCACACACTGTAAATCTATGCCTTGAAATTGAATTCAGTTTCATATAAAGGACTGGTTCCACTCTGGAATTGTCAAGCAATATATAACCTTGGCCCTCAATCCTAGGACTACCCTTCTTATGTGCTGGGCACCATGTACCTCCGTCATTTTAACCCTTTCCCTCATATAGACTCATTTTGACGCACTCAGTAGGTACCACATAAAGCCTGATCTGCAGAAAATCACAGTTAAACCTTACCAAATTTAATTACAAAATCCTCATTTCCAGACCACTGAGGAGCAGCAAACAGCATAAAACCTGATCAGCCTGCGAGTTACTCGCAGGCTGATCTGGTTTTATGCTGTTCGCATAGGTCTTTTCATGGTGTTCTCTATGAGGGAAAGGGTTAATGATTATGGAATATTGTGGCTGGGGCTCAATCCCATGACCATTTGGCAACAAAGAGTACTTCCCAGAATCCAAGTACATAAATACGATCTCAGGCTCAATATCAGGTATTATAATATACTCAAATTCTCATAGAATATAGTAGTCATATTTTGAGTTAGAGCATAAAAAGCATCATGCTTAAGTTTAATATTTATTTTTGAGAACATCCAGCATAATTAGATATTATTCATGCATAATACCGCATTTCTGCAATTGGTCAATAATTGATAGTTTGTTTGTTGGGTTTAACGTCCCACCAACAGTATTTCAGTCATTTAAAGACAGTGTCTACTTGAAACAGAGAACGTGCTGCCACACTGCAGTATCACGCCATAGATATGTGGCATGATACGACACACAGTCATATTATCCTGACACCGGGCCAACCAGTACTGCAACTACCCTTATATACACAGCGCCAAGGGAGCTATACCAGTGCCATTTTTACGACTTTGGTATGTTGTGGCCAGGAATCGAACCCACAACATCCAGCTCCAGAAGTGGACACTCTAACCACTCAGCTACAGGGAACAGTAATTGGTCAATAAAGAGTACCGATGACCAGCTGAGACACAAGACACATAACCAGTTTATACTAATGTATTTCAGCTAATTTACAGGCTATCCAATAGCTACACTTTGATAATAGAAAGTCAATAGTGACCTGGTTTACACAAAAGAGAACATGTATTTGTAAGCAGCTGTCCTAACAAAGAATGGCAACGATGAGGATTAAATTTAACTGCTGAAATCAAGATAGGTGCAGCGTGATTCAAATTTGACTAATACAGACCTTGAGGCTTTCGAATTCGTCAGCGAGACGCTGCAGCTTTTCCTGAAGCTGCTTGTTGGATTCCTTGATTTCCTGCAGCTCCTGCATCAGCTGATCCAGCGCCTGCTGCGGGATCACGATCTGCTGCGAGGTCGTCTGCGAGTTCGAGTGCGGGCTGCTGTGGGCTCCGAAACCTGAACCCGATGTGATACTCGAGTTCTCCTCGTCTGACGCGTACTTGAAACTGCAAACACAAAACCAGGGTTCATGAGTATACATTAAAATGGTCCCAAAAAAGAATGTCAAATGTAAATAACAAATTCAGAAATCAAGAAATTCTTTAAAGAAAATATACAGAGCATAATTATGGTTAATTTAAACGAGAGGGTCATAGTGGTCCTTGATCTTCACCTGTGTACCATCAATGTAAATAAAGCTATATAGGTCACTCACACCTAAGACTTGACCTTTTGATCCTAAACATCAGCCAGATTCAAGATTACTTACGGTATGAAAGAAAACTAGCCCCCTCTATGGGAGCCCCATTTATGAACAGATCAACTTCGCTTTAGGAATTATGGTAGCAAACCAAGTGTAAATTGTCAAATTTGAATTTTCTATTTAAGAAAATATAAGTAAACAAGGTGACATCACAAATGGCTTCATTTTTTAAACAGTTATTTTAAGTATCAATATGGTAAATCATTATTATTAACTAATATCAAGGGAGACAAGACAGTATTTAAAAAACAAACATTTGGGTTATTTCCCTTGAGTTAGTACAATATTATGGGCAAAAATTAGTAAATCCTTTGGGGGCCAACTTTGGTAGAGAGCTATCAGGTGATCCTTTGTGCCAAGTGAAATTGAATTCGGACAAAACATTTGCCATGGCAACAAAAAATTTGCATGGATCAATTTCAGCAAGTTTGTAAGGCCCACTGCCAAGTTTCATCACATCATTTCAAGCAAATTGTTGACGACAGAGATGAAAGACAGAGGGTGGGCAAAATATAACCTCTTTAAAAAGGCTAGTTCTGAATTTGACACAGTACTCACTACATGTACAAACAAGGTCAACCTGAATTTTACTGCCTTACAAGTCTTACTGAGAAGCTCTCACTAATTCTTAAGGAATATGATCCATTACTGTAAACTTACACAACAATGTCCTCAAAAACAGCTCCTTCTTAGAATAGTGTAAAATCAGTAAAATTGTGGAGGAGTTTCTTTTGATATTTTTTTTGATGGTTTGAGTTGTTTAAACTAATAAATCAATCATCTTTAACTGGTTTCTTTTCAGGTCCCAATGCAGCATTTCAGTCATTTTGGAACCTGTCTCATGAGACAGATGAAGTAATGCACACTGTGATATTATCCTGACATCCGGCAAACCAATCCTGGAATTACCCTTATAATGCTCTGTGCTAAACAAGGGAGATAACCAAGTACAATTTTTAAGGTTACAAGGTTTATCATGTCAAACCCATGGCCTCCAAATTACAGGATTACACTAAACACTCAGCTATTGGGAGCCTCAAAATATTTTGAGACTTGCATCTACATGCAGAAAATCTGTGTTGGCCCTTTACCCCCCCCCCCCCCCCCAAATAGTGTCATATCTGATCTTTCGACATTAAAGTTTTTTGTTTGTTTTTTTACATTTTCACCTTGAAAATTTCTTTCCTTTACCTTTTTTTTTTTTTTTTACTTCTCGCATCATTTGGAGGAAAAAAAAAAACCCACCTACCTCCCTTTTTTTGGTGGAAATTTTTTTTTTTTTTTTTTGCAAAAGACTACCCTGTCAGATCAGAGTTCTTCTGTTTGTCATACAACAGTGTATCCACAGTAGTTTAGATTCTACACAGTCTGCATGGCAAATAAAAATTCAATGTTCCATATGCCATTGAAAGTCCAGAAAATTAATATTCATCAAGTCATAAATAAATACTCATGAGGTAAAGGATGAATTTACATGTACATGCTGCATCACCATGAACCCATTACCTCATGAATATTCATTAACAACTTTATCGCTTAATGAATATTAATTTACTGAATTTAAAAATGGATTTGTCTTTGCCAACAGATTGTGTAGAAACTGAACTACAACACTGTATGAGCAAACAGAGCAGACCCTAATCAGACAGCTAGCTTCTGTATTAAGAGCTGTCTGATTCTAGGTCTGCACAGTTTGCCAATGCATCAAACTGAGTCTACATGAAGTAAAGGGTTTAAACAACACTGGAAAGGAACACATACAAACACATGGTGTGTAATCTTGTATAATTGAAAGTATTGGATTTTATATAGATATAGGATACTCTAAAGAATTATATAAACCATTCAAAATCAATTTCAGAAGTCAAAATTAGCACAAGCCCATAAATGATTAAATGCTTCTTCGGGCTTGTTAAGATTTGTAAGTTTCTAAAGACACACATATTGCATATCTTATTATACAATATATATAGATAGACATGGCTTAGGACTTGTTCACCCACTATCTGTTTTTCCATGATTTATGATTATTTTTCAGACATTGATATTATTTCATATAAAGAAAGTTGTAAACAAAAAATTATATTGCAAATAAAGGTATAATCTGTCAATAAAAAATGTATATTACAAGAAAAAATGTCATATATTATAAATAAACAAATAAAAAAATCCTTGTCTAATAGTTTATATGTCACAGCATAGGACACAAGACATTGGTTTCAGTAGGTACACTAGCTCCACTACATGCTATACAGATTATAAGATTATAAAAGGAGAATACAAGGTATAATTCATGCATCTCTCAGTTAATTGAAATCAGCATGGTTTTGCTCATTTCCCTGTAAGAAACATTCCTGTTCAAAAAAGTGGAAAATATCTTGTCACAAAAAAAAACAAAAACTTGTGAATCAAACTTTCACATTTAGCATGTCAAAAAGAAAGCTCAAATCTAATTTTGACAAAGAAAAGAATATACAAATGCAAAAGCTGAACTTTTAAAGAAAATGTAGCATATAAATTAGTGCTATCTCTGTAAGTAATTAATACCTAGCTACATTGACAATAAGAAAAGTCATCATGATTTTTTGTTAAAAAAGATGGGACAACATACAATGCCTGTTACAAAAATGCAGTATTAATATTTATGTTTTATGTGGTAAGCAATTTATTGTATATAAATCATTCAAAACATTGCTGCCATATAAATTATGATTGCTCATATCTACTGTGCACAGTATATCTTGAAATATCAATAGTGCCTGTACCACATATGTACACTTCAGCAAGGCATTACACGTATGGTACCCCAAGTTTCTAGTATAATACCACATAACTGATATTAAAACATAATCAGCATTGTACAGCTAAGTTAAAAAAAAAAGCATGCAATTATTATATGGATTATACACATACATCCATTTTCCAATATCTTCTACATTTAAAGAATAGCATAATTAATATATGTCTGTATTAACCGAGGCTAAACCATGAAACTGAGAAAGTTACTAAAGACGAGAACCTTGCGTTTCAAAATCAATTGGTTTCCCAAAGTTGCACAAAATATAGTTACTTTTTCAGTGTTAATACATATTTACACCTTAAAACTTGAGCTGGTGTGTGTGTGTTTGTTTTATGTGTATGAATTTGTTTCACAGTACATGAGGGGACACTCCTACTATACACCTATGCCTATATGAGGACATTCAGACTATATGAGCAGTACGAAGGAAGGCGTGACACCAAAGCATGTGCAACAAAACTAGAGCAACGAAAGATGGCGCCAACGCAACATACCTCTGTAACTGAGTCTCATCCGACTTTCCTCCTCCCAACTCCCTGAAAATCCAAAACTTTGTTTAAACTCTGCTTACTTTATCCTGTTTGTTTTTTATCTCTCCATTCTACTGATCTTTTCTATATTGTTTTTCAGTATTATGAGCTATAAGAAATGATTACATAAAGTTTAAGATGGAAAATGAACAAAAATACTTTATTATTTTTGTGCTCATTTATGACCTGAACTTCAAGAGAAAGAATAAAAAAAAAATGTAAAATGAGAAAATACTCATGAAAAATAAAAAATCAAAAAAACTATTTAACTGAATTAAAACATTAGAACATACATACACAAAGGAAACTTAAGTAACTATGTGCCACTTCTTTCTCTCTGATTATAAGTGTTTAACAGAATCTTACTATTTGACAACTGAAGCTTTATTATAATGCATGATTTGTCTTTGTTACATACTGCACCCCACATGTAAACTCGGATCAATCTGATTAAAATCTTCCACCATAGAAATATACACCAAATAAGGATCAAATGTGATTATTGAGCAATTCTAACATCAGACACCAATTAGTGTTGTTACATCCCAAACTATTTCCGTATATTATTTTCCTTATCCGATGTCACTCAGTATTGTTGATGTCAAATTGACCCTCTTGGGTGATCTAGGTAATTGATCCTAAAATGTTGGTTTGAAAGCAATCTAATGTCGATTTGACAGTGTACATTTCAGGCAATTCTATCACATTCAATCATTACAGGGAGGTCACAGGTCAGAGGTCAGGGATTGGGATTCAAACCTACAGCAGTGAGGGGCTGAATTGCTATAACTACTCAGCCATGGAGGTTTATCCTAAAATATCAATTATTGATATGCCCACTTAATCATGTTATAACAGGGTGTAAAGCATACAGATACTGTGATGTAAGTAATATATAAATTAGCTATATAATTATATATAGATAAATGTATGGCATCATACTGGACATTAGAAATCTTTATTCTTCAAATTAATTAATTCAGCTATATAATCTCCTAATAATCTTAATTTCCCTGAATCATATTCTTTATCCAAAAAAAAATAATTTCTGCAAAAAATACATATTAATACAATTATGTTAGTTGAGCCTATCAATGTTTATATTAGTGTTATAAATAAAAATAATAAAGCAAATTTCTAGGACAGTAAACTAACTAATAATATTAAAAAATAAAATGTTTCATTTGTAATAACTATGAAAATTGAGTCTGATAAAAAAACAGTGTTAATTTCATTCTTTTTTTAATTTTGGAACAATTCTGAAGTAAGCTTTTACAAATGTAAATCAATTCTTCTTGATGGTTCCTAGGTCAAATGACCAGTGCTTAACCTTTAACCTCATGAATATTCATTTATGTTATTGACTTGATGAATATTTAAATCTACTGATCTTTAAAATTGGTGGTATATTTGTTTATTGGGTTAAGCTTCCCCTGACAATATTTCAATCATTTCGAGACTAGGTTGGTTTGTTTATGGGTGTAACGTCCCACTGACAGTATTTCAGTCATTTGGAGAAGTTGTCTGCTTGAGACAGATATAGTGCTGCCACACTGCAGTATCATGCCGTAGACATGTTGCATGATACCACACTCAGTCACATTATCCTGACACCAGGCCAACCAGTCCTGCAACCACCCTCAAGCAGAAGAACTATAATACCAGTACATTTTTTTACACTCTAACCACTCAGCTACCAAGACCTGTCAGATTTTCCTTTGATGTGAAGACTGTAGAATCTGAGTTACAATGTTGTTTGAGCGAAGAGCAACCTGTCTGATCAGGGTATGCTTTGTTTGCCTGAATGCATCAAAACATGCCTATGATAATGAGGTGAAGGGTTGTTCAGGGTCTCCTCTGATTGCTCACATGTTATTGTAGCTCAGTTTCTACAATGCCCATATGGCAAAAAAATCATGATTTCATATGTAAAGATCATTTAATTAATATACATCATATCATAAATTTGTACATGAATATTCATGAAGTAAAGGGTTAACATGACAAAAATGATACTTTAAAAATATTATAATTAATGCAATTAACATTGTGACCAAGTTTTTGGGTGTTTTTTTTTGCCATACCACCAAAAACAAAATGTTATTTTTTTGGCCTTACATATTTTGTTCACACAGGTCATGAATATTTATACACAAACATTTTTCACATTTCCAGTAATACAATGTTTCCTAGAATTGTTGTTGTTGTTGTTGTATAGGGGTTTACCGTCACTGCGATAGTATTTCAGTCATATAGCTACGTCCAGCTAATTACAGGTGGAGGAAGACCACGAGTACACAGAGGTTCCCGGGTAGAACCACCGACCTACCGCAAGCCAGCTGGAAGGCTTCCTCACATGAAAAATTTGAAGTCCCTACCGGGATTTCCAAACCACAGCGGTGAGGGGCTGAGAGATTTGTAGTCCACAACTGTAACCGCTCGGCCACGGCGGCCCCCTTCCTAGAATTGCATTCTTCTTGTAAACAACATTTCCATAAGACTGTTTTTAGTCAAATTTAGTTGTTTATGAAAATTATTTTCAATATTCATTAGGGAATTAAGACACAATAATAATTAATAATCTCTAATAACCATTGATATTTCAATTTGAATCTCTATTTTAGGCATTTAATGGCTTGTTATTGCTTTGAAATAATTGAATAAAATTGTCAATATCCATGGAAGGAACAATAAGAAAATGTCATTCACTACAGTCACATGAATACAAGTGAAAATTGGAAAACATCTCGAGGGCAGATTACAAAATTGTTTCATCTCCTTCTAATTTTCTATATGACCTTAGAAAAGGTTTGTGGTCGACCCTCAAACCAGCCTGATTATAAATAAAGAATTTAACACAAAACTTAGGATCAAACAGACAGACAGATGGGTGAACACAGACAAAGCTTGATGCCATTCATATTTAGAGGATGTTGCTTTCATTCTGCATAATATGCATATGCGTACAAAAGATTCTTAAAGAAATCAAATATTTGGGCATGAGACCATTGTAGTTCTTAATTCATAATTTCAGGGAAAATCTGCAAATCCCGTGGCCCCAACCCGGAATGTATCTTTATTTCAAGGCTTCTCCTCCTTATTTTGTTGCCATGTCATTTAAGGGTGTATGTGACAGTTTGCTGCATTTTCTATATAGACAAAGAAGGAAAATTACGCCCTTAACCGCTGGAGTTTACAAATATTGTCAAGGTAAGAAAGTAATACAAATTAAAAATAAAAAAAATGTACATTGATCAATGCCATGCAGATTGTTTTATCATGCGAACCAAAAAGAGGAAGATAAAATGAAACTTTAACAGAATTTGATTAATTAAAAACAATTATTGAAAAATGATGCAAATCAAAAGAACAAGTAAAGTAACAAATAAACAATCAGCACATATATTTTTTGCCTGCTGATCTTAATTCAAGCATAATAATATAGGTTAACAAAAAGAACAAAACAAATGCAGCCCATAACACAAAATAGAAAAATATATATGCTTGAGAAAATATGAACGATAAAATCCCCCCAAAACATGACCAAAATGCAATATCCCTTAATCATAAATCTTAATGATGGGAATTGATCACAGTATAAAAACTTAGTCAGAAGATAGATTTCTGATGTTTAACCCTTTCCCTCATAGAGGACACCATGAAAAGACCTATGCGAACAGCATAAAACCAGATCAGCCTGCGAGTAACTCGCAGGCTGATCAGGTTTTATGCTGTTCGCTGCTCCTCATGTTGAAATGAGGATTTTGTATTAAAATTGGTAAGTTAACTGTGTGTTCTGCAATATCAGACTTTAATGATAATGGAGGCAGATAAAAACTTATGAGAAAAGGGTTTAAATGAGGCCAAATCAAAACATAATGAACCCAGTATTTCATATGTTCATTTATTTCCTTTTGATACATTGCCAAACAAAGTAGAACCAGATCTTAACCCTTTCCCTCATAGAGGATACCATGAAAAGACCTATGTGAACAGCATAAAACCAGATCAGCCTGCGAGTAACTCGCAGGCTGATCAGGTTTTATGCTGTTCGCTGCTCCTCAGTGGTCTGGTAATGAGGATTTTACAATTAAATTTGGTAAGATTTGAGTTTGGCTTTCTGCAGATCAGGCTTTATGTGGTACCTATTGAGTGCGTCAAAATGAGTCTACATGAGGGAAAGGGTTAAAGGAGTTGTCTCCCATGTTTGCCTTCTTAAAATTATAGCTCTTATTCTAGAAACTAGAGTTTATTACCTCTTATTAACATATGTCACTGCTAACATATCTGACTGCATTAAACTATAATTACTTCATGAATATTCATATGCAATTCATGAATTGATGAATATTAAATGGTACATGAGACAATGGACATTTTCTTGCCATACAGACAGTATAGAATCTGAGCTACAATATTTTAAGAGGAAACAGAGGAGACCCTGATCAGACAGATCCTTCCATGTCCAGGAGGCAAAGACCTGCATTTTGCCATACGTAACATTCATTCCGCATTCACTTAGATGACAGCCATTTCTGAATGCAAGTAAGGAAAAGGCTTGCAAGGACCTGCCTCTCTCTATACATAATGGCATACAAATCATAAATTATGTTAAATTAAAAATCACCATCAGAAAATTGTTTGTTTAATGGATTTAAGACTACATTGCTGTAACAATAAGACCAACAAATACTACTCCATGAGTGATCTCCCCTTTCTTGCAGCAGAAAGATTCTATCTACATATAGTACTAAACTGAGGCAAGTGTGTGCCCCTGAGTCTCCGTATCTTAAGGAGCCCAGAATTATAGAATATATACGGTGTGTGGCTTTTAAACAAGGCCTTCTTAAAAAACCCACAAAGGGACATTTACACCTAAAAGAAAGGTCAATCATTTTGCTGCTTAGAGGAGGAAGCTTGCAGAAGCATTTCTTTTCAGACATTTGAGTCGTAAAATTTTGTCTGAAGCTGAACAATTAATTAGCCTAGACATTTTTCATGAAACTTTAAGTCTCTTATTATAAATTTATATATAAAGCTAAACTAAGTCTAGATATAAATATCTTTAATAAGCTGAACTAATACTTGACTAGTCATAAAAATATCTTCAATAAGCTGAACTATACTTGATCTAGTCATAAAAATATCTTCAATAAGCTGAATTATACTTGGTCTAGTCATAAAAATATCTTCAATAAGCTGAATTATACTTGGTTTAGTCATAAAAATATCTTCAATAAGCTGAATTATACTTGGTCTAGTCATAAAAATATCTTTAATAAGCTGAATTATACTTGGTCTAGTCATAAAAATATCTTCAATAAGCTGAATTATACTTGGTCTAGTCATAAAATATCTTCAATAAGCTGAACTATAGTTGGTCTAGTCATAAAATATCTTTGATAAAGCTTAACAAAAATAAGCTTATTAAAAAAAAACAAAAAAAAACATTTCTCATAAAGCTTAACAAGAACCTAACACACTTATAAGTATACTGAAGCTAGAATTCTGTGAAATCATCTTCAGACTAAGCTTTCAGGAGGTGGGCAAAGTTAGATGCTGGTTGCAGGGTGATGTTTCTGCCATGAAATTAATATGATGTATGAACTATACAGCAAAACCTGTTGGAAAGGTCACCTCTCTTAGACAATATCTGAATAAGAGCTTAAGCTTTTAAAATTTCAACTTTATCTAAAACACAACGACTAGAAAGAAAGTATTATCACTTGTGAAAATCTTGTCGGCTTTGTGACATTTGTGTGGTCCTTGATTTGAAGGAGACCGAAAAACAGGGGAAGCTCTTAGCCAGTCGGCTGGCAGAATTAACTGTTGAGTAACACTGGAAAGACTAGGAGTCAAACCTTTGTCTCGCTGGTAAAAAGCCAGTGTGTCTACCACTAACCAGAGTCAGCCTATAGCTTTAAACAACCCTGAGGTAAAAAACCACATGCCAATAGAAATCATTTTACCCCAGTCCATCAGAGGTGGCCTCTCAGCACAGATTGAACTGTATAGAAGATGGTACATGAGGGCGGGTATGAGGTATTGTGTGTAGCTACCTTAAATACAGTGGTCTCAATCTGGAGGGAGAATACAAAACAGGCCATTATCACAGTGCCGTGACACAGAGGTTACTATGCGGCTACTTTACTGCAATCTACACATTCATCGGTGTATTCATGTCATATAAGACTAAATCAAATCATTTCAATAAACATACAATACAGACCCATTATAACACTAATCTGGGGTCCAAGATATTGTGTATTGTACTTAACTGCATGATAATAAATGTTTTTGAAAACTGTGCAAATTCAACTAAAACTGAGAAGGTCAAATTTACTTGAAATCAAAATCAATTGTCGTGCAATTTAATTGAAGTTGCACCAATTTAACCCTTTCCTTCATATAGACTCATTCTGACGCACTCAATAGGTACCACATAAAGCCTGATCTGCAGAAAACCACAGTTAAACCTTACCAAATTTAATTATAAAGTCCTCATTTCCAGACCACTGAGGAGCAGCTAACAGCATAAAACCTGATCAGCCTGCTAGTTACTCGCAGGCTGATCTGGTTTTATGCTGTTCTCATAGGTCTTTTCATGGTATCCTCTATGAGGGAAAGGGTTAAGAAACAGTTGAGAGAAATATGCAACATTGGACCCCACATGGTCAGATGGAGGGCATTATAATGGACCTGCACTGAACACTGTATCATCTGTTTTATATACAATCACAATGGCTTTCCCTTTAACCCTTTCCCTCATAGAGGAAACCATGAAAAGACCTATGCGATCAGGTTTTATGCTGTTCGCTGCTTCTCAGTGGTCTGGAAATGAGGATTTTGTAATTAAATTTGTTAAGGTTTAACTGTGGTTTTCTGCTGATCAGGCTTTATGTGGTACCTATTGGGTGCGTCAAAATGAGTCTATATGAGGGAAAGGGTTAACTGTATCTTTGATAAAATAAAATTTGTAAACCTCCAGGATTTCTCTAAAACCTTATCCCTTCCCTCAAGAAGTGGTAGGCATTATAATTTCATATTCACACAACATTAACAGATGGTTAAGTGGACCTTTCCAATGTTTACACATATATTTAAATTAACTTATCCCATTATCCAATCACATTGCTTGGATATCATGTGATCAATGATTGACCTAAATTACACAAAACTACACATGGGCATGTTTGTGAATGGACTTTTCAATGTTTAAACATATATTTAAATTTACTTATCCCATTATCCAATCACAATGCTTGGATATCATGTGATCAACGGATGACCCAACACATGGGTTTATTTGTAAATTGTTTGAAAGGAAAGTAACCCCTGAACAATGCGTGAAGGTTGGGCTTGAACTTACACTGCAAAAACTGGAAAGGTCAGTTAAGTAAAGAAGGAACAGAAAATATAGCATAGTAAGCCACACTACATACAAAATCAAGAATCAATGTGTCATACTCATGTACTGCTAAATATGTAAAATGGGGAAAAAGTAAAACAATTTCTTGACTAGAATACAATGAGGTTGCTAAAAGATTAAGCAGGAGTAAATGTGAAACCAGTTCTATATGACAGATGTTTAAATGAGAGCATAATTTATGTAGTTCATAGAAACCTCTCACTTCATTTCTTCGTAGACTCAGAAAACAAATCGTTAACATTGTTTTCAATTGCAATGCCAGTAAAACTATTCTTAAAGTTTTCTATATTATATGTCAGTGAACAGCTTTGAAATATTTGAATTTAAATTAATGGCAAATTTGCTACAGCTAGAACTTTAATTTGAACAGACCTTTCCATTACATGATATCTATCGAGTAACAACATGGTTCAATACAAACAGTGCCCAGCTTTTGACCCCAAAATATAACCCTATTTACTGAAATTATGAAAAGACCTAATATAGTGCATTGTGTTGGGTTGGACCAAAAATATAACACTGTAAAGGGTCTTCTATGGTAATGAATCTGTAAACATGACATTTGAATATTAAAAAAATTAAAACATTCAAATTAAAAATAAAGATTTTGATTATCTGATTAATATCTGTTAATCTGAATATCAAAGATGCACAATATCTATTATAAGTAAGAAAGAAGTCATGATCTGAGAGAATAAAAAAATAAAGAATAAAAACACTTCTATGTGAGGCATTTTTATAAAATCTACTGCATCACTATCACAAATATAATGAAATCAGATTCATACAATAATAATTAATAATTAAATAATAAATACTTTGAAGGACCAAAACATGTCCTTCTGTTTGAAATGAAATTA
The DNA here is from genome assembly GCA_021229015.1 of Solen grandis. NCBI lineage: Eukaryota > Metazoa > Mollusca > Bivalvia > Adapedonta > Solenidae > Solen > Solen grandis. The sequence continues at coordinate 32,897,682 of CM037792.1, forward strand.
ATTTGTTCATCAATTGAAAAACAACTATCAAAAATCATATGGTAAAAATTAACATCCAGAAAAATGTTAAATCTTACTAGATATAAATGCATACCGTAATAGATTCATGAAAATCCTAACCTTGAAAGACAAAATCATGACAACAATGCAAACAAGCCCACTAGGTTCATCAGTCATACAACATTTGAAGATTATAAAACAACACACGAAAAACAAATTACAGACCATATTACAAAGTGGAGGACAAATTGTCTGAGTATTGCATACAGAGATTGTAAGAATGATAGAGACCACGGCACTAAGGTGATAAACATACCTCGCTGGCAGAGTTCCTCCCCCTGATTTTTCACCATCATCCGGTTGACCATCTTCTGATGCTTCTATAAAATGAATATAAATCAATATACATGTATTACTCAATCAAACAATATGCTAATTTTACCCTTAAATTTAGGTACACTGTTGATAGAAGGTATGAAGCCAACATTTTCTGTTTTTGCCATGTAATTTAAAGCTCCCATTTGTTAGAAATGTTTTCTTTTCGTCACCATGTCAATTGCTCACAACAGGTACCAGTAAGCAAACTTGTACATTTTTGTTTGTGACACACTTTTGTAAGCAGTTGGAGGGCTTATCCTGAAACTGTTCTTAACTGATTTCTTCTACATCTATTGAGAGACAAGTTTTCACACAACTTAAACTATTCCCTCTCAATGATTTCTGGGTGGTTGTAGTGCTGCACCTTTAGTTATACAAATTCTCAAGCCAGTTTGGGGAAAAATTTGATCTGTTGTCAACTTATACTACTCAAATCAGTAATGTGTATTGCAAAAATTGAGTGAAAAAAAAAATGAATATAAAAAAAAAAGAGAGCTCCGTATTTGCTTATCAAAACATTTACCTGACTGAGGTATAAATATGATGTGATCATAACTAATCAAACGAAGGAGATGTGAAAGGTGCATACACTGGTAAATATACCAAGCCCTAGGATTACATGTTGACTACAGTAACAGATAAAACAGCCTCTCAAATCTGTAGATTGTTGATCTTCTAGTGCTTGGATATTGAAGATATGATTTGATTTTGCTGTTTACCCTTCTTGAAAACTAAACAATGGGATTTATTGTGAAGCAGTTTCTTCTTCATTTAGCCCTTGCTCTAGTTTTGTGACCCTTAAATAAATCTTATTTTCTGCGCCAGCAAAATTTAGGAAAATTTACCAAAATGTGCATGTCCTAATTATTTTAAGCAAGATATTGGAAATATTGCAAGGATATGCAGACAGCAAGAACAATTTCCTGAATTATATGGATAAAAATGCCTCCACTTTTGATTCTACATTTACACACATTGCCAGTAAGAATTTTTCACATGTTTACTGAAAATGCTAGGGTTAAAGGTTACAGAAGGGGGAGACACTGCAATAGAAGAAGCAGTAAGTAACCATTTCAAGGCAGTTATTACCAGTAAAGAATTCACAATTCTAATGTCCATGCGCAAACTTGAAGATCACAAAAACAGGACAAAACAAGCTATTATTTTGTGGATTGTATTTTTATTTTTTTTCATCAAGACCAGGATTAAAGACCCATGCGCAACTTAAGGGTCAAAGAATTAGGATAAAACAGGCTATTTATTAGTTGTTTTTTTTTCGGGGTGTTTCTTCTAATGGACGACATAAATTCAAGTGATTAAAAGCTGAGTGCAGGTGAAGATCAACAATCTATTGTGACTTAAGACGGACTCTATGGTATACTGGGACGGTTCCTGTGAATACAGTCTACAAATCTAACACGCGTGCCAGACACGTGCCAGACACGTGCGGTCACAGGAAACGCTAAAAGAAACAATCGCTGTGATCTAAGATCAACTAACTCAAACTGTGGCAGACAGGCCAAACTGTGAACCCTGAACAAGTTTATACCTGATGGCATGGTCACCACAAGACTGGGCACACTGTGCAGGTTCTCTGGACAAACAAGATCACACAAATTGGTAAGACTTACTAAAATATTCCATGTATCTTCAAAATGTCTATTTGCTTTGCTTAGGTTTTAATATTTCAGTCATTTAGAGTCTTTGTCTACATGATTTATTGTGTTGTCTTAATGCTGTACTATATCAAAGACAAGCAGTACGATACCACTTCCATTTAAAGTACCCTCAACAGACCACTCAAGAATCATTAACAGTCACCAATAAAAGGGAGAAAACACTTAACAGACCGCTCAAGAATCATTAACAGTCACCAATAAAAGGGAGATAATTCTCAAAAGCTTGGTATTAAACAGTAAATACAATACACTCTGAGACATATCACACATAATCTTGCATATCTTTACATTCAAAAGTTAGTCAATTATAAACCAAAAACCCATAACGATTTAATTTTCAAAATATTTTTCTATAAAAAAAACAACAAATTTTACACACTTTCTTTGCTTAACAACGCAGACAGTCTCCGACACAACCAGAGGTCGCAGAAATCCCGTATAACACCAGACCAGACTAGTAGGAGGCTGCATAATATCAAATTGTGTTTCCTCTTATCACTGGACATTGATCAGTGAGCCACTAACTAGACATTAGTGAATTAAACTAGCCCCGAGACTGGCTGACTGACCATGTCAGAGAACACAGACGCAACAATTTTTGGTTGTATCAATGTTTATTGTTAATGTAAAACAAGCACTACGTTTGAATAAATGCCATGCCCCTGGGTGGTGGGGGTTCTTAGACCTTGGGGATCAAGGTCATTTGAAGGTCAAGGTCACTTGGCAGGTAGAGCTCATCAAGGTGCATGCACCTGTGAAGTTAGGAGGCTGTTGGTGGAAGGACTTCTGTGTTATGGTCAATGTTTAAGTTTTGTGACAAACATAGAGACCAAAAACAATATGCCCGATACGGGGCATAAAAATTAGTCTGTTACTTTGGATACAATTTACCCCTTACTTGATGAATATTCATGTACAAATCTAGAACTGGATGAATATTAATTAACTGAACTTCAAATGGTATATAAAGCAAAGGGCTTTTCTTTGCTGTGTAGAATACAAGCTAATATAAATGTATGAGCAACCAGCTTAAGACCCTGGGTCTGCTCTGTTTGCCATTGCATCAAAAACAAGTCTCTATGAAGTAAAGGTTTAATCTATTCTGAAATCCTAAAAAATCATGTACCAGCACAATGTTGCCAATCTAAAGACAGGAACTTGATTACCACCAATAAATTCTAGAGAAACTGTTAGTTGCCGAAGGAGAGATAATTGGCCCAGCATTAATGGATCCATGTCTTCATGCTCCCTTTAAATATGAATGCCATTTAACAGTTTTCATACCATGAACACCAAATCTATAATTTGTTGTTGTCATTTAATTGTCATTACGTCAAAGACAATTTAACATTTAGGAAACTGTAAAATATAAAGTTCACAAGTATTGTGTGTCAAATGCATGTACAGCTTTTCATTGGTTAACAGTTAGGAATATCTAATTTATTGCAGCCTGGAATTATGTTTATTACAAAACAGTTCAATATAACAGAACAAAGTTAGGACCCTCCACCCAAAAAAATTAAAGAAAATAATTATGAATTGAGGACTTACTGCGAGACTGTTCCATCTCCTTCTATTTCTATACACACTTAGAACAGTTTCGCAGTCAGTCCTTGGAATGTACTTCTCTAATCATCAACAGGCTGTATTTCCCACTTCAATGAAATACTGTCTGTGAGACAATGATCTGAGAAGGTCAAATTTACTTGAAATCAAAATCAATCGTTGTGCATTTTAATTGAAGTTGCACCAATTTAACCCTTTCTCTCATATAGACTCATTTTGACGCCCTCAATAGGTATCACATAAACTGTCTGCAGATAAACCACAGTTAAACCCTTACCAAATTTATTACAAAAATCCTCATTTCGAGACCACTGAGGGGCATTGACCAGCAAATACCTATCAGCCTGCAGTTACTCGCAGCTGATTGGTTTTAATCTGTTCATAGGCTGTATTTCATGTCCTCTATTAGGGAAAGGGTTAAACAATTATTGTAGCAGCTGTCTTGAAATTCCTCATTAAATGTCACTTTAACTTGACTGAGATAATGTAAAGTGCAACACACTCATTGTCACATAATATATTGAGGATACTGGTTCTCTGTTTTGTTCAGTGCCTACAGCCTGGTTCTCATATCATTGGATACCCATGCCCAATCAATGGATATCAACTACCAGCCAGGGGATTTTACACCACCATTTTGTTTTTTCAGTTGTGTCAAATTACGCCATTTCAATAAAGTCTCAAAGATAAAGATTTTTTTCCCCCCATAAGGTATGATTTTAATGGTCTATATTTTAGTCATCCACTGCTTTAAAATGATGTTTTGCTTGCCTATTTTCCCACAGCATGATGTCATGAAGTAATACGGTTTCCAACATGTATACATTACTGAGGAAGTTTTTGCCAGTGTAACATTGTACAGTTTTGTTCAGCTCTAGCCTGTACAAAGTCACACTTTCAACATTATTGTAATGTCCACTGCTGTGTTCTCAGTCAATGTACAAAGCTTGTGCAGGATTAAAAATAGCCTGTGAGCAGAACTTTGTCTCTGCTAATAGGGAATTAATTTGAGAGGCAAGGAAAATGCAGCTGTTTAGTCCTGTCGCCAGCAGTTAGGATCAGCTGGTTTAATTATGTAATGATGGCAGAGAGAAGTTACAGAAAGTAAGGGGGGGAAGCTTATTTTAACAGCGGAAGAGGAAGGGTTTCCTTATTTTACAGAGGAGGGGCAAGAGTTACTTGACCAGAGGAGGGGCAAGAGCTTATTTTACAAGGGGAGGGGCAATAGCTTACTTGACCAGAGAGGGGCAAGAGCTTATTTTACAAGGGGAGAGGCAATAGCTTACTTGACCAGAGGAGGGGCAAGAGCTTATTTTAGGGGAGGGGCAAGTGCTTATTTTAACAGCGGAAGAGGAAGGGTTTCCTTATTTTACATGGGAGGGGCAATAGTTTACTTGACCAGAGGAGGGGCTAGAGCTTATTTTACAAAGGGAGGGGCAATAGCTTACTTGATCAGAGAAGGGGCAAGAGCTTATTTTACAAGGGGAGGGGCAATAGCTTTCTTGACCAGAGGAGGGGCAAGAGCTTATTTTACAAGGGGAGGGGCAATAGCTTACTTGACCAGAGAAGGGGCAAGAGCTTACTTGACCAGAGGTGGGGCAAGAGCTTATTTCACAAGGGGAGGGGCAATAGCTTTCTTGACAAGAGGAGGGGCAAGAGCTTATTTTACTAGGGGGTGCAAGAGCTAACTTGACAGAGGAGGTGCAAGAGCTTATCTTACAATGGGGAGGGGCAATAGCTTTCTTGACCAGAGGAGGGGCAAGAGCTTATTTTACAAGGGGAGGGGCAATAGCTTACTTGACCAGAGGAGGGGCGGGGGGCAACTTTTAAGGGAATTAATTTAGAGGCAAGGAAAATAGCTTTGGGCCAGCAGTTAGGATAAGCTGGTTTAATTATGTAATGATGGCAGAGAGAAGTTACAGAAAGTAATGTTAGGGAGATGGAGAGGTGTGTTTGTTTTGCAAGGGGAGGGGCAATAGCGGGAAAGGGAGGGGCAATAGCTTACTTGAAGAGAGGGGCAAGAGCTTATTTACAAGGGAGGGCAAAGTTACTTGACAGAGAAGGGGCAAGAGCTTATTTTACCAGGGGAGGGGCAAGAGCTTATTTTACAAGAGGAGGGACAAGAGCTTACTTGACCAGAGGAGGGGCAGGAGCTTACTTGACCAGAGGAGGGGAAAGAGCTTATTTCACAACGGGAGGGGCAATAGTTTTCTTGACAAGAGGAGGGGCAAGAGCTAATTTTACTAGGGGGGTGCAAGAGCTTACTTGACCAGAGGAGGGGCAAGAGCTTATTTACAAGGGGAGGGGCAAGAGCTTACTTGACCAGAGGAGGGGCAAGAGCTTACTTGACCAGAGGAGGGGCAAGAGCTTATTTTACAAGAGGAGGGACAAGAGCTTACTTGACCAGAGGAGGGACAGGAGCTTTCTTGACCAGAGGAGGAGCAAAAGCTTATTTTACAAGGGGAGGGGCAAGAGCTTACTTGACCAGAGAAGGGGCAAGAGCTTATTTTAACAGTGGAAGAGGAAGGGTTTCCTTATTTTACAAGGGGATGGGCAAGAGCTTACTTGACCAGTGGAGGGGCAGAGCTTTTACCAGAGGGCAAGACTTTTACAAGGGGAGGGGAAATAGCTTTCTTGACAGAGGAGGGGCAAGAGCTTATTTCACAAGGGGAGGGGCAAGAGCTTACTAGACTAGAGGAGGGGCAAAAGCTTATTTCACAAGGGGGAGGGCAAGAGCTAATTTCACAGGAGATAGGTAAGAGCTAATGTTTACAGGGAGAAACAAGAGCTTACTTCCCCAAAGTTGGGGTAAGGGTAAATTGTTTAGCCAGTCGTTTGGGGGCTGTCTGGTTGTTCAGTTTTTGGGATTCTTATTGGGCCCCATCTGCTTTAGGCTTTTGATAGATAAATCAAGCATAGAATCAGTACCATTAAACTTGGGACACCAATTTATAGTTCATACTAACTTTATATAAACAACTTCTCTGAAATCAAACTCTGTAGGATTTGCTGGAAGCAAGTACATGTTTATGATTCACAGATTTTGAGGTTAGTCTGTCTGGTAAAATCCTTTGAGAGCTTCCCATAAGCTTTAGGGATACATAATAAATGAGGACTGGCCGCAAATGCACTTAAAATAGTTTTGAACTAAACTGAAAGCCAGTCTACCAAGAATCTTGTGTTTTGTTACTGAACAAAACTGAGAACCAGTCTCCTCAGTAACATGTGGCTCTGAAATGAACCAAGAACCAGTCTGCTCAGTAACATGTAGCTCTGAAATGAACCAAGAACCAGTCTGCTCAGTAACATGTAGCTCTGAAATGAACCAAGAACCAGTCTCCTCAGTAACATATAACTCTGAACTTAACTGAGAACCAGTTTCCTCAATAATATGTGGCTCTGAATAGAACAGAGAACCAGTCTCCTCAGTAACATATAACTCTGAACTTAACCGAGAACCAATTTCGTAGCTCTGAATAACAGAGAACCAGTCTCCTCAGTAACATGTAACTCTGAACTTAACCGAGAACCAGTTTCCTCAATCACATGTGGCTCTGAACAGAACCGAGAACCAGTCTCCCTAGCAACATGAGGCACTTAAAGTATTTACTGGAATAAACAACTGGGAACCTACATACAACCAGCAAGTTCAAACCATCACCTATGTTGTCAGGGTTAAACATAAGTATATATTTTTCACTATAAAGATCACCTTGTGATACACATTAACTTATGTTTGTGAGTTCTAGCAGCAATTATTGCAGTTCTGCTGTCATTTATCTGTACCACTTTATACTTAAATGCTGTAGGAAGTATTCCCCTGATTTCCAATACTTACTGAGAGAGTTGATATTGTCAGCGCTGCCAAACTTGTTCTTGATGAGATGAGCGAATTCCCGCGGCTTTGACACGATATGTCTGAAATAGAATTATAAAGGTGACAATGACCTCAGTTCTCCTGATCCAAATTTTTAATTTTTCACATTTTTCTCTCAAAATTACATGATTCCATTTCTATGGCAGTTATAAAAAAGGGTCTGACTAAATCAATGAAAAATTACTTTAGATGGGCATCTTTTAACAGAAATTTTATTTTGAAAACTGACATATGATATGTATTCATTAACACATTTTTCAAATAATTTTTTATGAAAACACAATTCTTATTTCTGTACAGTCATAGAGCAATGATAAAATCAGTGTATTTCTGTAATCAAATTTTAATTAACAAGCTAAAACAGAACAATACCTCCGTAATAAGTTATGAATTCACTACACAAGTATATAATTTTAAGGAAAAATTATTTTGTCAATATTTTGATAGAAGATGAAGAAGACTTACTCTTTTGCTCCTTTAATGTTTCCAACAACACCCCTGGAAGCATAAATGAATAATGTTACATCAGTGGCAGGATTACACAACTGTCTATCTATCTTATAACCAAAAGTTATCTTTAAAAAATAATATATCTTGCAATACAAAGTTCTGCTATCACCTGAGAATGGCTGACATCAGATTTCAGCTATTTATTCAAATATTCATAAAAATAAATTAACCCGTAAAAGAAAAAAAAAAAAAATCAGACCAGACAGACTGTAATGCCTTGTAAGTGTCTTAGAATGGGCTATGGGTTTATAAATTCAGTAAAAAAAACTTCGATTTTACTGTTCATGAAGACTTCAATACTTTTTTTTTCAATAGTGCTATTACCTGATTCAAAGTCACAGATTTGCCGCCTTAACAGAGCAAAGAACTTGTATAATATGAGGATACCTAAACTTTATGTACACAATACAAACCAGATCAAGATATCCAGGAAATTTATTAATGAATATTTATCAACAGATCAACTTTACAGCAATATCTTATATTCCGAGGGCCGACCACAAAATTTATCTAAGTACATATACATGATGTATAGAAATAGAAATAAGACGGAACAGTTTTTCAGTCAGCCCTCGATTTTTTCCTACCAGGATATTAAAGAACTCCACAAAATGTGCAATTATTGTTAACAACATTAGGCAGCAATTAAATATCTTAACGAGAGTCCCTATCCATTATGAAAACTTGATCGAACACCAATTAACATTTGACCATCCCATCATTTATAACATTTATGAAAACTGGAGACAATGGAGCTCATCTGTCTACCATCACTGTACACATGTAATCCAGGGTTTTAATTAATTAACCTCCTAAATTAGAGAGCCTGAGACTGGATATCCTCAGGGTAAACATGTACATCACAAGACAATCAATTTACGAATACCACAATCTAGTTTACCCTGCATTATACACAAGTGTGTTCTCTGGAACACATGTGTCACCTGCTGAAGCATGACGGAAAAAGTGTGACGGACAAACAGACGACGGAAAAGTGAGCCCTATGTGTCACCTCTGCTTACAGCAGCTGACACAAAAAAAGCACACAGGAATGTAACCTTTGACCTTTTCCACGGATATAAAATCTGGATAAGCCTGCGAAGCAACAAGCAAGGGATGATCAGGTTTTATATTGTTTGCTATTCATCAATAGGAAGGCTGACCAAGAAACTGTTCAGAGTGCATATATAAATAGAGGGACATGGAATGATTTCGAGTCAGCCCTCAATTGATGCATTTACAAGGTAAAACCTGACTTTACACAAATATGTGGGAACCCTGACTTGAATAGCAAAAGGTTAATATCGATTAAAGACAATACAGCATTGTCACATAAAATTACTTTGCAAAGCTATAAAAAAAAGTTTGTTTGAAGGATTTACCTATTTCTTACCTGTTTGGCAACAGATTGCCATATTAAGTTACTGAATATTTTTTTTTTCTCCTAAACTGAAATTTATAAGGAAAGAAAAACAAGTTTTTATATATTTTCCTTTGGCATTTATTTTTCATTCTTTGTTTTAGACACAACAAAAATCCAACTTAGTTGTTGATAGAGGAAATAAAACACAAATTAACCCTTAACTAGTCATCTTATTCAAAACTGAATATGTCATATAAAAAAATGATGAAATCCATCTAGTATTTTACTGAATCGGTTAGATTTATTTTTCATTACCCCAGCCTTCTGTATAAACACTGGCAAATTCCTTACCTGGTAAAATTGGACATTTTTTCATTTCTATCAGAACTTAAACCAAAACCAACAAAAGAGTGGAAAGGGAATAAGAAAAATATGAATTTAATTTTTTCTGAAATGAGAATTTTTGAGCTTAGAGTACGTAAAACAATGGCCTGAAAGTATTCCAAATACACAATGACTAAAGTTGCACAAATCAAGCTACAAATGCGTGTTAAATTTAAAAGCTAAAGCCAAACAGATAATTGCAAACAAAACAGGTGAGGCTTAAGTCAATTAAAAAAAACACACTGCTGTTTCTAAAAGAAATTCTTGGGATAACAAGAGCACAGCATACAGATGCCAATGCTCGCCTGTTAGGTTTTTGAACCTTAGAGTTATGTCCCTTGACGAGACTGTATCCAAACACAGGGATAACATGTAGCCAATGGTTTATCTGGTTTACACAAAAGAACTCAAGATTACTTCAGTTACTGGTTTTGAGAAGCTGACCAAGCCATAAATTGAAATGGCGGAATTTAAACTTCCACTACTTAAAAACTAGAAAGGTGCTTTAAAAATGTTGATGTAGAAACAACTTTTTACAAATATTAACTAATCCCTCTTAACAGATCCTTGGGGGGAACCAGTCTTTTGGGCTAGGGAATGTCATAACAAATTCTTGTCTGGGATCAAACATCCCCCCACTTCTGATCCACGGTCAATGGATCACATTGCCATTTTAATGATTAACTGACTACTGGACATCCTGATACGATATGTAAAGATTAATTTGAAGACCTCTTTATGGCCAATCTCATATTGGCAGTATTTATATATTATTAATACCCAGAACACGCCTCTAGCAACCATACACAGATGATCTGTCACCAGTCCACAGTCTGTTCTACATCAGACACAAGACTCCCCTCTATATATGAACATTAATTTGACGTTGACAGCTTGCTTTCTGGGAGACCATCCCTTCCAATATGACACACTCATTAGTTGAGCTCACGGTTTTAGTGCCAGGAAGTTTCAAAATGCGGAAAATTGATGTTTTAACTTAAACTGATTTAATTCTAAAACTTCTCTCTCATAAAATTTGCATGAAAGATTTCAAAGTACTGCAAAGAACTACAGGATAGTTGTTGTTTTTTTTCCTACAAACAAAAAAATCTATATAGTGATTTTATCGTTTTACAAGTTATTCAAATCAAATTAAATCTATTCATACTGATGGAGACGGAGTGTGAACAGAAAATTTCAATAAAATAAAATTAAATCTCTATTATTTTCATGAATATTGCCGGAAACTGAACAACAGTGAGAGGTGTGTTGCTAAGCAATGGACAACACGCGCCACAAACACGCCACACAGTCCCAACTACACATCTCCAGTCATAATTTTAACATGCAACACAGGGTATCAATTATTAAACATCTAATAAAACAAAGTCAGTGGAATTATGCACAATCTGTTTCTTCAAGTGGAAAAAAAAAGTCAGCAGTTTCATACAAATGTAATGGAGTTTTCCAATGTTTACAGATGTATTTAAATTAAGCAATCAGATTATCCAATGGCTGTGCTGGGATATCATGTGGTCAATAATTGACCAAGTTATTGAAATGAACTCTCTTAACCCTTTACCTCATATAGGTGAACAGAGCAGACCCAGATTAAACAGCAAGGTGCTGCCTGATCAGGGTCTCCTCTGTTTGCTCATTCAATACTGAAGCTCAGGAAATAAACAATCTGCATTGCTTAAATCAAACCATTAATTGTTTCATATACCATTTAAAGTTCAGTATATTAATATTCATACGATAAGCAAGAGCTGTCAGAGGACAGCACGCTCGACTATTCAAAATGTTTGTTGGTAAATCAAATAAAATCTATTTCAATTCTTATCCTTCTTATACCCTGTAATAATAGTCAAAAATGATATACCTTGATAGTCTAATACCCCTAAATAGGTTTATGAAGTCTAAAATCAATCCCATGCCTAGTTACTGAGACATAAGCATTATAACACTTTAACCAAGTATCTGAGTTAGAAAAGGGCCATAATTTGCATAAAATTCAGTCCAAGAGTTATCCTCCTTGGTTTTCTGAGCCCCTGAACACACTCCAAAACTTTCTAGTCAATACTATAAACAATTTCTGAGATATAAGCTGGATAGAAGCTTGCATTCAAAACTTTAAATAACCAAAAAGTCTAAGTCAAAAAGTGGCCCTAATCTGCATTATATTCAGTCAAAAACTATCTGCCACTAAAGTATGATAACATTAAACATATTAAAGATGTTTCAAATCAATCCCATGCCTGGACTCTTATATATAAGCATGAAAGTACCTTGCGTGCAAAACTTTAACCAAAATTTCTAAGTTAAAAAGGGGTCATAACTTGTAATAAATTCCATCAAGAGTTATCTACCTTGATAGTATGATACCCCTAAGAGTATTAAAGATGTTTCAAATCAATCATATGCTTGGATACTGAGATATAAGCATGAAAGTACCTTGCATGTAAAACTTTGACCAAATTTCTAAGTTAAAAAAGGGGCCATAACTTGTAATATATTCCATCAAAAGTTATCTACCTTGGTTGTCTGATGCCCCTAAACATATTCATAAACGTATAAGTCAATACCATGAATGGTTATTGAGATACAAGCTCGACAGCAGCTTGCATGCAAAACTTTAAAAAAAATTTCTATTGCATGCATAACTTTAACCAAAATTTCTAAGTAAAAAAGGGGCCATAATTTATATTAAATTCTGTCAAGAGTTATCTACCTTGGTTGTCTGATGCCCCTGAACATATTCATAAACTTTCAAATCAATACCATAAATGGTTACTGAGATATAAGGTTGATAGCAACTTGCATGAAAAACTTTAACCAAAAGCTGCAACGCCAACATCAATGCAAGGGCGACTACAATAGCTCTCATATTCTTCGAATAGTCAAGCTAAAAATTTGTAAATGAATATTCATGAAGTAAAGGGTTTGATAAAGACTGGGCTTGAATTTCTCTGCATAACATGGAAAAGACCATCAAGTTCACAGCTGGCTAAACCTATTTGATAAGTGAGAAAATATCTTTAATAGAACTAAAAATACAATTAACGGAGTGTTTCTATCATGGAGTATAAAGGCCTGATGTTCTTTAAGGTGAAAGGTCGTGTAGAAAGCTGTTAAAATTATGATTGGGTATAAGTGTGGCCAACTACACATTTATGTGGGCTTACCCTGAGAAACCCGTGAGTCCATCAACTATGTTAGCACCCACATCTCTACAAACAGAAGTTACAAATGCCCTTATTGATTCTAATGCAATCCTCAATATCGCAGAAGTGCCATCACTTGAGTGCAGGATGTTGATTACACCCTCTTACACTGTCCTTGGTCAAATAATGGCTCGAAAAATGATAAGGTCAAGCCCAATTATCTGCCCTTGGAAATGTCAAATGAAAATAATCTCCCTTCATGAACATATCGGTTTCAAAGGTTTGGTGCCAAACTATTGCAACCGCTTTTTTTTATTTTTATAGAGTTACCACAGTTTTGCACCAAGTCCTGAGTTATAAAGAGAACTGCCTGTGTCTCAAGTTTCCTTGAAATCCATTTAAACATTTAGGAAGAGTTTCATTTGACAGATGGTTTGTTTGTTTGCTTGCCAGGTTTAACATCCCACCGACAGTATTTCAGTTATCTGGAGACAATGTACACTTGAGACAGATATAGTGCTGCTGTACTGCAGTATCACGCTGAAGACATGTGGCATGATACCACACCCAGTCACATTATCCTGACACCGAGCCAACCAGTCCTGCAACTACCATTATATGCTGAGCGCCAAGCAATGAAACTAAACCAGTGCCAAATTAACAGCTGGATGGACGGACAAAAAGTCTGATTCCTATATATCTATCAAAACTGTTTGTAAGTGGAATAATTTTCATCTAAATCATAACTATTAACCCCGAATAGTCTTCATGATCTTCAATAAATCAATCAATCAATCAATCAATCAACATTATAAGAAGGATATTTAGACCAACAACTGGATTCCTCTTAGAGGATACTTTATTGTAATGTTTCAGACAAGGATGAAGTACAAATTACCTTTCTAATTTTTTTCCCCTACATGGAAAGGCTTACCAAACAAATTGGCAAGCAGACAAAGAGCAACTGATGAGGTTTTACCCCAAGAGACACTGTAGAAGATATATCAGAAACATATCAATGTCTTATGACACAAAACCTTCCTCGCCTGTCCATTATCTTCAAAGTATCTTGTAGATGTCAAGATTTGCATGCAAGGCATATTGGGTGTATAATTACCAGTGCATTAGACAGAGAATGAGGATTTGACATCGAACAGAAGGAGATAAAATGATTTCAGCTTGATTTAGAACAATCTGATATTGCTCAAATATGCCTTTATCTGCATAGAAATCCCACTATGATTCAATCATAAATAATGAAACATTTGAGGAAAACATCAAGATGCTGCTATAACAATTCATATTATATTTTTATTTTCATCTTACTGCAGTAGAGGTAAAAGATGGCACTTATGCAACCTTGACCTAGAGCTAGCTTTTGTGGCAACATCATAGGTGTTTGATATGCATATCGAGGGTCTCAAGTTCGATTCCAGCTCCAGGAAGTTTAATTTTACTCGATTACGTTCATGTTTTATTTCACATTTTAACAACTTATCTCTAAGGGGGTTACCTGAACACACATGGGGTCACACTTCAGTCACGATGCAAACTGAGACACAAACACTCTAAAGGGACAACACACAGTGCATGGATGTCACGTGCGACATCCAGTCTATACTGTTTCAACAATCTTGTGTACACACAGAGAGCATTTTATTAATAATATACATCCTTGCTCAGGTTATTTCAAAAAAGGGGAAAAAAGGCACAGAAAATTTTTTTTAACCCTTTACGTCATGAATATTCAAGTAAAATTATAATCTATGACTTGATGAATATCAATTTACTAAACTTTAAATAGGACATGAGACGCTGGATAATTCTTTGCTATGGATATGTAGAATCTGAGCTACAATATTGTATGAGCAAACAGAGAAGACCCTGATCAGACAGCTCCTAAAATTAAGCTGTCTGGTATAGGTTCTGCTCTGGATGCCAAGGATCAAAATAAAGCCATATGAGGTAAAGGGTTAAAAGATTTTGATATACATACTATATATCAAGGGATGAGAGCAAAACTATGCTAAGTGTATATATTTATGCTCAGTGCATTTAATTATATATTAGCACTTAGCATAGTTTCGCTCTCACCCCTCGATATGGTAAATAAAACTTAACTCAGACTAAATAAATCATACACTTTGTTTGTTTTCTGGGGTTAAATGTATATCAGTCATCTGTGGACATTTGTCTATATAAGACAGATATAGGTCTACCTCACTGACAACATGTTAAAGACAAGTGATGAAATACCATACCTGTCACATTAACCTGACACTGGGTCCTGGAACTATCTCCTTAAGTGCTAAGCAAGAAGCTTACCAGTACCATTTTCACCATACACTTTAAATAATTCAGCTAATTTTTCAACTGATTATTTATCAAAAACAAAATTGGACTGCATTCTTTTTTGGTTACTTAAAATGGAAGCTATGAATTATTCACCACTGGAAAATGGCATTTTGCATGGTTTGTTAAAAACTGATTATGACAAAAACTTAAAATTTCTTCTAAAATCCTGTAACTGGGGCCATGATATAACAATGTCCATCAATAAGTTATGAGCAAAGAGGCTAACGTGAGGCTACAAAAGGCTCGTCAGAAACTCTTTCTCTTAAGATTATACAAAGGTAGTACATACAATTAAATATTGCCAATGAATTTTTAAGTCTGAACGTACATTGTAGTTAGAATTTTTTTTTTATGCATTTTGTATCAATAAATCCTATCTTTATTCCATTAATCTCTATATGTAAATTCATTTTTGCATATCTGACGTGCTATCTCCAGTAACTAACACTGACTTGCAAAAAATAATTGACATGTGGTAAACAGGACCTGTTTTTATATGAATATTTACGAGTTATTTTCCCCTCAAATGAAATATTTCCACAAGTTACAATGGAGTTTTACATTCGTACAAGTAAAAAAGAAACCTAAATTTGAGATTTTATCAATACAAAATCATAAATCTTTATTTTGAGCTTTTGTGAATATGGAACCAGAAATCTTCACTTTGAGTTTTTATAAATACGGAACTAGAACAGGAAATCTGCATTTTATTAATATGTAATTTTGATATTTTATGAATACAGAACTAGGACCGGAATTTGCAACTATATGAATCGAGCACCAGAACTGTTCCCCCTAATCAGGTCTGAAACAATAGAGCCATGCCATTTATAAGGCAGACCAAACTGACCATGGTCAAGACATGGTCAAGACAATGCCTAATTACACTGTCATTCCAACAATAGCAGACAGGAGACAAGTTTCAATTTCCTCCAGATAATCAAGAATTGTAAAGTATACCTTCCGGTCTGTGACTTAAATAACTTGAATGCTGAATAACAGCAGGTGGATCTTTACAAATGAAATCCTTCTCACGCAAACCACAGAGCCACAGAGGCCTTTTTATTTCTCCAAGCAGACACAACATGCAAACCGAGACCCCAGGATAATAGTTGAAGCATTTCAAGTCTGGACAATCAATAGACAATGTAACCTTATCCTGCTCGGTGCAAACCGATGCTAAAATGCTTAAAACTTACAGTGGTACAGATCATGGTCAGAATTAACCAATACATGAGAAGGTCATATAATTATAGGGCTTCCTAGCTTGAAATGGTTTCAACCATTATTTACTGGTTATAACATTGTTATAAAGGTCACAAGGGTAACTGCGTCTTCAAATGAACAAATAATAATAAAAATAATGCCAAGTATTTCTCCTGAATAGACCTTTTTTTGTTTTTTTTTTAAAATCCCTATCCAAAGACAAAATATGGTGTTTTCTCACATATAAAATTTTACTTTTTCTCCTTTAGAAGAGGAAAAAAACTTGAAAAGTTGAGTAGTCTTTAAGCTTCATTCAAGTACCAATTTGTCACTGTCTAAGTGGACAAGTTTTCCCTACCATCCTCTAAGCTTTCACAATTAAGTAAAACTTAAGTGGCAATAAATTCTTTGAAATTAGAACAAAACACTTATTCTCTGGTAAACCTCACCACTGTCATAATGTAAATTGCTTGAATTTTGGGACAATGAGAGCTCAAATGTACTTTTCTTTCTTTAACTCTTTTCTTCATATAGACTCATTTTGACACATAGGCAAACAGAGCAAACCCAGATCAGACAGCTCCTAAAGGAGCTGTCTGATCAGGGTCTCCTCTGTTTGCTCATACAATATTGTAGCTCAGTTTGTGGCAAAGAAAATTCCATTATTTGATAAACCATTTAAAGATCAGTCAATTATTATTCATCAAGTCATATATTTTTTCATGAATATTCATGAGGTAAAGTGATGATGTTACCTTTAACCCTTAACCTCCTGGATACATGACTTGATGAGTATTATTTATTGAACTTGCAATAGTATATATAAAGAGAAACCTTATGAGCCTTCTGGCTTTCAATGGACGAAAATTTGCTGAGTTACAAAAAAACTTGATGAATATTCATTTTCAAGTACAAATTTTCTTTGCAGTGCAGACTGGAGAATCTGAGCTTTGATTTTGTATGAGCAAACAGAGGAACCCTGATCAGATAGCTCTTGATTCTGCTCTGTTTGCCAATGCATCTGTCTGTCTACAAGTCTATATGAGGTAAAATGTTAAACATCCATGTCTGAACATTCCAAAACAAACCTTCCAACAGCCTGTTCTGTATTCAGAATTTTAACTTTTCAAAATGACACAATCTTTGAACACATCCATTATAGCAAATATGCGTCCTGCTCAAAATGGCAGAAAACAAATATATCAATATTTTCCTTTCCATTTTCACAGCTGATATTAACATTTCTGGCAAGTCTTAACTCTAAAGTATGAACATGAATGATGTTAGGTTTAGAGTTCTGCAGGGCACAAACCTTTCCAATGAAGAGCTAGCCATGAACAGGAAATAATTCATTTAGAATGGGAAAAGACAGGGCTTAAGTTTTCCATGCTCAAAACTGGAGAGGCACATTAGAATGATTTTATGAACAGTTGGTTTGGACAGTAAACATCAATAAAAATTTATTTTGACATTCATGGAAACAAAAGATTAGGTCTCAAAGTATGACTCAGGAGACTTATAAAAAAGGGCACTGCAGATCAATATACAGTAAAACCTTGCTTAAAGACCATCTTACTACTACGACCAATTTACTCTGAACCTACAGTGGCCTTATTAGCGAGGTTCTACTGTAATGAACCTTTCCTGTGTTTATATACTGAAACTGACTCGAAGGCTATCCAATAATAGCTATACTGGGATAATAGGTAGCCAATGGTTGACCTGTTTTACACAAATTAAGACTGTCATGATTTTATTCTGATACTGTTTGCAAACAGTTGACCAAGCTAAACTGGAAGAGCAGGACTTAAAATTTTCACTTGTAAAATCTGGACATGTGCATATCTTCTAAATGGTAAGTTTGCCTGCATAACTTCTACATGGTTAGTTTGCCCAGTAAAAAGAATGGCTGCAAGAGTTACATACTTGAGTCCCTGTCCCATGTCCTTTAGTTTGTCCTTGGTCTGTTTGTGGGCCCCATACTGCTCCACTTCTTTCAAGGCCTTGTGGTACTTCTCCAGCTTCTTCTGTAGCTGGCTCAGCGACGCTGTCGACTTCTGATTCTTCTTCTCGAACACTTGCTTAATCCGCAACAGCTGCTGCTTGTCTGCCTCCCCTGCCAGCTTTAGGTACTCGTTGACATTGGCTGCAACAGTTGCCCATGGATACATGATTATCATAGGTCAAGGTTATACAAGGGTCACACATCACAAAAGGTTCAATAGGTGCAAAAACAGATTTGCTTAAAACTAGGACTATCGCTGAAAGTGATGAATATCCTTACTGCATTGCACTGACTATAAAATACAGGGACCGAACACAGTGCAAATTAATGTGACAACAGATGTTCTTTAAAGTTCCTTCATCAGCTTGTGAAGCAGGTGTATAGATATAGTCATGGTGATAGAGGTCATCCTGTCAACAAGGTCAAGGTCGTCTAGCTTGACCTTTTACCACTCAAGATACTCCACATTTATCGTTAGTAATAAATGTATGATAGGGATCACTAAGTGAAACACTATTTACTTGTGCATTTGATGGATTTTTTTTTGTTGACAATTTCCATTTTGTTGTTTTGGGACTGGGGGTATTAATATTGATATATCAATCTTACTGTCATGCTTTTTTTTCACATCATTTTTTTTTAATTTTTTTTAACTTGGGTGTGACCTTGACCTTCAAGTAATATCAACCTTTTGAAATCAGTTATCCGTAAAATTGTCAAGGCATTGTGACAGTGGTAGAATCACTGTCAGTAATAGTTCCTTGTCTATCTTTTCATCTTGAGCATGAAGTGTCAGAAGCAGCATTTTCCATCATAAAATTTTATCATTTTAGGTTTCTTTTATACATAAAACTACAGTCAAACCTGTCTTAAGTGGTTAGTCAAAGGAATAAGAGAAAGTGGCCATTTTACAGAGATGGTCACCAAATGAGGGTTAAACATATAACAAAATATTATAATTTAGTAATATTAAAACTGACCGCTATAAAAAAATCATATTGACTGCTTAATACAGGTGGCCACATACACAGATTCATCTGTATATGCAATCCTTATCAAATCTGATTAGTATATGTTTGAATACTGAAAGGTGCAATTAGACTGAAAGCATTTCTTCTTATGCAGGAGTTTGGTTCATGAAGCTAAAGTTTACCTCTGATTTCCCACAAAAACTAATCAATTTCTACATTTCTACAATGTACGTCACTGAATTTCTCAGGCCCAATCAACCAAAGATCAAAGTAAATATACCTACCATGCAATTTTAACTGGAAAGTAGCATGTAATTTGAATCTTACAACGTGAGGAAAAAAATCAATGGTTACCCAATGGCAAGAACACTGTGAGAGAACAGACAGAAATATTAACAAGAACAAAACTGAGGCTCAGTAAAAGTGATTACAAGTTTGCCTGAGAATACTCAATTGTGTTTTCTTTTTCCAATTAATGGAGTCTTTTTGAGCCTGAGGAAACACAAATTAGGCTTATAATAAAATTGTTTTATCTTGAGTGGAACAATTCGAACAAAATGATGTAACCAAAATAGCAAGCAGCACATTCATTTTTTTTTTCTTCTTTTTTTTTTTTTTTTTAAATATAAACATTTTACAGTAAATAGGTAAAGAGGCAAATTTGAAATATTTAAGGGTCATTTAAACAATTTGATAGTCATTCTTGTACATCAAAGGAAATCCTGTATATTTTTTAATTCATGTTTTGGCTTTGAAAAAGTCTTTCTAAAGGTCAAGGTCACATTTTCAAGGTCATAATTCTACTTGTATACATTTTGAAATACACACAACATTACAGTTTAATCATCAAGTATGTGTGTCTTTGTGATTGTGTTATGTGTGTGTTGCTTAATCCTATCATGAAAAGAAGGAATCCAAATCCCCATTTGTCTTTTAGCTTCAGATTCTGTCAGAGGGTTCAACATAGGTAGTTATTTAGTTATTGGGGTTGAATTTATGAATAGTTTCAAAACTGAACTAGAGCTATCACTAAAGATGATAAGCTTAAACTTTATTTATTTTAAACTGATTATGAAACAAGTTCTTTCAACTTAAATCATTCTTATTAGCTCGTATGTGGTAATTTTTGTGGGAGGAAACTGAAGCACCTGGAGAAATCCCTCCGGTCTGGATGGGCAACCACCGTATCTTCCCATGTACGTCACCTGGGATCAAACCCAGGATGCATTGGTGAGAAAAGAAGTGCGTTACCACTACGCTATCCAGGTGATTTTTAGCCTACATTCCACTTTGTCCTCATGTAATGTGAGTGTAGGACAGGACATGATAGGACTGGACAAGCATGATTGCTATATAAAGCCCCCACTTCTGTCAAGGCTCATTATTTGAATAATCAATTCTACCACAGACATCATTTTGCAAATTAATTGAGGTATAATCCATACTTGTGAGGTATGAGCCACATGTGGGATACATGAAAGGAATAACAGACTGTGTGTTTGTTTGTTTTTGGGCTTAATGTCCTGCCAGATAGTATTTTATTTGAAGCCTTTGTCTTCTTGAGAAAGATATAGTGCTGCCACACAGCAGTATTACGCCGTAGACATATGGCATGATAACACACCCAGTCATATTATCCTAGCACTGGGCCAACCAGTCCTAGAACTACCCTTATAATATAACTGCTGAGCGCCAAGCAAGCAGTACCAGTACCATGTTTTATGACTTTGGTATGTGGCAGCCTGTGCTGTGTGTATGTTGAGAAAAATCCAAAGATGATCATAAATAGGCCAAGGTCACATTTCGGACAGAAAAAAAAGAGTTCCATTGGCCTTAATTGAAATAAGTAGAAACAAAAAACCAGTTACACTTATATCATCTGTATATCCAGACTTGTCATTTTCAAACAAAGATTCCGCTCACAAAATCGTAAACTGACAATGACGCCACATGCATGATTTAACCTCAATGACAACTTAAGATTCTGCAAGGAGTTAAGTAGGCTACACTTAACACCAACAGAATACTTGCAGTTTCAGCAGGAAACAGTTGACAGCTATAGGTTATTACTGGAAAAGGTTTGGCTATATGAGATGAAAGGCAACAATGCTGCTGTTTTTGTAATGACCATAAAGTGTCTAGGGAATTGTAGTGGACAGACGAAGTAGGTTTGCCAAGTTCTTAACGAGCACGTGGAGTTAATTCTTCTTACAAATAATGGCCGAATTGTCACTAGTGGAAAAAAACGTCATAGAAAATATAAAAGAAGAGGATGTTTGTTTTCGTAACCATGAGTAACTGGAGTCCTTTCTTTCTTTGAAAGAAATGATCAATCAAATTAATATCCAAGCAACATTCTGTCCGTCATTTTAGCATTTTGTCTACTTGAGGCAGATATAGTGCTGCAACACTGCAGTATCACACTGTAGACATGTGGCATGATACCATATTCAGTCACATTATCCTTACACTGGGCCAACCAGTCCTGGAATTACCCTTATATGCTAAGCACCAAGCAAGGGAGATTTACCTATACCATTTTTAATGACCGCTATCTTGTGGGGACTGAACCTATAAGCATAGAGCTAGGGAGCAGACACTTTAACCCTTTCCCTCATAGAGGACACCATGAAAAGACCTATGCGAACAGCATAAAAAGAGCAATCTTGGACTGAACTTGCAGGCTGATCAGATTTTATGCTGTTCGCTGCACCTCAGAGGTCTGGAAATGAGGATTTTTTAATTAAATTTGGTAAGGTTTAACTGTGGTTTTCTACAAATCAGGCTTTATGTGATACCTATTGAGGGCGTCAAAATGAGTCTATATGAGGGAAAGGGTTAAACACAGCCACTATATAAGGACTGATCAATCAAGTCAAGATAAGGTTCTTTTCAGTGGACAACTGACCACCTGACCTTGCTGACAACAGGGCTGCTGAGGGCAAGCCTTGGACACCAACAAATCCACTCAATGATATTGACCGCAACTGGACAAGTCATCGTACCTTCCTTAGTAGCCTGTTCCTCCTTAATCTGGTCCATTGTCTTGGCAATCTTTTCCTGGTGATGCTCGATGGCTGCCCGCGTCCTTGCTGCATCCGAATCTTCCATCGTGGCGAAGTCCACCTCATCCATGATGTCACTGCACCCGCTCCCATTCTCCTTTGTCCCCGAGTCATCCTGAGAAAAATATATACGCATACTCTAAACATAATGAGCATGTACCTGTAGGGCAATCCATGCCCACAACACTGTGCTGAATATTATCCCTTTACCTCATGAATATTCATGTACAAATCTAGGACTTGATACATATTGACCCTTTACCTCATGAATATTCATGTACAAATCAAGGACTTGATAGATATTGACCCTTTACCTCATGAATATTCATGTACAAATCAAGGACTTGATAGATATTGACCCTTTACCTCATGAATATTCATGTACAAATCAAGGACTTGATAGATATTGACCCTTTACCTCATGAATATTCATGTACAAATCTAGGACTTGATACATATTGACCTTTACCTCATGAATATTCATGTACAAATCTAGGACTTGATACATATTGACCTTTACCTCATGAATATTCATGTACAAATCTAGGACTTGATAAATATTATCCCTTTACCTCATGAATATTTATGTACAAATGTATGACTTAAGATATTAATTTACAATGACTTTCTTCTTAGTTGTACGGACTATGCAGGATCTAAGCTACAATATTGAACGAGCAAACAGAAGAGACCCTGATTAGTCAGCAACCGGAACAGTTAATGAACTGTCTGATCTGGATCTGGTGTTTGCCAATGTGTCAAAATGTGTCTATATAATGTACAGGCACTCCAGGCTGACCTTTGTACCTGTCCAGTGTAACACAAGTAACTGCACAGTTAACAAGAGCTCTCAGAGGACAGCACGCTCAACTATTTGAAATGCTTGTTGGTAAATCATATGAAATCTATTTCAATTCTTTCCCTTCACACACCCTGTATATAATAATTGTCAAAAATTATATACCTTGATAGTCTGATACCCCTGAATATGATCATGAAGTCTAAAATCAATCCCATGCCTGGTTAATGAAACACTGTGCATGCAAAACTTTAACCAAAAGATCAAGTTAGAAAAGGGAATAATTTGTGTTAAAGTCAGTCAAAGAGTTATCCTCCTTGGTTAACTGATACCACCAAACACACTCATAAACTTTCAGTTATTCAGATACCATTAACACTTTCTGAGATATAAGCTAGATAGTTAGCTTGCATGCAAAACTTTACCCAAAATTTAAGTTAAAAAGGGGCCATAATTTGTATTAAATTCAATCAAGAGTTATTTACCTTGGTTGTCTGATGTTACTATCTTATTGAACATATTCATAAATTTTCAAGTCAATACCATAAATGGATATTGACATATAAGGTTGATAGTAATTTGCATGCAAAACTTTAACCAAAAGTGGCAACGACAACGCTGATGCAAGGGTGACTGCAATAGCTCTCATATTCTTATTGAAAAATCAATTATTTGATATGAATTGTGTTCATAGGAGTGAAAATGACATTATAATCATCAACACATCTTCATTGACTACCAGCAAAATGTTTTAATAGTAGCGAGAGATTAAGTCTTAACAAAGATTTTAAGATATTAGATTTCCTCAATTTATCTTTTCTTTAAAATGCCACATGCCTGCTTTCATAACTGTTATCTGATACAACCCTTCCTGAACCATCAATATTCTGTTCAAACAACTGCTAAGCAGCGGATAAAAAATCTGTCACAAAAACTGCCACAAATGCATCATGAATGGCTAAAACTCTTATCACCCATAGCAACCATTTAAGACTGCTGTCTTCTTTGACTCTGAACACAGCATCCTGTGTGACAGATAAGAACATTAGGCACACTGTCTGAACCACTAAAATGCCTGATCTGTGCTGATTCCTTGAAAATAACAAAAAAACTTTGAATTGCATTCTAATTGCTCTAATATATTTCATTCATCTTATTAACAACCGTGCATGATGCCTCGCCAACCAGCCTGTTCTATCACTAAAGATGATCAATACCCCCGTATACCACCAGGTCATGTGACATGAGTATTGGACAGGACTTGACGTGACATTACCAGCATGACCTCTAAGCCCCCCTTCTGTTAACCCTTTCCCTATTTAATTATACAAGGCTTAAAGCGACAGGGACTGTCACAAAACCAGGTTTTCAACATGGAAAATCCAATTCGAAATGAAGATTTTATTTATAAAATGATCACCAAAGAACATTAATACTTTATGTTACATGGATGAAGAGTAAATAAGGGTCATAACTCTAAGAAATATGGTTAAATTGACAATATAGGTCAAGTCACTATGTACTGGCCATACTGTGTAGATTTGGGCAGAATGCATTCAGAAATGAAGAAGGAGAATTTAAGCAAATAAAAGAATGTGTCACTATATGTTACATGAAAACAAGCTCAAAGGTGTGAAATCAGATTGTCAAAGGGTAATTGTCTCTGACCTGCAATATCAATGCAGGGTAAAATACAAGATTCAAAATTAAATGTTAGTTCAAGGAAATTATGGATATTTTAAAACATGAAAAGCAACCTACAGGAATTATCCAAAGACTGATACAAATGCATTTATTTTATTTCTTATTGAAGGTTTATTAAGCAATTCTAGCAATCAGACATTTGTATAATATTTGTCAAGATAGCAAGGGCACCGCAACTATGTAAATGAAGAAAAGCATAAGTGAAGCATAAAAACAAAAGCATTCATAGCAAGCTGCTATCAAACAGAAAAAAAAAAAAATATATATATATATATATATTTAGTCATAGTGACCTTGACCTTGATCCATTTTCTAATATATTTTAGTCATAGTGATCTTGACCTTGATCCATTTTCCAATATATTTTAGTCATAGTGATCTTGACCTTGATCCATTTTCCCTGAAAAGCAATTCCAACCTTCCTCTTCCCTATTAAAAAATACCTTATATCAAGAGGATTTCCCCCTTCCAATTTAAAAATGCTATACCTTATTTTTACCCAATTATTAGAAATGAAAATATTTTTACCATTGTGACCTTGACCTTGACCGATTACCTGAAAAGCAATCCAACCTTCCTCTTCCATAAGTATCTACCATAAATATAATTCTAATCTAAATTCTAACTTAATTATTGAGCGGAAACGAAAGTTTGACGCCCGCCCGCCCGCCCGCCCGCCCAGCCACCCGCCCGCCCGCCCAACGACGTTCGGCATTCTAATAACCAGGTTTCAACTAGTTGAAAACCTGGTTAAAAATCCTCATTTCCAGACCACTGAGGAGCAGCGAACAGCATAAAACCTGATCAGCCTGCGAGTTACTCGCAGGCTGATATGGTTTTATGCTGTTCGCATAGGTCTTTTCATGGTTTCCTCTATGAGGGAAAGGGTTAAGCGTGATATAATAATATGCTCTATTGTTGTGAATAATGGGTTGTAACCTCCCGATACTCTTTCTTTTCGTAAAACATGTCAAATCTAGATTTTTCTAAACTTAAAACTTGCAATTCTACAACTCCTTTATTGGACGTTTGCATTATTACCTGCTTCTATTAGCATTTCTTATTGAAAATGCCCTTTGATTTCTTCAAAAAATTTATTATTCTGGTGAAACAAGAATTAGATCTTTTTTTAATGTTTAGGAAACCTCACTTTGCAATGCTTTGAGTCAAATTCCATCAACAATATTAAGTGCCAAGTAATACTGAAATTCTTGAATTTGGTGGAAGCACATTCCAATTAACATTCCAGTTTCACAAAATATCAAATTACACTAGCTGACATAAATTATTACCTAAATAACTAACTATATTTGTTAAGAAATCAAATATTTGTTGTTGTTGTTGTTTTTTATAAAAGAAACAAGAACAAGAATTACGAAAAACCCCAGATACCGCTTTGTCACAGTTACTGTTACCATGACAGACAGTCTTGAGAAATACAACAAAGGGCCATAACTTATTCAAGATAAAGTGAATCATGACGTGCCAACAATATGCACAACTAGGTTTGGTACTTATCTGTCTTGTAAAGTTTCATCAAAATCCAACTAAAGGTAGCGAAGAAATAGGGCGGACAAATCTCTTCTACAGGCGGACCAACTGCCAAACATGACTCTAATATAGCCCCCATATACATCGTATCTTTGGGTATAATGACAAAATTTGCCCAAAAACTTTAGGTATTTCTTAGCGTTAAGTAAGGTTTATGGAATTCAGGACAGGTTTGGTACATAGATATCCACTCACAGATCATGAAGTCAGACAAAGTTTCCTTGCGGGGAATAAATAATATCTATTTCTGCCAAAGATACTGCAAATATGAAGGATAATCCCTTTATCAAAATTCAACTTGTGCCTCCATTCGTCAAAACTAATCAAGAGAAAAGCCTGCAAGTATTTGACATATCATCTCCAATAAATGTCCCGAGCAGAAACACTATATAACCAATAAATCTGAATAAAACTTGGTTTATAATCCCTATATCAAACAAGAAGCTCTTCATTTACATATCAAAGGCTGATATATTCTAAGAGCATATAGAAATAGAAGAAGATGGAACAATTTCCTGGTCAACCCATGAAGTTTCTTGGTAACCTGTGGACTATACCTTGAAACTGCCAGATCGTGAAAAAGTATTTCCTGAATGTGAAATTCAATTTGGAAAAAAATTGAATGAAGATGAGCCATCCCCCGAGATCTCTATAGTCTGGGAAACTCAAGGTTCAAAATATTCCAAAATTGTAAAGAAAAACTAAATTTTAAGATTTTGTGGACCTTTTCCTTCTTAATTTAAGTGCAAATTTGATCCCTGAGCATTAATTTTCAAAGGTCAAAAGGCACCATTTCCGAAATCTCATGTGCAAAAAACCTGACTTCTGAGTCAAAGGAGATGGCATTAGTCACCATGGTAACTCACATCTTTATCTAGGTCCTCCAGGCTCCGTGATATGTGTGTGGGTGGAGTGTCCTCGGGCAGCTGCAGTGTGTTCCCACCTGTCCCCTGCCCCCGGGTCTTACTCTGGGTGCCCTCTGGCGACAGCTGCCGCTTTGGGAGGCTTGGGCTCTTGGCTATGGGCTTCTTGACACCGGGCTTCAGCTGTGGGAGCCTACCCTCAGACTTTTTCCTGCAAACAGAAAGAAGACAAAGTCAGTTAATATTGCCCTAGATAAAATAGGATCTTACAACAGATATGTTTCACACAAGGAATCCCTGAAAGCAAGCAATTCTTTATATGCTGCAAGAAAATGGTTCCTTGTCATGGAATTTGCGACTTAAGGAGTTTTTTAAACTCAAAATTTTGAAATCTTATCCCTCCCTAGGGGCAAATGTTGTATGTATGTTACCATTAGCATCTTCTAAACTAAATAACATGGCCTTCAATTTCTTCAAAATGTTAAAATTGTTGTGACGCAGAATTTGAGATGTTTTGATTTGAGGAAAATCTATAGTTCAGATTTTATGAAACAGGGGCTAGGAGTTGAATATTTCACATAAAACTTATACAAAGCTTGACGTTCGCGAAAATAAAAAAAAATAACCCTTTACCTCATGAATATTCATGTAAAATTTATGACTAAATAAATATTCATTGACTGAACTTCAAATGGTATATGACACAATGCACTTTTCCTTGCCAGCTTTTCTTTGAGTAGAATCTGAACAATAAAGTTGTATGAGCAAAAAGAGGAGACCCTGGTCAGACAGGAGAAGACTGATTTGGATCTGATCTGTTTGCAAAGTGTCAAAATTGAGCCAATATGAGGTAATGGCTTCAAGTGCAATTTTCATGCTCAAACCCAAAATACGGTTTTTACATTTAATATTGATTTGAGAATGATACTTAGGTTTAAGCTAGAGATTCTGAGTACTTGGGGGGCAGTACCACAACACTAAATCAGGGCCGAGTTGCTCACACAATGTGTTCCAATAAGTTTCATTGTCTGGTTCTTGAGAGAAATTTTGCACTTAAGCAGTCTTATTTGCTTTCAGAAGAATATTTCAGAAAATAAAGGATTTGTAAGATTTTACTGAAATTTAACCCTTACAATGCTATGGCTACTTGTGACTGCCTTTATCACCAGTACAGACCATGAACAGCCTTGCAGTATGATCATGGTCTGCACTGTTCACTATACAGTCAACAAATATTCAGCAAGCACCCCTATTAACAACTAATGGTGCAATCCAAAATAAAGAAAGGCCATGTCCAATTTAGAAAATTAGCATGCAAAGGGTGAAGAACTATCTTAACCCTTTCCCTCATATAGACTCATTTTGACGCACTCAATAGGTACCACATAAAGCCTGATCTGCAGAAAACCACAGTTAAACCTTACCAAATTTTATTACAAAATCCTCATTTCCAGACCACTGAGGAGCAGCGAACAGCATAAAACCTGATCAGCCTGTGAGTTACTCACAGGCTGATCTGGTTTTATGTTGTTCGCATAGGTCTTTTCATGGTTTCCTCTATGAGGGAAAGGGTTAAGATGTTTTGTAGATA
>CM037792.1:32926812-32976812 GCA_021229015.1 Solen grandis
GGAAAGGGTAGACTAGCTGAAAACAATTTTGTTTATAAAGGGAATACACTTGAAATTGAAGAAGAATACAAATATCTAGGAATATTTCTGTCGTTCAGGTTCTTTCCAGAAATGTAAAAAACATTTAGCAAATCAAGCAACTAGGGCAATGTACTCCTTATTAAGAAATATAAACCGATTATCTTTACCTATTGATTTACAAATAGAACTTTTCAATAAAACTATTAAACCGATTTTACTTTATGGGGCCGAAGTCTGGGGTTACGGTAATAATACAGTTTTAGAAAGAGTACAATTACAGTTTTTAAAACATATTTTAAATGTAAAAAAATCTACTCCAAATTACATTATTTATGGCCAAGTGCAAATAAGGGTTCATTTTTGTGTCTCCAAGAATAAAACATAAATATCACCAAGGAAAATAATAAAGCAACTTTGAAATTGATGTTTTCTGAAAGGTATGATTGTGATGGTGTTGTGGTGAAAATTTCAGGTTAATCGGATGATTGGTTTGAAAGTTATAGCAGATTGAAAAATGCAAAGAAGTCGAAAATCGCTGTTTTTTGTGTGACATGCACTTTATTACCTTTTTTAATTTTTTAATAAATAAAAATAAATTGCTTTTTGGGTGGGTTTTAACATGGATGTATCATATGTATCCATATATTTAGTAAAATCACCAACTGATTTTTATCAATAGTTAAAAGTTACATATTGACGACATATTTGAAAAAAAGGTCAAGATGTCTCCAAAATCTAAATTTTGAAGTCACCAATATAAAGGTAAATCAGAAATAAGCAAATAATAGGTTTACTTAATCAAACAAGACTGAAAATGGTGCAGGTAAGATGTAGCTTCAAATTTTGATCATTTGCTTTGATTAGTTTGCATGTCACACTGCTTGGTTGTATCATTTGCTACTATAAAAAATATGTCCCAACCATAACGGTTAACACCCTCCTTATGTTTATTGGTAACCTTTACCTTACAGTTATGCTTTGCACTTCTCACAAGCCCTGTTTTATTTTCCTTGATGCCTATCAGAACTTTTGCATTTCAAGAGATCTTTCAGCCAATCTATGGGAAAGCCCTAAGAGGAAGAAAACGTAATGTCCCAACCATAACGGTTCTGTCCCAACCATAACGGTTGAATTCCTCCCCTCTGACATTCATTTAACATCTTTTAAAATTAAATCAGTCGTTTATTTAGTTGTTTTATAGTTGTTTAAGTGACACAGGTCAGTCAGAATAATGGTATGTTGAATATTGTTCCTTTTTATTGTAATTCTTAAAATTAATGTTTATTCAGAAAGACAATTTGCAAACTCAAAACTACAAGCCACATGCTTGTTTAAAGCTTAGATTATGTTACATTCATTAATTCTGCAACAGAAAAAGATATTTTATTTTACTCTCTTTATTTAAAAACTCTGTTTCTTAAGACTTACGCAATGCAGACAGCTACCGTTATGGTTGGGACAATTTTAAAATCGATTCTTGCTAGTTAATATATGGTGTTTGGTTGCTGTTTCAGACTACGATGGAGAAATTAGTTGTTAAAATGAACTTTGGAAGGGACTTAAGGTCCAATAACTTACAAAAGAAAATAACTGTTGTAAAGAATGTTAAGCTAAGAGACAAAAATATATTGTGAAAAATAGAAAAACAATGAGCTAATGAATAAGAAAAAGTATTGCCCATTGTGCAAGTTACAGACAAAAAATGAAAGAACAAAGAAAAAAAATGCTAAACTAGATGTACAGTTAAGAAAACAAGAACGGAAGAGAAAAGATAAGTATTTTAAACAAGAGGGCCATAGAGGCCCTGGGACGCTCACCTGAGTATAGGGTTACCCAAGGAACATCTGTACTAAAACATTTTGAAATCTGGCCAGTAGCTTTATGGAGATAATTCTTAAAGTTTTCATAATTTATTTCTTTCCATTGCAACCAGAGTTCTACTTGGATCAAGTTTATTTTAGCAACTTTTGTGAAGCATCCCTGCCAAGTTTAATCAAATTCTGTCCAACAGTTTCAGAGGAAATGTCGTTTAAAGTTTTCACTATTTACATATAAGGCAAATTAACCCCACCCATGGCAGCCATGTTTTCTTACGGATCAGAATAATTTTAGCAATCTTGGTAGAAGGTTACCGGGCCAAAGAACATCTGTACTAAAATATATTGAAATCTTGCTAATAGTTTTAAAGGAGCTACATGATTTTTAAAGTTTTCATAATTTTTTTCTTTCCATTGCCATGTCAACCAGATCTTCATAGATCAAGTTTTTTTTAGCAACTTTTGTGAAGGTTCCCCCCAAGGATCATCCATGCCAAGTTTAATTAAATTCTGTCCAACAGTTTCAGAGGAAATGTCATTTTAAGATTTCACTGTATACATATAAGGCATATTAGCCCTGCCCCTGGTGGCCATGTTTTTTTACGGATCAGAATAATTTTAGCAATCTTGATAGAGGGTTTCCCAAAGAACATCTGTACTAAAACATTTTGAAATCTGGCCAGTAGTTTTGAAGGAGATGATTTTTAAATTTTTCATATTTTTTGCTTCCATGGCAACCAGCGTTCTACATGGATCAAGTTTATTTTAGCAAGTTTAATCAAATTCTGTCCAGTGGTTTCAGAGGAGATATCATTTAAAGCAAATTGTTGACAACCGACAAAGACATGCAGACGCATGCGCAGGGTGATCCTAATAGCTCACCAATAGCTAAAAACTAAAGGAACTAAAACAGGCTGTTCCAGGTACTGAAAGCCACAAACATGCACCAAATGCTGGTAAAAAAAATCCACTACAGACCCGTGTGCAACCTGTGAATGTGCTTGTTAGTTAACAAAATGTTAGAAGGACAGACTGTCTTCATCTTGCAAGAACATGTTGAAAAAGTCTTAAAGTTAGTTTATATAGTTCTAAGTGTTGAAGTATTTTTTAATGTTATGTTAGTTTGATGATGAAATACATCAGAATGACTTATTTCATCAGGAGATATTTAGCCTAAATATTTAGGCATATAAGTTGTCCCAACCATAACGGTAATTAATGTACTTTAAAATAAAAAGTGTACTGGAATCAAAATCAAAATCTTATTTCAAAGTAGTTGTTCTGATCTAGAAATGATTTTGCTTAATACTGTAATGATCTGAGCTGGAATTATTATGTGTGAATCAAACATTTATTGTGAAAAGTGTCTTACTTATTGCTGCAATTAACATAGATCTACAAGAAGACTTGTGCCATAAATATCAGTGACAATTTCAATGTATTTGAAGACTTTGAACATCATATATTAAATTAATGGTGAAATGAAACAACATAAGGCTTGTTAAGATTTACAATTCAGCCTTAAAAACAAGAAGTGTAATATGTCCCAACCATAACGGTTAAACAGAAATTACGCTACATTTTTGGTTTGGACGATGCTAAGTAATGCCTTTAAGTATCAAAGCCAGGTTGGTTTTATTTTGAAGGAATCTGATAAAGTTTTTATTTCAAATATTTATTTTAAGTAAATGTTCCATTACAATCTATGAATAAAAATTATTAAAGGTGTGTTTCTTTGTATTGTTACATTTCCTGGCATCAAATTGCCATATTTTTTCAAGAATGTAGTTAATCTAAATGAAATATAGCTTGAAAGTTTGTCACATGCCCTTGCCTAATGTATAATGAAAAAATATTGTCAAACCCAATGGTTTACATAACAGTTTTCAAATTTAACCATGCTTTATGAAGTGTAAAAAAACCCATCTTAGTTCTATCTAAAATCAATATATTTTTAAGAAAGCTGCATCTGTTTAAAAAAAAAGCATCCTTTCTGCGTTTTTCACTATGTGTACTATGAAAAAGAACTAGCAAAAGCAGTCTCAACAGCAGTTCAGTTTTGGACCTTAATGTCACACTTTATTTGCACTTGGCCTTATGGAGAAACAGGAACACTTCCCCTTTCAGTCGATGTTGAAACTAGGGTAATAGCTTATTGGTCAAAGTTACATTTATCACCTGAAAACACCCCTTTAAAACTATCAGCTAAAATTTATAACAGTATCGTACATGAATCAAAACACCTACAAGACCAATCTCTTAAGAAAAAATATCCATCATGGATTTACTCAGTTAAATCAATTTTAATTAAATGTGGGTTGAATAATATTTGGAGTAATCAATCGACTATTAACCCGAAATGGCTGAAACTAACTGTAAGGCAAAAATTAAAAGATTTATTTGTTAACGAATGGTATAGTCTTGTAAACAGCTCAAGCAATAATACATTTTATAAAATATTCAAGACAAAATTTGGTTTTGAAGATTATTTAATAAAAACTCCTTCAATATATTAAAAATGTTTAATCAGATTTAGAACTCGTAATCATAGAATGCAGGTAGAAATAGGTAAATGGAATCGAATCGCACTAAATGAAAGATTTTGTCCACATTGCGTCAATAAATTAGGGGACGAATTCCATTATCTCTTTGAATGCAATAATTTAACAGATGACAGAAAGAAATATCTAAAGCCCTATTTTTATAGAAACCCAAATATTTTTAAATTAGAGAAACTAATGAACTCAAAAAACAAAAGACAAAACATAAATTTATTTAAGTTTGTACAATCAATTTTGACTAAGATAAGGTAATATTATACTCTAATGATTAATTGGAAGATATTCTGACAACATGTTTAAATTGATGTTTTGTTGTTGTTGTTTTCTTTAAATGGCAATTGTGAAACAATGACTCTCCACCTGTTCAACTGAATTATTTATATATTAGAATATATATTTACAAAATGTATTAGTGAAATCATCTCAATTATTGTGTTACTACTTCTATTTTTTCTAGAGCCTCTTTATATGTTGTACTTATTATAACCTCTCTTATCCATTACTGTAAAATGGAATGAGTGAAATAAAGGAATTGAATTGAATTGGATTGTAATAACAATGAATTGACATTCATTAAAAACACCGTTTATACCATTCATTATTCAAGTTAGACAATTTTAGCCGTAACATCTGTAATTTTCCATGTCGTTTGTATTCCCTTTTTAGCTCACATGAGCACAACGTGCTCAAGGTGAGCTTTTCTGATCGCCTTTTGTCCGTCGTCCGTGCGTGCGTGCGTCCGTGCGTCCGGCGTCAACAATTGCTTCAAACAACATCTCCTCCTAAACGGCTTGGCCAATTTGAAAAATATTTTGCAGGAATGTTCCTTGGATGAAGCTCTACTAAAGTTGTATAAATAGTTCTGGTCCATCGCATAATTAGGTCACAGGAGCTAAAAATAGATTTTAAAAATGAAAATTTAAAAAATCTTCTTCTCTGAAACCACAAGGCCTAGCCTTTTGATTTTTGGGTGTTATCCCTTAAATTCCCTTTTTTTTTGGATGTAGCATCATCTTATGGGCCACTACCAAGATTGTACAAATCATAGCCCTATGGGGATAAATGACCCCGCACCAGGGGTCACTTGTTTTACATAGAGTTATATAGGAAAATCTTAAAAAATCTTCTTCTATGAATCCATAAGGCCTAGAGCTTAGATATTTGGTATGTAGCATCATCTTATGGTTCATTACAAAGATTTTCAAAGTCTTGGCCCTACGGTGATAAATGACCCTGTGCCCAAGTCTTCTCTGAAACCATATGGCCCATTGCTTAGGTATTTGGTGTGTAGTATTGTCAGGGGTAAAATGTTTTAGATTAAGTTATATCAGAATCCTTGTCTGTTTAAAAACCTTGACATCAGTTGAGGCAATGGTACTCAGGTGAGCGATTCAGGGCCATCATGGCCCTCTTGTTATATATAGACACAATCCTTTCGTCTATGATAAACACTGATATAGAATATCTATATTGATTAGTGTACACAAGTATTGTGAAATAAACTCATTTGTATCAATTAAAAATTCAGCCACATTATTATCATAATCACGTGATATATGACAGAGGGTTCACCCTGGCTGAAAAAAAGTTTGCGCCACAACTTTCGCCAAACGAGAAAACTTGGAGCCAAATTAAGGAAGTTTGTGCCAAATTTAGTGCCAATGAGTCTATATGAGGGAAAGGGTTAAGGAAGTATATGAAAAAATGAATTTTCATGTATTTGCACAACCCTTCTTCCAAATTAAAAAAAAAAATCAAATCAAATAAATGCACACAATCAAAGATGGGTAATTTTTCATCTGCCACCTACTGATTGTATTATTAAAATCAAATTTGTGATCTAGTTTTTTTGATACATTGCAAGTTTTTTTAAATATACATCTTGTATAATATATATTAGTACAACTATTGAATTATATGTTTCTGCATAGGAGACATTTGGACTCCCAACATTATAATAACTTTGCAGTAAATTATTAAATATTTTCCAGTTCTACAAGGTTAAAATTGTCAAATTGACTCTTTGCACATTTATATATTCCCTATGTTTGATTTTACAGTATTTCAGTAATTTATTCTAATGGAGGGCTTACAACAAGCATATTCTCTCTCTCTCTCTCTCTCTCTCTCTGTCTGTTACTATTTATCTCTATTTTTTTGTAAATTCTGTAGTTTATATGAATTTTGAATGTCAATATGTGTGTATTTTATTGTCAGGAATTTGAAACCTCTTGACATCTACATATATATAACAATGTAACTTTGAATCAAGTTATCAAAGCATCTAATTTATCAAAAAATAGAAAGATATGTATGACATAATGTGTGCCTGTGTGTAAGAGAGAATGTAAGATTTATGTAAAGAATAGAAAATCCAAGCATATCATAAATGGGATCTCATTCATTATATGTTCAGGGCTTCCTTTCAACTTCTCTGACCTTTGGGTGTCTTGAATGGCTATGTCTGTGTGTACCCTGCTCTACATGGTTATTTTCCTCATGTGTAGTAATATTGATTTGTGTCACCTATTCCTTGTATTGATTGATCAGTAAACCTACCATCACATTTACTAACCTTGAACTAATTTGTATATCAAAAGCTTATTATACACATATATAGAAAGCCACAGAATGTTTGACCTGTAGTTTGACATGTGTGAAACACTTTGGACAGATAATAGGATTTTAGTTGGTAGGTTTTTAATGCAATTTAACCCTTTCCCTCATAGAGGAAACCATGAAAAGACCTATGCGAACAGCATAAAACCAGATCAGCCTGCGAGTAACTCGCAGGCTGATCAGGTTTAATGCTGTTCGCTGCTCCTCAGTGGTCTGGAAATGAGGACTTTATAATTAAATTTGATAAGGTTTGACTGTGGTTTTCTGCAGATCAGGCTTTATGTGGTACCTATTGAGTGCGTCAAAATGAGTCTATATGAGGGAAAGGGTTAAGAATGATGTTTTGTAAATGGTAGGCCTTTGCCCTCAGGTTCATCAGTGAAAAGGACTTCTCTAAAATATAGACTTAATGTATTGATGAATCTAGTGGCCCAATACCTGAAGTTAGAAATAAAAAAAACAACCTATAGTGTGTAATGGTTTGGAAGAAGTAAATATATAACGTGCTCAAGGTGAGCTTTTCTGATCGCCTTTTGTCCGGCGTCCGTCGTCCGTCGTGCGTGCGTGCGTGCGTGCGTGCGTCAACAATTGCTTCAAACAACATCTCCTCCTAAACGGCTTGGCCAATTTGAAAAATATTTTGCAGGAATGTTCCTTGGATGAAGCTCTACTAAAGTTGTATAAATAGTTCTGGTCCATCGCATAATTAGGTCACAGGAGCTAAAAATAGATTTTAAAAATGAAAATTTAAAAAATCTTCTTCTCTGAAACCACAAGGCCTAGCCTTTTGATTTTTGGTATGTAGCATGATCTTATGACTCTCTACCAGGATTGTACAAATTATGACCCTGGGGTCAAAATTGGCCCCGCACCAGGGGTCACTTGTTTTACATAGAGTTATATAGGAAAATCTTAAAAAATCTTCTTCCATGAATGCATAAGGCCTAGAGCTTAGATATTTGGTATGAAGCATCATCTTATGGGCCACTACCAAGATTGTACAAATCATAGCCCTATGGTGATAAATGACCCCGCACCAGGGGTCACTTGTTTTACATAGAGTTATATAGGAAAATCTTAAAAAATTTCTTCTATGAATCCATAAGGCCTAGAGCTTAGTATTTGGTATGTAGCATCATCTTATGGGCCACTACCAAGATTGTACAAATCATATCCCTATGGTGATAAATGACCCCGCACCAGGGGTCACTTGTTTTACATAGAGTTATATAGGAAAATCTTAAAAAATCTTCTTCTATGAATCCATAAGGCCTAGAGCTTAATATTTGGTATGTAGCATCATCTTATGGGCCACTACCAAGATTGTACAAATCATAGCCCAATGGTGATAAATGACCCCGCACCAGGGGTCACTTGTTTTACAAGAGTTATTTCTTCTATGAATCCATAAGGCCTAGAGCTTAGATATTTGGTATGTAGCATCATCTTATGGGCCACTACCAAGATTGTACAAATCATAGCCCAATGGTGATAAATGACCCCACACCAGGGGTCACTTGTTTTACATAGAGTTAAATAGGAAAATCTTAAAAAATCTTCTTCTATGAATCAATAAGGCCTAGAGCTAAGATTTTTGGTATGTAGTAGCATCTAATGGTTCATTACAAAGATTTTCAAAGTCTTGGCCCTACGGTGATAAATGACCCTGTGCCCAAGTCTTCTCTGAAACCATATGGCCCATTGCTTAGGTATTTGGTGTGTAGTATTGTCAGGGGTAAAATGTTTTAGATTAAGTTATATCAGAATCCTTGTCTGTTTAAAAACCTTGACATCAGTTGAGGCAATGGTACTCAGGTGAGCGATTCAGGGCCATCATGGCCCTCTTGTTATATATAGACACAATCCTTTCGTCTATGATAAACACTGATATAGAATATCTATATTGATTAGTGTACACAAGTATTGTGAAATAAACTCATTTGTATCAATTAAAAATTCAGCCACATTATTATCATAATCACGTGATATATGACAGAGGGTTCACCCTGGCTGAAAAAAAGTTTGCGCCACAACTTTCGCCAAACGAGAAAACTTGGAGCCAAATTAAGGAAGTTTGTGCCAAATTTAGTGCCAATGAGTCTATATGAGGGAAAGGGTTAAGGAAGTATATGAAAAAATGAATTTTCATGTATTTGCACAACCCTTCTTCCAAATTAAAAAAAAAAATCAAATCAAATAAATGCACACAATCAAAGATGGGTAATTTTTCATCTGCCACCTACTGATTGTATTATTAAAATCAAATTTGTGATCTAGTCATTATTTTTGATACATTGCAAGTTTTTTTAAATATACATTCTTGTATAATATATATTGTCAGTCTACAACTATTGAATTATATGTTTCTGCATAGGAGACATTTGGACTCCCAACATTATAAAAACTTTGCAGTAAATTATTAAATATTTTCCAGTTCTACAGATTAAAATTGTCAAATTGACTCTTTGCACATTTATATATTCCCTATGTTTGATTTTACAGTATTTCAGTAATTTATTCTAATGAAGGGCTTACAACAAGCATATTCTCTCTCTCTCTCTCTCTCTCTGTTACTGTTTATCTCTATTTTCTTGTAAATTCTGAATTTATATGAATTTTGAATGTCAAGATGTGTGTAATTTATTGTCAGGAATTTGCACCTCTTGACATCTACATATATATAAAAATGTAACTTTGAATCAAGTTATCAAAGCATCTAATTTATTAAAAAAAGAAAGAAAGATATGTATGACATTATGTGTGCCTGTGTGTAAGAGAGAATGTAAGATTTATGCAAAGAATAGAAAATCCAAGCATATCATAAATGGGATCTCATTCATTATATGTTCAGGGCTTCCTTTCAACTTCTCTGACCTTCGGGTGTCTTGAATGGCTATGTCTGTGTGTACCCTGCTCTACATGGTTATTTTCCTCATGTGTAGTAATATGTTAACTATTGATTTGTGTCACCTATTTCTTGTATTGATTGATCAGTAAACCTACCATCACATTTACTAACCTTGAACTAATTTGTATATCAAAAGCTTGTTACACACATATATAGAAAGCCACAGAATGTTTGACCTGTAGTTTGACATGTGTGAAACACTTTGGACAGATAATAGGATTTTAGTTGGTAGGTTTTTAATGCAATTTAAGTTTTAACCCTTTCCCTCATAGATGGACACCAATGAAAAGACCTATTGCGAGAGTAACAGCATTAAAAACCATTAAATCAGCACTGCGAGTAATACTCGCAGGCTCTGATCAGGTTTATATGCATGTTTGCTGCTCCTCCTAGTGTTTCCTGTGGCAGCAATGAGGACTTTAATCCGTACATACATGTTGATTAAGGTGTTTGGACTGTGTGTTCATATTGCCGATGGTAGCTTATCTGTGTGTACCCTAATTGAGTGACTTCCAAAAATAAAGACAACCTATAGTGTGGAAAATCCTTAAGAATGATGTTTTGTAAATTGTACGCCTTTGCCCTCAGGTTCATCAGTGAAAAGGACTCCTCCAAAATATAGACTTAATGTATTGATGAATCTAGGGGCCCAACACCTGTAGTTAGAAATAAAAAAAACAACCTATAGTGTGTAATGGTTTGGAAAAAGTAAATATATAATGCACACAAGTAGAATTAGGTAAGTTGATGTTCAAATTCTACATGAGGACATGTTGATGAATGATTCCCTAGAAGCAAAGTGAAGACAGAGAGAGAAATGACTTGCCAGTTGAGGTACTTTATATGTATTGTAGCTAATTGTCATAGTATTGAGACACAGAATCCATTTAAGTTACAACCATTAGATGGTCTGAAGAACTGGGTGATTTTTAATGTATTTTCATGTTCCCTTTTTTGCACAAAGATGAAAAATTAAGAATCCCCCAAGATTGAGTTTCAGATTCAGGCACAAGCTTTTTCCAGATATTCTGACATGTCCTTTTTATTTGATTTTTTTTTTTCATGGAGTTTACTGTCATTGTGATAGTACATCAATCAGATTGCGATTTTCCGATAATTTACAGGTGGAGGAACACAAAGGCAATGAGGCTTCTGGGTAGAACCAAATTTTACCACAAGCCAGCTAGAGGGATTCCTCACAGCAGAATATCCCAGTGACTGAGTTAGGATTTGAACCTACAGTGGTGAAGGGTTGAGAGATATTAAGTTAAAGGTTACTCAGTCACAGAGACCTCATATTCCCAATTGAAACCTTTTTAAAATCATGCTGACTTCCCAATTCATTCCATATTTTTTAATCCCAATGTAGAGATTTTTTTTTTGGCTAGAAATTTTCCCAATTCAATGCAATATCTTATAATGCAAAAAAAAAAAAAAAAAAAAAAGTAAATAAATAAAAAATCTAGATATATCAGCTAGTTAAGTTAAATGTACATAGATATTTCTATTGAAATTTGACTTTAGGATATTCAGTGGTTTAAACTGTATGTATAAGGTATTAAAGGATTAGTTGTATGTATGTTCTATTACAAATGTACACACACAAGTGAGTGTCTATTGTTTGTATTTGATTGGAATGTTTACATTGGTATCATTTCAAGAATGTTTTATTGATTCAATTTCTATTTCACTCCATATCTGACAAAAGGTTGTTTTTTTAGTTGATTTTTTTCAAACTGTAATGAGATTTAAGACTAATTTTCGCTACTGAATGTTGTTGGCTCATAAAATATGTTAACCCTTTCCCTCATAGAGGAAACCATGAAAAGACCTATGCGAACAGCATAAAACCAGATCAGCCTGCGAGTAACTCGCAGGCTGATCAGGTTTTATGCTGTTTGCTGCTCCTCAGTGGCTTGGAAATGAGGATTTTGTAATTAAATTTGGTAAGGTTTAACTGTGGTTTTCTGCAGATCAGGCTTTATGTGGTACCTATTGAGTGCTTCAAAATGAGTCTATATGAGGGAAAGGGTTAAAACCTCATATATTTTAAATGATTATAATTTTTGTCGTAAGAATAAAAACAATTTGCTTGAGAATCTTCTCGATATTTACCAAATTCTCTTGCTTTTTTTCAATTATGTGGTACTAAACATGAGCCCTATCTAGCTAGCATATATCATATGTAAAGCTTTATGGAAACACACAAACAAGTATTCATGTACAATCATTGTATGGCTCGAACAAGCCTTTTAGCTGTTATATGCATTTTTGATGGACCTTTTTAGAATCCTACTGAGATTCAGAGAAAGTCTGGCATTTTTGGCCTTGAATTATAGATAAGAAAATAAATGTAGTAATGTAATTTGTAGTCTGTAGCATCTGCATAACCTGAGTCATCTCAAGCAAACTGTAAAATTATATTTATGACCATTTTATCATGGCCAGTATCTGATCTTTGGTCTTGAGTAATTATGACAGTCATGTTCTTGCAATGTTTGAATTGAATGCAACGTTTTACTTTTACTGTACACTTCTATTTCAGTTTTAAGCTATTCAGATAATAAATATTTATATCACAACAAATATTGCATAATTACTCAATTAGGAATGGACAAAATAACAGTTGTTTTCAAAATTAATGATTTGTAACAATTTTAACTCAATTAAGATCTGGGAGACTTAATTAATTATGTAAGCTTAGTACAACTCAACTCAGCTCAGCTCAGCTCAGCTCAGCTCAGCTCAGCTCAGCTCAGCTCAGCCCAGCCCAACCCAACCCAACCGTCTTTGGCAAATACATAAATAGTTACAAAAATAATGCACGAGAAATATATTTACAAGAATATGTGTATACACTATTCAATCTATAATTATGGCACATGTGTATATTAGTTATATAATATCAGAGTAACAGTATTATATGGGCAAAACATTTATACTTTAAACAATATCAATCTAAGCTAATATCTAAAGTTTCATCATACTTACATTTCTACAATCATTTTAAATTATACATATACAATAGGTTATCATTCTTAGTCTTATAATGTATTAACCCTTTCCCTCATATAGACTCATTTTGACGCACTAATAGGCACCACATAAAGCCTGATCCTCAGAAAACCACAGTTAAACCTTACCAAATTTAATTACAAAATCCTCATTTCCAGACCACTGAGGAGCAGCGAACAGCATAAAACCTGATCAGCCTGCGAGTTATTCGCAGGCTGATCTGGTTTTATGCTGTTCGCATAGGTCTTTTCATGGTGTCCTCTATGAGGGAAAGGGTTAATGAATTGTTTCCGTAACTGGAAGCTCTTTCAAACAGAATACATTTTTTATTATCATTCTGTTTTCACTTTTCATTAAATGTATAAATTTATCAAGAGTCGGCCAACTGATCTTTTTCAAGTATTTGAATCTTATACATCTATATTTTGGACTAACAAGCAAGAAATGATATTCAGATTCAATCACAGATGAGTTACAACAAGAACATAATCTTGTATTTTTATCTGTTCCATTATATCTCCCTACTTCAATATTTAGTTCATGGCTAGATAGACGAAATTCACTTAATATCTTTCCTTGATAATCATTTTTGATAATTTCTAAATACGGTTCAAAACTAAATTCTGTTTTGTATTTACAATAAGTTTCAAGTTTTGAACTATTATTTATACATTCTTGCCATTTCTGTACATACTGGTCCCTAAGCCTTCGTTTTATCATTGGTACATAGTCGGAATTTACGTCAAAGTTATCCCACATATTTCCAAAACCTAAGTTTTCCATTACGTATGTCCTGGCCTATATCTAGTTCTATTTAATTATGTTTAAGTTGATATGACCCTTTTTTCTAAATTCATTAGGTGTATGGTGTTCTGATTATTAAAAACCGGTACATATTAAACTGCCCAGTTTCATATTGGTTTCCAAGACACATCATTATGATTATGCTTTTTACTCATCTATATTAACACTTACCCTGCTGGAACCGTAAGTGCTAACCTTTGCCATCCGTGCAGGCTGGCCTGGCTCTTTACTGTTGGTTGACCAACTTCAAGTTTTCATCTTGTTATCCCTAAAATGGATAATGGACAGTTCCAAAAAAGATGCTGGCTAAGTCAATTTGAGAAATTCAGCAAGTTAAGGGTTTACAAGAGTGTTCTTTGGAACACATGAGTCACCTGCTGAAGCGTGATGGACAGACAGACAGATGGAAAAGTGATCCCTATGAGTCAACTTTGCTTACAAAGCCAATAAAACTGATTTGTTTCTCTGATATATGTTTTCTTATTTAGATATATCAGTTCTGTAAACAAGAATTTTTTCTGTTTACATAGTCCTCCAGTGTTCAACCTGGCTAGCGCCCTTGCGGGATTCCCGCCTTGAAATTTCAATTGGCGCATCGAAAATCCAATAGATCGGCCAACCTGCGCATCAGAAAATCATCTGATATAGTTAAATCCTAAATAAAATTGGGTTAAATCCTAAATGAAATTAATCAGAACTGAATCTAGAACCCGCTCAGTGTAAAAGCTATTTATAGCCATCAAAAATCCATTCTATATATATAGTAACACGTTTATCTCGCATGATGGGCATGCGTGGCTCAGATATTGATGACGTCATTTTTTCGCGCCATCTGTCTCTCGCACTGAAGAGTACACATGTAAACAAAATGTCAAAACGAAAGCAAGAAAAAGGGCGAACGCTCCTTGATTTCTTTGGTAAAAAGGCTCGGAAAGAAAGTGCCGATGACCCTATCGAGCCGGCGACATCATCGAGTAACGAGCCGGCAACATCATCAAGTAAAGAGCCGTCTCAAGAGCAGGCAGGATCATCAACCGAAAAATACGATCACAAATTTCAGCACTCATGGTTGGAAAAATTCTCATGGCTGCATTACGATTCAGACAAAAACGTAATGTATTGTGAATTATGCAAAAAAAACATAACCGTTATAACGTGTTTGTAACCGGGTGCTCGAATTTTCGCACCAGTACACTTACGAGGCATACCTCAAGCAGTGATCACAAACTGTGCATTGAAAGTGTACCGCTGAAACAAGCCATGGACGAACAGGTAAAGCAAATTTTCAGTGAGAAGGAGATGGCTATCATTAAATGCATGAAAACAGTTTAAGTAAAATGGCTTTAAAAAAAGGTTGGCCCACTGAAAACTTGAAATCCCCCACCAATTTTGTGGCTGATGGGCCAATGGCCCATCAGTCTCCCAGTCCAGGTTGAACACTGGGAGTCCTCTATAAAGCAGTGGAAATCAGGTGAGCAGGGTAGTACCACACAGTCCTCTTGTTTTTCAGTCCTGGTATTTTCATACAGGTGGTTGCAATTCATAACATGCGTGCATGTCCATGTTGCAGGAAGCCAATGTAAGCCCCAAGTGAAGTGTGTAGGACTAGACCTGTCAGGTTGCTCAAACACTTTCTGCCTCTAGCCACCTGCCCAAACCTGCCACGCCCTTCATGATGGTAAGTATCCTCACCTACATCACCACTATTTTTCCATCAGTTATTGTGAAAAAAGCAGATGTAGTTAAAACTCCTATCTGAATCATACATACACCATTTTTGTAAACCTTAGATCTAGGATTGTGAAACGGCTGTCACAAGCTTTATCTAGGATGTGTGACAGCTGTCATTAAATTGATCAGGGATGTGTGACACAGCTGTCATAAGATTTATCTCTAATGTGTGATACAGCTGTTGTTAAATTGATCAGGAATGTGTGATACAGCTGTCCTAAGATTTATCTCTAATGTGTGATACAGCTGTTGTTAAATTGATCAGGAATGTGTGATACAGCTGTCAAAAGATTTATCTCTAATGTGTGACACAGCTGTCATAAGATTTATCTCTAATGTGTGATACAGCTGTTGTTAAATTGATCA
Organism: Solen grandis; assembly: GCA_021229015.1. NCBI lineage: Eukaryota > Metazoa > Mollusca > Bivalvia > Adapedonta > Solenidae > Solen > Solen grandis. The sequence continues at coordinate 32,942,655 of CM037792.1, forward strand.
GAGATGCGTGACACAGCTGTCATAAGATTTATCTCTAATGTGTGATACAGCTGTTGTTAAATTGATCAGAGATGTGTGACACAGCTGTCATAAGATTTTTCTCTAATGTGGGATACAGCTGTTGTTAAATTGATCAGAGATGTGTGACAGAGCTGTCATAAGATTTTTCTCTAATGTGTGACACAGCTGTTGTTAATTGATCAGAGATGTGTGACACAGCTGTCATAAGTTTATAAAGCTTTATCGGGATGTGTGAATCAGCTGTCAATAAAATGATTTGGACTTTTGACACAGTTGAAAAGCTTTATCTAGGCTGTGTGACACAGCTGACATTAAAATATGGGATGTGTCAAACAGCCGTCATAAGCTTTTTCTGGGATGTGTGACACAGTTGCTGTTAAATTGATCTAGGATGTGTGACACAGCTGTCATTTAGTTGAATTGGGATATGTGACACAGCTGTAATTAGCTCGGTCTAGGATATGTGACACAGCTGTCATTTAGTTGAACTGGGATATGTGACACAGCTGTAATTAGCTTGGTCTTTAATGTGTAACACAGCTGTAATTAGCTTGGTCTAGGATATGTGACACAGCTGTAATTAGCTTAGTCTTGGATGTGTGACACAGCTGTCATTAGCTTGGTCTAGGATATTTGACACAGCTATAATTGGTCTAGGATATGTGACACAGCTGTAATTAGCTTGGTCTAGGATATGTGACACAGCTGTAATTAGCTTGGTCTAGGATGTGTGACACAGCTGTAATTAGCTTGGTCTTGGATATGTGACACAGCTGTCATTATTGGTCTAGGATATGTGACACAGCTGTAATTAGCTTGGTCTAGGATATGTGACACAGCTATAATTAGCTTGGTCTAGGATATGTGACACAGCTGTAATTAACTTGGTCTTGGATATGTGACACAGCTGTAATTAGCTTGGTCTAGGATATGTGACACAGCTGTAATTAACTTGGTCTTGGATGTGTGACACAGCTGTTAAAGGGGGACACAGATCTTTTAGCTTGATCTGAGATGTGTGACACAGAAGTTGTTTATTTGATTTGAGATGTGTGAGACAGTTGCCATTTGCTTGATAATGATACAACTCCGGATTGCTTGATATCTCCTCACCTAAAGCTCCACCCAAGAGCAAAGAGCTGATGCTACGCAAAGAATCTATGAGGAATAGTGCAGTTAGGTTTAATTTGATAGAATTCATAGACAGAAACAAATCAACCCTTGTAATCCAGGGGAAGGGGGCATTTCTCTCTCAATATGTTCCCACAAACTTATTTCATTGATATTTGTGGTTATTTTGGGAACCTGCTACCACTGGGCAGATCTATCTGCCAGGCAGTTGTGATTTATGGTGTGTGATTTAGCCAGACAGACCAGAGGGTCACCAGATCAATGGAAAGTCAGTTTAAGAACTCCAGCCAGGAATATATCCACTTCCCCATAGGCATGTATGTAAGTTTGTCCAATCCATCTTTATAAACCCTTTACCTCATGAATATTCATGTACAAATTTATGACTTGATGAATATTAATTAACTGAACTTTAAAGATATAATATGAAATCATGATTCTGTTCTTGGCACACCGACTGTGGAGAAACTGAGCTACAGTGTCGTATGAGGAAACAGAGGAGACCCTGATCTGGGTCTGCTCTGTTTGCCAATGTGTCAAAATGAGTTTATAGGAAGTAACGGTTTAATTAAGTACAGTTCCAGGCTCAGGCAAGTAAAGGGTTAAAGGGAGAGATTGGGTAGTGTAACTATCCTTTCCTCAATGATATTTGATTTTCTAGGGCAAATTTGGGGCTGCTATTTGGGCCCCCATTCCCTTTGCCAAAAAGTATTTACAAATTTATGGCTTTATGAATCTTAATTTACTAAAGCTAACTTAAAATTGCTTTTTTTTTTTACAATGAAACAAAGGGTTTTTATTATACGCCCATCTTAAGATGGGGCGTATTATGTGAACACTCACGGCGGGCGGGCGGGTGTGGAACATTTGTTGTCCGGGCTCTAACTTCAATACCGTTTGCCCAATCCTTTTCAAACTTTCCACACATGTGCATGGCCATAATATCTCGGATGAATTCGATATCCAGCATTATCGCGTGAATGACTTAGAAGTTATGGCCCTTGACGTACACAAAATACTTGAAATTGTGATTGTCCGGGCTCTAACTTTAATACCGTTAGTCCAATCCTTTTCAAACTTTTCACACATGTGCATGGCCATAATATCTCGGATGAGTTTGATATCCAGCATTATCGCGTGAATGACTTAGAAGTTATGGCCCTTGACGTACACAAAATACTTGAAATTGTGATTGTCTGGGCTCTAACTTCAATACCGTTAGACCAATCCTTTTCAAACTTTCCACACATGTGCATGGCCATAAAATCGTGGATGAGTTCGATATTCAGCATTTTCGCGTGAATGACTTAGAAGTTATGGCCCTTGAACACTTGAATAAGTCAAAAGAGACATTTTCCTTCAAATTAATGGAAATGTTTCAACATGATTGTTTTAATAAGTAACATTCATTAACTAATGGGATTTAGGAGACAATAGCTTGTTTCTCTGAGCTATTTCTGAGAGTCCCCATACTGTGATGGGCGTATTTTGTGGCAGTCCTGACCCTTGTTTGTCATACAGACTGTTTAGAATCTGAGCAACAATATTGTCTGAGCAGGGAAGCTGTCTGATCAGGGTCTACTCCAATGAATGTTTGTCAATGCATGAGAATTAGTCAGTATGAGATAACGGGGTTATAATAAAGTTATATAGAAATGTCTCCATGATGTTGTGGCCATGAGTAATTGGGATCTACTTGGACTCCTGGTCATCATGTGCTGGTCATAGGTTGTCATGGTGACCCACTTAATGGATGTGGACTATGGATTCAGGGGCAATTGGTGTTGACTTGACAACACTTCATATACCGTAATCCTGATGAGAAATAACTATATAAAAATTTTGTAGAGAGATATCAAGTATGCTGTATAAGACCTGAAGTATTGTTATATATACACACACACTGTGATATTGTTTAGGACTTTGATTTCACTTGGGCTTTTTTTTAAGTGTGGGAAAACTTTCATTTTCAGATCTTAGGTACTTGAAGCTTGGTATGAAATGTATACTAAACCTTTACCTCATGTGTACTCATTTATAACCCTATGCAAACTGAGCAGACCCGGCTTTCTGATCAGGGTCTCCACTAGTAGCTGTTTGCTTATACAATATTGTAAGTTAGATTCTAAACAGTTTGTACAATATGAAAAATCCATTGTTTAGTCTATCTTTTTAAGTTTAGTATCTTAGTGGTTGGGGAAGGATATCGGGGTGGGATGGGAATTAAATTCATAAGGAACCATCTGCCAGTGTTTTTCAAGTCATGAAGCATTTTGCCAGTCATATGACATTTGAGGAATCCTGAAAACAACAGAAGGGTCATGACTTTGATCAGAGACTTTCAACCTTGTACAGCAACAAAACAACAGAATTAAATATTGCCAGTTTTTACCTTATCAATTTATGTTTCATTACATCTAGAATTTCAGGTTAATTTAATGTCTTTGATCTTAATTTACATGTATATCTGTTTAGAAGCTATAATTATAAAGATCCTCTGAGTAATTTAAATGTTCCATAATACAACGTAATTCATATGTGAGCTACATGTTGTTGGGAATGCTACTACTTTAAAATCATTAACTTTACCCCCACAAATGAAATTTGGGGGGGTACATAGGAGTCACCCTGTCGGTCGGTCCGGCGGTTGGTCTACAAATATTTGTCCGGAGCATTTCTCCAAAACTACTGTACCTATGTTGATGAAACTTCATAGGTAGATAGACCTTGATGAGAGAAAGTGCAGTGCATAAGAACCATAACTCTGCATGTATTTTGAAAGGAGTTATTGCCCTTTGTCATTTTTAATCTTTTGATTTTGTCCGACATAACTCCAATACTAAAGTAGCTAGGTTGATGAAACTTCAATGTAGATTGATCTTGGAGAGGCTTTTGATTTTGTCCAGAGCATAACTCCAATACTAAAGTAGCTAGGTTGATGAAACTTCATATGTAGATTGATCTTGATGAGAGGAAGTGCAGTGCATAAGAAAACCACAATGTAAATTCTTAAAGACAGGTTTTTGCAAACAATAAATATGGATGTGAACCATAATTAGACTGCATTTTTATTCTCCTCAGCTACAGATCTTGGGGGCAAATTGTTTTCTTCTGTGTGTCTGTATGTGTGTCTCTCTGTCTATCTGTCTGTCTGTCAAAACTTTTTAGCATTGTCCAAAACTTTTGAACCATTGCTCACACTAACTTTAAACCTTACCTACATGTAGTCTTTCACTCACACAAACTTTTGAAACTGTATTCCTACACATGACAGACTTCCGGTGTGGGTATTGATCACCTTTAGTGATAATATTTTTTTTGGGTATGCTTATAAGCCCAAATCCTATGTGTGAACATTCGTTTTATGTGTCATGTGAATACATCCTGTGTCAAAGATGGGGGTGGGGGTATGAATCACCTTCAGTGATAGTTCTAGTTTTCGTTGACAATAAATTTTGTTAATAATGTACCTTAGGGAATTTCATGGGTACATATATATTTATTCATGGATCTATGTTTTAGAAAATGAGAGGCCTGTATAAGAAACAAGTTTTTCTGGGGGTTATTATTCATGGATAACAGTGCTCCAAGAGCAGGATAGCCCGGCGCCCGGGGCTCCTCTATTTTCAATCCGGGCCGGTCACCATTTTAAAATATCTTGCCTGGCTGGGCGCCTCTAAAAAGGCCGGGCGCACTGAACAAATTTTTAATCTTGCCCGGACCCTCTATAAGTAATCCATTTCATTATCATCATTTATAAACCTTGCTCGAGGCAAAACGCGCTAATCACAATAAATATCACCGAACGTGACCTTGTCATAGGGGTAGTTTACATTCTGGTTCAACCAATCTATAACCGCAATGGATACAAGCTACACAATAACTACGTCTTGCGGTGTCGGTCTCTTTTATCCGAAAATAGAAACAGAAGCAATTGCCGAACGTGATTGGTCGCGATAAAAATAGACTTATGAATATTAATTAATTTATACATCATTCAGGTATCTACTGTACTTTTCTACTCTGCGTTTGAAGAGAAATTGTTGTTTTAACAAGGGTCTATTTGAAAGACCCTGTTTTAACGGATTAAGGCACCGATAAAGGACTCGTTATTAATTAACTAATGGTGTGATTAGCTACTGTCTGTGAGTCGACCAAACTGTCAAACCATCTTATTGTTAACAGGTAAGCAAACAATTAAAGATCCACTACTCGCGATTGACCAATTGTCCAACTTATTGTATTAATCGCTAATTGATTATCACAAGAATGCTTTTTAACAAAGAATAAATAAAATGAGTAAAATAATGGGAATTAAAAAATACAAAAAACCTAAGTTGATTCAGTATGTAAGTTTACTGTCAACGGAAAAGATGTTGAAGTTCTTGCTTAAGCCTCGCGATAAAGGCGAAAACGAAAGTAAAAAACGTAAGGCAGAAGAGCCTGATTGTGTCACTGTGATTGACAAAATTTAGTAACTGACCATTTTGTTTATTACATGTAACTAAGATAAACTTAACAAAGACTTAAGTGACAGTGAGATGTGCAAGAAACACAAAAGTTGTTTATGTAGTTAAAGTTATTGTTAAGAAATAAACATTCATAAAGGTAATTAAATAAAAGAATAAACCTCAATTATAATATGCTAACTCTACAATTATGTTATAAATATTCCTGATTAAATCTTTTTGAAATATATAAATTTATAGTCAATTGTACTGTTATACAATACAAAAATAATTCTAAGATTAAAGTTTCATTTATGTGTCAGACAGTCTGTGTTACCATGTTGCTAATAAATATTAAGATAAGTTAACCTTGAAAATTATCTTTGTTACAAAAAATAAAACTATTAAAAAATTATATGAAAAATAAATAAAATACATTAAACAAATTGAAAGACTTGTATAATTTCTTAAATTGCTAGTCTTATAAGGCCCCCTCCCTATAGTATAGTTTCAATGAATTACAAACATAATCTTGACAGCGCTTAACAGAATAACGCGCTTTATCAGGGCAAGTAAGTTTTCAATCAGGGCAAGTTGATTTTTTCAATCTACTTGCCCTGGGCTTGTCTGTCATTTTAATTTTCTTGGAGCACTGGATAAACCCTCCATGGGCATTAATGTCCCATGAATATTAATGATTTCATGGTATTCAGCGCCATTAGAAACTTGTATTAATAATCTCTCATAATAATCAAGTAGAATATTGATTTCTCCATTTTAATCAGGTCATCATTTTCATATCTTCATTTTACATAATTACAGTCCATAATGATCATTATGAGTCGAGTAAAGTTGGTTGGCTGTAAATCAGACATCTTAAGTCAGTCACCTGACAGATGAGCCAATGTCTGTACTTAATCATCTGGTGGTCAAGAGGCTCTTTAGCCCAAGCTTGTCCGAGAGCTTGTGTTACGTATTTTGTTTGAAAGGTTAATTAATATCTTCCAGCTATCCATCATATAGCTGTCAAAAGACACATTAAAAATTGATAAGATTTCTACTGACCACTGGTAAACCATAAACCCTGCAGCTATTGCTGTTAAGTTCGGTGTGACTGGGATGTAGTCACATGACCCTGTAGTGGAGTCACTTGACCCTGCTTTGCAGTCACATGACCTGTGTGTTTGCTGAGGACACACTGGTGCGAACAGTTGTTGGAAGTTTATGGAAAAAGTAAAATATAGACTTTTTTACTTTTCTTACCTAGTTCTTTAAAATGTCTTGTGGCGTATGATCATTTTTATATACTATGTAGTTGCTAATGGTGATAATGTTTTGCATGCTTGTTTTCTGTTGCATTCTAAATTTGCTGGGAAAGAATTTTTTGCCAGTATCTTAAGTTTCATTTTGATACATTGGAAACACCTGAGCTATGTATAATTAGGTTTATTTTTTATTCATATGATGTTCATTTATATTTTTTGTTTTCAGATGATATTTGATAGATAGCAGAAGTTAAATGTACAAAATGCAGAGAGAGAGAGACAGAGAGAGAGGAATGATATACCCTTAACCTCAGATAGAAGTGTTTTGATGCATCTCCTGAGCTGTCTGATCAGGGTCTCCTCTGTTTTCTCTTACAAAATTGCAATACTGTAGCATAGATTCTACATGGTCTGCATGGGTAGTTTCATATATCATTTAAAGTTCAGTAAAATAATATTCATGAAGTCATAAATCTGTATATGAATATTCATTAGGTAGAGGGGTTAGGGGATGAAAAGACAGATACCTGTAGGTGGGATGTGTGCAACAGATTCTTATATAGAAAAAAGAAAGAGAAAAGAGAGAGGAGAGAGACAGAAAGAGAGAGGAGAGAGACAGAAAGAGAGAGGAGAGAGACAGAAAGAGAGGGGAGAAGAGCGTAAATTAGAATAATGTGCTGTGTGTAATCAAAGGTAGATGGCACGTGTATTTGATGGTATGGACTTTTATGTCAACAACCTATGTGTACAATAGATTCTGATACAGTAGGGGAGAGAGAGAGAGAGAGAGAGAGTGGGGAGGGCTTAAAATAAAAAAAAAATAATGATATTTATAAAGACAGAGGGAGGTCTAAAACTTAATTACAGTGCATGACACATGCACCTCCTGTACTGGGTTTATTGTCCCCCATCTCTTAGTCATGCCTGCTGACAGCTGCAAGGGTGTGAGTCAGTCCTCTGCTTTCCACAGTAACCCAAGTGCTGCACCGTAAACTTTAGGGGACCCTTTGATTATTGAGTAAACTAGGCTGAAATGTAAGTTTTTCATTGACTTGTGGAAGTTTTGAAACAATCGCAAACTTTGCTACATTTCTGGCCACTACTTGGAAACAGTGTGTTTGATACAGTGTAGTTCCTTTATAACACACTCCATTATAACACAGATGTCAATTTAATACGGTTCATCTTAATTTTGTATTTAATTTAATTGACTGAAGATGAGTTTTTAAGATTATAAAGTGGTCCAATAAAATGTGGTATCCTGACTTGGACCCAAAATATGTTGGTATTATGTAGCTTCAGTTTTACACACAAACCATTAAACAAAAGCTCAAGGTTACAGGGGTAAAAATAATTATGAAATGATCTTCCTGTAGGGCGTGTCGACAAACATGCTTAGTTATTTCTTCCTCTTGCCGTTAGACATGATAAATATGTGTTGGTAACACTGAAAGACTGCTGTATAGGTTTCTGTGCCTGGTTTAGAGTTAACATTATTTATTTCTTTAACCCTTTCCCTCATAGAGGACACCATGAAAAGACCTATGCGAACAGCATAAAACCAGATCAGCCTGCGAGTAACTCGCAGGCTGATCAGGTTTTATGCTGTTCGCTGCTCCTCAGTGGTCTGGAAATGAGGATTTTGTAATTAAATTTGGTAAGGTTTAACTGTGGTTTTCTGCAGATCAGGCTTTACGCGATACCTATTGAGTGCGTCAAAATGAGTCTATATGAGGGAAAGGGTTGATAGATAAAGAGAAAGAGTGAGGTGGTTAAAAAGGAGAACGTAAAAGCAGGGGGGTGGGTAACTTTACTATACCAGGTTAGTGTATGCTTCATATCATGTATGTTGTCATCTTTAGCTGAATATAGTGGCTTTGAGGTGGGGAAGAGATATTGATTGGTCCTTTATTTGGCTCAACATGTAATGTGTCATTACCGGAATCAAAAGGATAGCATGCGAGGACATGGTTGCCATGGCAACTGATACAATTTCCTTCATGATTTTTATACTCGACGTAAATCTGGGTATTGTGTATTCATACTGCTAATTAATGCTGAGTATAATATGGTGAAAATTTTGTAAAGGCTTGTGTGATATCATTGAAGTTGTAACTGGAGCTCATTATGCATGAAGGGGTCTCTGTAGTGGAGTGGTTGTAGTTGCTAGCTTAACATGGCTTATAAGCCATTTATTGCGGTGGGTTTGATTCCCAGTCTGGCTTCTCATGTGAGGAAACCTTTCAGCTGCCAACTTACAATGATTTGATGGTTCTACCTGCATTTGGCGTTTTTCTACACTTGTAATTGTGGTACAGAAATGGTTTCAAACTTTGTTGGGAGTAACAGTGCTTATGAGCTCCCCATTCGCAACTACTGCTGGTCCAACTGGAAAAAGTTATGAGTTTTTTCCCTCCCTTAGGCATAATCATTTTGAAACATTCTTTGATGCAATAAGCACTGGTCCAACGGCAGGAATTGTCAAGGGGAATAATTACCATAAATTGTAATATAATATAAATTTGGATTCATTTAAAATGACTGTAACTTATTTCAGGGGTAACTAACCTATATTGTGGCATTTGCTGTTCTGGTGGTCAAGGTGAGTTGGGTAGAGCATCCCCCCCCCCTTATACCCTGTAATTAAGATGTGGTTTTCATCAACAAAATAAATTTAAAATGGTGCTGATATAATTGATCACACTCCATTTGACAGGTGCTAAGTATATTTATAAAGGACAAGGATAGTGTGAGTGGGTGTGGTATCATGCCACTTGTCTACACTTGATAGTGGGTGTGGTATCATGCCACTTGTCTACACTTGATAGTGGGTGTGGTATCATGCCACTTGTCTACACTTGATAGTGGGTGTGGTATCATGTCACTTGTCTACACTTGATAGTGGGTGTGGTATCATGCCACTTGTCTACACTTGATAGTGGGTGTGGTATCATGCCACTTGTCTACACTTGATAGTGGGTGTGGTATCATGCCACTTGTCGACACTTGATAGTGTGTGGTATCATGCCACTTGTCTACACTTGATAGTGGGTGTGGTATCATGCCACTTGTCTACACTTGATAGTGGGTGTGGTATCATGCCACTTGTCTACACTTGATAGTGGGTGTGGTATCATGCCACTTGTCTACACTTGATGGTATGGTGTGGTATCATGCCACTTGTCTACACTTGATAGTGGGTGTGGTATCATGCCACTTGTCTACACTTGATAGTGGGTGTGGTATCATGCCACTTGTCTACACTTGATAGTGTGTGTGGTATCATGCCACTTGTCTACAACCTGTTAGGCAGCACTATATCTGTCTCATTCAGACCAAGTCACCAAGTGATTAAACAGACACGGAAAAACCCATTGTTTCGTATATCGGTATATTAATACTCACCAAGTCATAAGTTTGTACATGAATATTCATGATAAAGATAAGGGGTAAAGACAAGGTCAAAGTAAAGAAAACATTCTGTTGGTGTCCACGCCATTACAGACTGGCCAGTGTCATGTCTCTATACCTCCCCAAGCTGACTGTTTCATTGAGTTTGCACTTGAGTGCACCTATTCTAATTCTGGCACATTCAATATTGAGAGTCGGCCACACTTACTGCTCTGCTGAATCTACAAATAAGGCTGTAATTGATGGACAGGGCAGGGCATAAAGAGTTATAAGAAACCGGTCGTTATTGTAAAAGATGGTTTTGCATTACACAAAGATGCATCAATTTAGGCAGTGCAGTAGAGCAATTAGACTGAGCATTGAGAGGTGCAGCAATTAAGCTGAGAGCATCGAGATCAAATAGCAGGGGGAGGAAATAACACAGCTCTGAGGGGAGAACCATTGGGTACGGATACTGGCAGATATTGTTTTGGATGTACAGGGTGATTATTGTACAAGTTGTGTACAAGGTGATATGCAAGGTGTTCACCAGGAGGATGGGAAGAAGAATGTGGGCTTGGAGTCCTCTCTGGGCATAGTTAGATGAAGCATGAAAAGGTGGCTTAATAGCATCTCTATGGAAATATTGGTGATGAATTCAACTATGTGCCATGTGGTAAAATGTGGTCAGATCTTGTAAAGGTCTTTGGTGTACATCTTGCTGCCTTTGTGTGATGTAGAGTTTTAAACTCGTGTTTTGGATATATGGGAAGTGTTGGAAACTACAACGATGCGGTTATGATTTTATAGGAATGTCAGTTATTTATGGATGTTTAAAGTACTATCGGCATAGAAATGTTCATATTTCAAAAAGAAATTTTTGAAGGTATAAATTATATGGATTAAAATTCTGAATAAAATCTTGATTATTCAAGGGTGTTTTTTTTTCCCATCAGTGGTATACTTTGTCTTGTGAAAGAGAAAATTTAGTTTCATGTTTTAATACAGATAGATAGAGAGGTAGTTATATTGACATAAGAAATAAGCATTTTTATTAAAGGACTTGAGTAAACTGTAAGTGTATTAAAGGACTTTATCCTCTATAATTGGTCCACAGGTGTGTAATAGAGAACTAAAAACATACAATAAGTTCATTTCAACTATCTTTTCAGTTTGTATGATTCTCTGTTCAAATTTATCATTTTTACAGTCGTAGTGTATAGACAGGGTAGTTTATTACATTGTTCTCTGTGTCGCTTGTCAAACAGTGTCCTCATTTAACCGAAGGAGTATTGACTGACTTGTGCCCCAACCTGAGACTTGTCTGAAGTGAATGTGTACCACACTACATACTGTCGCTTGGTTTACAATCTAAGCCACTGGGAGTTTGTTGTGTATTTGCGTGAGTCGAACTTGAAAGTAAACAGTTGAAAGTGTAGGTTTGGAAAAACCAGAAGTGAGTTGACAGTAGCTGTCGACTAAGTGTTTGGATATTTATATCTGTTACCGGGATATTACTCTCGAGGATATAAAACTTTTACTGTATGTGTCGTGATGATCAGAGATGCCCCAACCAGAAGTCCAGGTGAGTTGATCCTACCTGTTTGGAAGCATCCGCAAACAAAGGAGACCCTGATCAGCCAGCTGCTGCTTCTGTGTCTTCTAGGTGCTTTCTGATCAGGGTCTCTTCTGTGTCTTCTAGGAGCTTTCTGGTCTCTTTTTGGCTTACACACAAATGTAGCTCAGATTCTACAAGTCAGCATCCATTGTTTTATATACAATTTACAGTTCAGTAAGTTTAAGTATTCATCATGCCATTAATTCATACATGAATATTCATGAGGTAAAGGGTTTTATTACACTGATGGATTGTCAGGTCAATTGTCCATTCACTGTTGCTACATTTTGTTTAATATAGTGAAAATCTTAATTTATGACAGTCAGTTATGTTTCATCTGTATGTTACCCATGTTTCTTTGTCATTCTTACTTCCTGTGGCTGAGTGGTTAGTGCGTCTAAAACAGAATCAGGAGGTTGTGAGTTTGATCTCCGGCTTCAGCATACCAAAATCGTAAAAAAAATCTACTGGTAATTCCAGGACTGTTTGGCCCAGTGTCAGGATGATGTGTCAGGGTTGGTATCATGCCACATGTCTACGGCATGATACTGCAATGTGGCAGCACTATATCTTTCTCAAGTAGACAAAGTCTCCAAATGACTGAAATTCTGTTGGTGGGACATTTAATCTAATAAACAAACAAAAAAGCGTCCTGTTTCAGTGATCCAAAAATTGTATTTTGCCTCTTTATATAACACACATAGAACATTAGTTTTGTGTTTCAGACACTGTCTTATATATTCCCCCAACCTGTGTGCAATTCTTTTTCCCCCTGGTATGTTTTGTATAATGAAATATGCAGCAAACTTTAATTATAATGTAAAGTTACACATTTGAAAATACCCTAAGAAAATTTTACCAGTCTAAAGCAGCAGTATAAACCTTCTAATGTATTTAACCCTTTCCCTCATATAGACTCATTTTGACACACTCAATAGGTACCACATAAAGCCTGATCTGCAGAAAACCACAGTTAAACCTTTCCAAATTTAATTATAAAGTCCTCATTTCCAGACCACTTACTCGCAGGCTGATCTGGTTTTATGTTGTTCGCATAGGTCTTCTCATGGTTTTCTCTATGAGGAAAAGGGTTAAGATGTTTAGATGTCAGTTTCAGAAAACAGAAGAACCTGTTACATTTCTCGGATATGTTACGTATCAGAGACACAGTTCATTATCTTATAATGGATCATGTGGTATCATACCATACCATGTCATGTGACATCACGCTATCCAGTCATGGCTTGATAGGTCAACATGCATGATGCAGTTTTTAAGTTCAGGTATATTTATAAAGATGTTGACAAGTCTTGGGAAGGCCAACCAGTCGAGTTTTGATAGCCTCATATTAAGTCCCCTTTATAGTAGTTTATGCTGTCAGTCCAAGCCCCTCACTGTTGGTTTGAATTCTGATCTTGTCACTCATTTTTTTCATATGCTTAAATAATACGTCCAGCTGGCTTGTTGTAGGTTGTTGGTCCTTGTTCACCCTCCCTCTCCTTCCACCATTAACCCTTAACCTGCTGAATTTCTCAAATGGACTTAGCTGGCATCCTTTTTGGAACTGTCCATTTTCCGTTTTAGGGATAACAATATGAAAACTTGGTCAGCCAACAGTAAAGAGCCAGGCCAGCCTGCATGGATTTGCAGGCTGGCCTGGCTCTTTACTGGTGGCAAAGGTTTGCACTTATGGTTCCAGCAGGGTTAGGGTTAATTATATAGCTGAAATAGTCACAGAGACAGTGAAAGATTCAAAACAAATTCATTCAGTCTCATTAGTCCCAGGGTTTCATAGGAGGTTATGCACCATCAGATCAGGAAATGTTCCTGAACATATATGGAGACGCCATAGCCTAGGGGAGACCTAAAAGATTACTTGATATAATATATTCCCCACTGATTGTAAGAATTGTGACTGGCCATTCTAAGTCCATAGTATATATGTTGAAACAGTCCGTGAGTTGAAAGAATGGGTATTAATTGCCGTTGAATGATATGTGGTCCAGTGGTGAACATGACCGTCAGAAAGTTTTTAGTTTGAACTCTATTGGCGGGCATTTGGTCCAAGATGCAAAAGTGCTGGTGTAACCCAGGAAATAAAGATTGGGAAAATAATTTGTTAATCTGCCATGTGGACGTGTGATTATGAGCACAATACTTTAATGTACCAGATCTGACCATTGTTGTTATGGTTACAGCTGTCAGTCGTGGTTGACTGTGACATGGTGACAGGTCGGTAGCGGTGTGGACAATGGTTATGGTGATACGGTTATCAAATTGTGTTGGTGTGGTCGTGAATGAATTTTGTCCTAAACAAGGTTCAAATCCACAACTGTCACAACCATAGTCATGTATGTGCAGTGAGATGGATAGAAATGTCAGTTGCAGTCTCTAAATTAATGCATATGGCTTTGGCATAATTATGAGTCTGTTTAAAAGCCTTCCCCAAGGTGAAGCGATGGCTCAGTGGTATCACACTGGACTTCTAATCCAGGGGTCTGGGGTTCAAATCCTGGTAAAGCCTTGGAAAATTCTTAGACACTTTTCAGTGTTCCCCGCCTCTGGAAGACTAGCGCTGGCTCATCTAGACAGTGGTTAAAGGGCTTGGCTTGTATCGGTGCTATACACCAGGTATGTTATAGAACCAAGGAGTCTATTGTGAACGAGTTAGGGTAGGACACTCGGGTCCCTTGTATCTGCATCTGTCTCTGTGTGTTGGTGCACCTCTCTAGATGTGCGAAAGGAGGACAACCCTCACAGAAAAAGTCTAAGAGAACCAAAGTCAGAGGGCCTTAACCCTTTCCCTCATATATACTCATTTTGACGCCCTCAATAGGTACCACATAAAGCCTGATCTGCAGAAAACCACAGTTAAACCTTACCAAATTTAATTACAAAATTCTCATTTCCAGACCACTGAGGAGCAGCGAACAGCATAAAACCTGATCAGCCTGCGAGTTACTCGCAGGCTGATCTGGTTTTATGTTGTTCGCAAAGGTCTTTTCATGGTTTCCTCTATGAGGGAAAGGGTTAATGGTGTTCTCTGTCAAAAACCACAGCATCATGCAAAATACGCCTGAGTGCGAACACAAACAACAAAAGCCTCCCCCCCAAAACAATTAAAGGGAAGACTTTTTGTAGAAAAAACAACAACAACAGACAACCATTCCAGGAACCTCTGTTTACTCTAAGACACCTAATCCTTGTACTAACAAAAACAGACAAAACTCTTTAATAAATAAAGAAGTACACTAAACATAAATACAGTTGGCATTTTTCTTGCATTGAGATTTAAAGCAACTATCAAAATGTCACCCAAGCTGCGTTTTATCTGCCTTGTAATGTAGTTGTACTTTACATAGGCAAACCACACAGTGAGAATACTACACACTTGATAGAACAATGGTGATATTATTGGCTGCCCTTCCGATCAGGAAGTACATAATCTTGATGCTGTCAGCCTGATGTGGTTACTCAAAATTGTACTTCAGAATTAATAGGAAGTAATTGGGCTTCTAAGTTTCATGTCTTTGTCTTTAGAGCGCTCTTTATTAGTTGTCGCGTGGCCTGCAATGCCCTTTGTCAACAATTTGCTTTATATGATGTATCCTCATTAACCACTTTGCAGACATTGATGAAATTTTGAATGAATGGTCCTTAAGTGATCCGTCACACACACACAAAAAAAAATAAAAATAAAAAAATAATAACTTGATCCAGACAGGTTTCTGGTTGTCATGGCAACCAAAAGAATTTCATTAAAAAATCTTACCAAAAGTTTAATTTTATATTATGGCATAAATTATCACTTGCTCATGGCCCTATATCAAAGTTGTTGATCCCTTGAAAAATGAGGCTCGCAGGGGGTCGGCTAGATTGTATATGAATTATAAAAAAATTCATAATATATATAATCTTTACTTTGCACCAGTGACAAGTCTCCTGTGGCCTTTTATCAGTTTTTAAGTCCAATGCTTCAGTGGGTTACTATGGGTGAGTTTTGAATTTTGAATCTGGCAGATGTTTGTCACAAGGTCATATCTGAAGTGTGATCATTTAAGCTGATGGTTATCAAGTTAGTGATGTAGGGGCCCCTGTATGGCTTTCTTGTTGATTTATTTTCCCTCAGTTTGATTGAAAAATTTCCAGTAAAAATTGACAAAGTAAATCCACCATTAAAAAAAATGTTGCTCTGCAGTGACTGTTGCACTGCCAACAATTTTATCAGGGGTTAGCATGTTTTCTCATTTAATTTCTTGGAAGGAAAGAATTTACAACAAAAATCAAACAACACTGCCTTTAGAGTAAGGTAAAAAAATTGGTTTGGGCCTTTTTGGTGAGTAAGATAAATTACTGTAACCAGTCTTGGTGGCCATGTGGGTAGAGCATTGTGGGTTCAATCATCGGCCATTATTAACCAAAGACATAAAAAAATGGTACTGGTTTAGCTCCCTTGCTTGGCACTCAGCATATAAGGGTAGTTCCAGGACTGGTTGGCCTGGTGTCAGGATTATGTGACTTGGTGTGGTATTATGCTACGTGTCTATGCTGTGATACTGTAGTGTGGCAGCACTTTGTCTCCAAATGACTGATATTCTGTTGGCGAGAAATTAAACCCAACAAATTTCTGTATTTCTTGATTTTTTTCCCCAATTTCTAACATCTTTGCATGAAAAATTCCCAGTCCCAAAAATCCCAGGTATAGCATTTTCTTGTATCTTATAATTAAATTATTTTTATATATATTCACAGGCATTAACTTGATGCAATCTGAGCAACACAAAATTAATCTTCAGACCTGTATAACAGATGAAAAGCTTAAGATAAAAACTGGATAATTTTGACAAAATCAATGCATGTGACCATGCTTTCTGTACATTACTTTGTTTAGTATTCTGCCACAAACAATTATGTCTAGATACACTTATTTTGACGACATGTCTATCAAAGTAAGCATGTGTTTTTGTTATGTTTTATATAGTTTGATAGTGTTTTGACTTCATGTCAAAACAAATGGTGGATATTTTGTTCAGGGGTTTGGGAAAGGTAGCCACTATGGTGGTATGTGATATGATTAAGGAAAGTTTAGATGAAATTGTGAACATTAATATTGTTACGTTTAATGAAAAAAATCTGTTGTTGAATAGTTAAATCTATTACCATTTTCCTGGAAATGTCATAGAAAACCCTTGCCCTAATGGGGTAGTGCCATCTCTGAGACTGACACACCTGTCGCCTCGATTTCTTGATTGTGACCCTGATAAAAACAAAAATTGTGCACCTCCTTTAGTACTGTGCTAAATTGAAGTACATTATACAGTTCATCTCCATTATAACGTAAAAATTGGGGTCCAGTACTGTGCTAAGTTGGACCACATTATAACACAAAAAATTGGGGTCCAGTACTGTGCTAAGTTGGACCACATTATAACACAAGAATTGGGGTCCAGTACTGTGCTAAATTGGACCACATTATAACACAAAAATTGGGGTCCAGTACTGCTAAATTGGACCACATTATAACACAAGAATTGGGGTCCAGTACCCTGCTAAATTGGACCACATTATAACACAAAAATTGGGGTCCAGTACTGTGCTAAATTGGACCACATTATAACACAAAAATTGGGGTCCAGTACTCTGCTAAATTGGACCACATTATTACACAAAAATTGGGGTCCAAGTACTCTGCTAAATTGGACCACATTATACAGTGCAGTTCCAATATAATAGGATAGTACTCTTTGGGGTCCAAGTCTAGATGTATGTGAAAATGCACTTTAAATCTATTGGATAAGTATTACGTAAAGATATGTATTCACATTCAGTCATTTGCAAAACTCATAAATAAAACTTTTGGGCCCACTGTAGGATGGCATTATATTGCAATTTGTGTTATAAAGGAGAGCGTTATAATGGATCTGCATTCAGTGCATTTTATATAGATTCATAAAATGATGATAACTGTTGGATTGACCCCAGGAATGTGTTGCATAGCTGAAAAGTTCTGATATATTTCACAGCTTTTTACTGTGCAGGACAAGCTTTGAAATGATTCGGGACATTTTGGCTCTGCACCGTATCCCAGGTGCAGTAATGTGGATATGAAATTTAATCATTGATAGTCCTTCCTATGTGTAAGTGCAGTGTGATTACAGCTGGGTGCAGCTGTTACTTTGATAGTTCAGATAATTATGTATGCTGCTATGATTGTGCTGTATATTTTAATAGGAGCAATAATGAGAAATGTACATTTGTTAGAGTGCTGTTGAGAAATGTGATTGGTTTGTTTCTAAGTACCTTTGCATTATTTTGAAGGACTATTGTTGTTTTTTTTACATGTGCTAGATTTTGCTTATTCCGAATTGCTGCAAATGTGCTAGACTAGGCCACTAATCTTGATAATTAAATTTGTTTGCAGTAACCACAGCCTGGCTAATTCTAGCAATCCTGACAAAAAACCTAAAATTTTAGAATATTTGTCCCTCTGTCCAAGTGTTGGATCATCATTCCAGTAACCGAGAGGGTGTTGGTCAGAATTTTAGCCATAGCATACTCTAGTCATTAAGAAGGGCACAAATTAATTCCCTAAATTGTGAATGGGTCCAGTACCATGAAAATTGTTAAAAAAAAAGGTCGCTTTTATAAAATTGTGATTTTTTTCCCTAAAATTGTGAATTTATATACACAAATGCTGAAATAGAAAGAAATCTGATATTGTTTTTGACTAGTGCCCAAGCTAGCCTTTAATACTTTGGTAGAGTGAGGCTGCCCCTTAGCCTTTCACAGCACTGCACTTTTGTCAGCAAATTGCCCCTCACGATAGGCAATGATGCAGGTTTGTTATTGTAAACAACCAACCAAAGTAATCAACATTATATTGATGTGCATATTCCATACACTGCAGATTAAAACCCATACATATTATTTAAACCCACTGCATGATTATATTTATGATAAATTTCAGAGAAATAACAGGCATGCATAATCTTTCCGATCATAAAAATTGTCCTGGAGAAAAGCAAATCCTACTTAACGGAAGTAAACAATAAACGACAATTAGATCAGTGGTAGTTTGTTTACAGGTTTGCCAATCATTCAAACATTAAAAGAAAACCCCACATCATATCAACACTTCATAATAATTACACCTCAGCTTTCATTTAAAAAGCAATAGATCAGCATTACAGTAGGGAAAATTTCACACTGACATCGTTTTGATAAACAACGAATGTTGTTTTCTTTAATAATAATGAGATGTCTGAAGAGTCATGAAAATACCTCATATCATCATACTGTACACAATCCTTTCTAAACATTAACAATGCTGCTACGTAACATTAAATTGTGAATTTAAGCATAATTATGTGGAAAAATAAGGAAGAAGGACATATTAAGGCTATGTTGACAAGAATTGTGAATATTTGCCAGAATTGTGAACAGGTAAGTTGGACCCGGTCTGAAAATTGTGAAGAACTGTTCGTGATTGTGAACGGGTCCGTTTTCCGGTACCACGTATACATTGTATAAGGAAAAAATCGTTGGTACATTGTATATAAGGATAGTTCCAGGGTTTGCTGGCTTTGTGACTTAAGTGTTGGGGCATGATATCATGCTACTTTTCTGTGGCATGATATTGCATTGAGGAAGTACTTTACAATATTTGTCTCTTGCTGGCAAAATTCCTAAATGACTGAAATACAGTGGTGTTAGTGGGGAATCAAACCAAAGAAAACAAAGGGAAAAAAAAAAAATTACACTAGGCATGAAGAGGGTTTTACCGGTCTGGGGCTTATTGGCTCATGCTAATGTCGATCATGATAAAACGGTGTATGACGCTAGTCTTGTATTGTAGTCTATTGCTAGTCTTGAGTATAATTACACAGAAACCAGGATTGGATTTAATGTAAAAGCAAACAATAAAGATTATTTGCGTGCAAATAATTGAAAAATTGATAATGAATTGCCATATAGATCTTGTTTTGTCCTCTCATAATTCAGGCTCGTCAATAGAGAGAAATGTTTTATGGGGGAGGCAGATATTGAATTGTACACATGAACTAAATACATAAAATATCAAAGCTTTCAGCATGTATCATGGTATGATATCTAGGGTGTGCCTAGTTTGTGGTAACCCTATCTACCCATTAAAAATGTCCACATGCAATAGCTTCATTTTACACTTGAAATGTTTATAAAATGTTTTTTTAATGACAGGACATATTATGGATTCACAAGTGATGAGCATGCTGTTAACTGATAACACTGACTCAGGTTGTCTTTTTGCTAAATCTAACGAATGAGAACAGATCTTCACCAAACTTGGTTACAATTTGTATTGGCACTTTGATAACCAACAAGAATTCCAAGACACTTCAGAGTTATGGCCCTTGAATTAATGAAAATTGCAGAAATATTAGTGTCCATGCCCTCTCTCAGATATAACCTGACTTTTTGCCAAACTTGGTTACAATTAATGTGTACTGGCACAATATCTTAAATATTTTATAAAGCCAAGTTTAACACCCAGACACCCTAAAACAGTGGCCCTTCAGTGACTTGAAAAATTCAGTGTGGGCATATTTTGTGATAACCAAGGCTCTGGTTTGGTACCCCCTCCTTCTCTTTAAAAGAAAAGACTTCGCAAAAACTATTGAAACATTTGGTAGGAATATTTTGATTCCAAAACTGTTTTAATCAAAACCTGCTAGTTATAGTTAAAAAAGCAAAACCAGTGCATAATTTATGTCTATCCTACACTTCTCTTCGGATTTAAATTGGCTTTTCTATGTCCATGAAGATTTAGTCAAGTTATTATTACCCTCTTTTGCGGATATTTTCCCACCACTATTCATTCTAGTTTTCTAGTGAATGAGAAGCCTGCCATGTATCATACAAACAATAAACATGAAAACAGTAATGTATGGAGTATGTATAGCCTTCATACAAACATTGTCAATGATTTAACTATTATACAATTGTCCCCGGTGGCCGAGTGGTTAGAGCATCCACTTCAGGAGCGGGTGGTCGTAGGTTCGATCCCCGCCACAACATACAAAAGTCGTAAAAAATAGTACTGTTATAGCTCCCTTGCTTGGCACTCAGCATATAAGGGTAGTTGCAGGACTGGTTAGCTTGGTGTCAGGATAATGTGACTGGGTGTGGTATCATGCCACATATCTACGGCGTGATACTGCACTATATCTGTCTCAAGTAGACATCGTCTCCAAATGACTGAAATACTGTCGGTGGGACGTTAAACGCAACAAACAAACAAACAATAACTATTATACATGGTTTGCACAGGTCTTGAAAATTTGGTGTCTGTCTTGAAAAACCCTTGAAAATCACATTTTGTCTTAGAAACCCTAGAAAAAAAACCTTAAAATTAACTGAAAGGTCTTGAAATCCCCTTGAATTTGAAATTACGGTATTGATCATAAAAATATGTTAATCAAGTTGTTAAAATATTGAGGTTCATCCCTTTCAAGCCTTAAAATTTAAAGCATAAGTTGTGGTTTATTTTAATTGAATTTAAAAACCCTGAAATTATGCTTCAGAAAATTTGTATGAACCATGTAATATCGTATAGTAAAAAAATAGTGATAGTAGAAATTGCACCATAACTGTAAACTAAAAATTTCTTAAGTATGACCTAGATGATATTGTTAACTGGAGTTAGCTTAATAATATAATGTTGGCTGCGTTGGTTGGAGATAATTAGCACTGGTAGAGAGCTGTGATTGTCATGACCATCCTATTGGTAATGAGGTACATGAAGTCATGAACAGTATCATAGCAAGCCTTGTGAAGGAACCTGGTGAGGGTTAAGGTACAATGAGGAAGTGTTGTGTAGAGTTCAGTAGCCGTTGGTGAAATGAACTCATTTTATGTGCTGCTTTGTTCTCCATTGGCACATCTGTTTCAGAAGCAGGATCGAGAGCCCGGTTTCTATGTGATGATCTGTTGAGACCAGGTCGTTATAGTGTTATTTAGCTACTTGTTAAAATTAATGATTTAAATATTTGAATTTGAGTTGATTTCACTGCTATATTTACCTTATAGAGCTGATGTTCTTGTAGTCTCATTTACCGATATTGTAGATTCATCATCATCATCATCATCATCATCATCATCATCATCATCATCATCATCATCATCATCATCATCATCACTGCCACTACCGTCATTGTCACCATCATCATTCTTTTCATTAGAAACTTTATCATTCTGTGTTCTGAGTAGGAAATTTCCGCAGACATGTTTGCACTGAAATTGAACATGATTTATTTCAAGAGGAAATAATGATGCAAGATTAGAGCCAAGTGGGCGATGAGGAAGTTAGCCTAGAGCAGCAAATTGAGACAAGTGATTTGTTATAAAATCAGAACTCCACAAACTGTCAGAAGTGGCAGACCTTTAGAGTCATATAATATTTTAAAGATTTAGATTTTCTTCATAAAAAACAAAAAAACAAAAACAAATTATTAACGAAAAAACTCATCAAGTTCTGTATCACTGCAATTCAAATTTTAGTAGAAATCAATCAAAAGCCTTAATATTCTACAGGAAAATTATACAATATTTATCGTCAACATCTCAAGGTCATTATGTTTGAAAGTAAACACTCACAATGCTGTGGGTACTTGAAGCTGCCTTTGGTCTTCACTGTTGGCTATTCAGTCAATAAATTTTCAGCAGGCACCGTCCTATTCAAACAACTAATGGTATAGTCCAAAATTAAGAAAGGACAAGCCTGATAAAGGAATTCAGCATGGTAAGAGTGAACGATTTTATCTTGAGTTGAGAATCCAGATACTTGTAGACAGTAGGACACACTCCTCCTAGAGTGGATCTATGTTGGCTTTGACTTTGGACCCACGGCCTACCAGTTTCTACCGTTCTACTGGGACCAGTGGCGATTCTTTCTATAAACAGGAAAAGAGGAGCAACATGTATGATGCTTGTTTCATGGGTTGTCAGTCAGTATGTTGCATTGAAAAATTAATAGTTCCACACCATTTAAATGGTGCTAATCATTCTTGGCTCTATTAGATGTTGGGTAACGTGACAGAGGTGCTTGATTATCGGAAAACTTGTGTGATACTGGAATAGGTTGATAAATAGTTAAACACCTGTCGAGAGGCCGAGGTGGCGTTGATGTATGGGATGTGACAGGAGACTGAGGAGGGGTGGTCTGGAGATGAGACGGGAGCTACTGCCCTATCTTAAGTGTCTTATTCCAGTGCTTCTGGAAGGTCTCAAGTTATTCACCTTAGATCACCTGTAAATGGTCTGGAAGTTGCTCTTTCTGGCCCGTGGTAGTTAATCAGCTCAGCTGGCAGGTTTGTGTGAAATTAGGCTTATCATGCCATTCTAGCCTGTCATCCTGTCATTTCAAGTTTTGAACTATAAATAACCATGTGAATCAGAAAGAAAGGGAATCAGAGTGAAGGTATTGGCAGACACAAGGGATGTGATTGAACCCCATAAATATTGACTGTACTCACATCTGCTTGATATTTAGATTGATGTATATCTTGTTGGATCAGGTGATGTAAACATGTGTTTAAATTTCAACATCTCAGGCTTAAAGCTTATTGGGCTTACATATGAGGACATTGAATTTTGGACACATTGCCGGCTGCTTTTGGATGTTGACACTTATACAGAAAGATGGCTTTTTATGAGCTTGATCCGTACATCCATTGTTGCGTAACAAAATGTTTAAAGAGAAAAATGGGTACAGTGAAACCTGGAATACCTCAGAATAAAGGCCAGTCTGTGAGCAGAGGCTTTCCAGCACTGAATTTATGATATTTCAACCTTGCAACCTGTGAATAAAGGTCTTTGGATTCCTCATATTAACATCCAACCTGTGAACAAAGGCCAGTAAAAGATACCCAGTGCTGAATTTTTAGGAATATATACCCTCTGTATAACTACTACCTCCATATTTTGGTTTCCCTGTTATACTTGTACAGATGGTAAGACACTAGAGAGAATGAACCCAAAATTAGGTATTTTTGTCTTCAGAATCTGCAGACAGAGAGCTTGCCAATATTTTAGTGCCGGGAGCTCCAGCATGCATATATCAAAGGATATTGACCATGCCAACTAATCCACTGTCTATATGATCCTGTACTCAACCAGTGACATACTTCTTCCGAATATAAGAAAGTTCCTAAACTTTCCACAAAATCAGCATTTTGAAACATACAAGGATAATTTTTTTCCATGAAATTGCAGTCATAATTATTTAATGCTTTCATTATGCCCCTGCTTTTTCTTTTCTAATGACTGCATCAGTAAGTAGTGTGCACAGTCAAGAAATAGAAAAATCTTTTTTTCTCAAACTCATATTATGAGGGTTAGTTTGCGCTGTAACTTAGTGTCTCATCATCCATGGGGTGTTTGTTTTTAGGTAATATAAGCCAAATATCTTAGTTCAAACAAGGTATAGTTACAATATAAAAGTGTGAAATCATTTTGTTTGCTTTGGTTTGCTGTAAATGATCGTGTGTAATGTGCATTCATGTATTGTCAAACTGACAGTATTATGGTCATATGGGGATTTATTTTCTACTTTCTACAGGAGGGAAGCCTAGGTTGAGTTATTTACTCTTGAAATATGAATTTGACTCTCTGACTGATGGTTTTTAACCCTTTCCCTCATAGAGGAAACCCTGAAAAGACCTATGCGAACAGCATAAAACCGGATCAGCCTGCGAGTAACTCGCAGGCTAATCAGGTTTTATGCTGTTTGCTGCTCCTCAGTGGTCTGGAAATGAGGATTTTACCATTAAATTTGGTAAGGTTTAACTGTGGTTTTCTGCAGATCAGGCTTTATGTGGTACCTATTGAGTGCGTCAAAATGAGTCTATATGAGGGAAAGGGTTAACTCATCTGGTATTGTCATCTCTCTGGTGTCGTTGTTGTTGGTGTCGTCATTGTGGTGAAATTTTTTTACCTTGGTTATAAACTCATAAAGCTTCTGTCATCAAACTAATTTAACTTCACATACTTGTTCACTTTCATTAGGGCTGCATTCCCATCAAGGGCCATAACTCTTAGGTCTATTTTCACCCTTAAAAAAACAGCAAAACAAAACACAATACAGATGAGTATTGGTATCTGCGTGCAGTGCTCTTGTCTCTGTATATTGTGATTCACTTAAATCTGACAAGTAAATGGTGAATGACTCACTACTCCAGGATTGTATATAAAACACTGATTATTATAATCATGCCTGTTTATCGTTACTTTGTGTGTAAGTAATGACATTGTGGATAGTTCTCTGCAAGTATTGTGGTAAAGTCATTATCAGGAGTGCAGGGGTTTACTTAACCCTTTCCCTCATATAGACTCATTTTGACACACTCAATAGGTACCACATAAAGCCTGATCTGCAGAAAACCACAGTTAAACCTTACCAAATTTAATTATAAAATCCTCATAACCAGACCACTGAGGAGCAGCGAACAGCATAAAACCTGATCAGCCTGCGAGTTACTCGCAGGCTGATCTGGTTTTATGCTGTTCGCATAGGTCTTTTCATGGTTTCCTCTATGAGGGAAAGGGTTAAGGATTTGACATTCACTTGTCCAGGGGGCAAGTTACTTTGAACATCTACTAGCCCCCATTGAAAACAGGTTGCCCGATCTTTAAGTTAGTTGGTGTTTGTTAATGTTTAAAACTAAATGTGTGTAATATTAACTTGAATTTTAGTTAATATGTATCAAACGCAATTGCAATCATTTCACTGTACTGTAGCAAAAAAAAAAAACACACGAAAGGTTTCTTTTACATAAATCAACTTGCACGCCGGGCTATCTTCTTTGAAAAATCACTTGCCCTCAGTGATTGTAACCCGGCGTGGGCAAGTGGGTGTCCACTTAAGAAAACCCCTGGGAGTGACTGTATTCCAAAGCATAAAGGACATGATATGCACTGCAGTTTCATTATACTGCTTGTCTTCCACCAAGTAATACTCAATACACAACCTCATGAATATTCAAATACAAATTAATGACTTTATGAATATTTATACTGTACTTTTAATGATATATATATGTGAAAGAGTGGATTTCCCTTTGCTATGCAAACTGCTAAGAATCAGAGCTTCTGTATTGTAACAGCATGATCAGGCTATCCTACACTTGGATTACAGGTAGGCAATGGTTGACATGATTCATGCAAAATAATAATTTTGTTTGTGATACTTGTGACTTAGACATGAATGGGAAAGATGGGGTCTTAAATTTCACTGTTACATTATTATGGATCTTTTACACGGCAGGAGACAGAATTTGCAAGGTATATTTAGGAAATGTATGGAAAGTTACCTGTCATGTTAAAATTGAAACATTTCTTATATGGTTCAGAAATGCGCAAGGATTATCTTGTGTGTCACTATGGTGACAGTGCCTAGGTAAATGTTCAATACAGGGATTTGTGACAGAATGTGCCCCTCCCCCCTCCCCTCTCCCATTTTGTAATAAAAAATAAAGCAACCATTTCAAGCATGTGATTAACATAAAATCACTTAAATTGGGTTATATGGTAAATTGTATAATGAAATTTAATGTATAATGAAGACCAACTAAATAAAATAGCCCTTTAAAGCATTTTAATAATCATGGACTTCGTTGTGGGCTATTGCTGTTTTCGTCTACAGAGCCCATGGGCAGAGACAAATGGTGAGGATATTGTCACTCGAAATGATTCTGAATTTTTATATGAAGGATTTGGAGGATAGGTGAAGTAACATTATTGGTAGTTTGTTTGCTAAGTTCAAAACATTCAATCTACATAATTTTATTATCAAAGCCCCAAAGGTCAGATTGTCCTCTTATCAGAGTTTGTATGATGATCAGATGCCTTAGGTAATTAAATGAAGCGAATTATGTAACGAAAGAACAGGATTTGTATAAATTTCTTGAGGGTTGATTTATAATTGCAGGCTAAGTCGCAAGAACAAGTATATGACATCTACTATCCTTTTGGATAAAATGATAACTCAAATGAAACTATGAAGTTTTGATTCTGCATTATAGTGACAATTTTCCCACAAGCAAGGTCTTAGTTCATAATAATATTATGTTTATATATGTGGTTGTAAAATTCAGATTAAAAAATCACTACTTTTTCATTGAATTTCACAGCTGTTTTTTTTCCCACAGTTTTCAATAGGCCCATCCTGTAACTTTCTTAATGATATACTTGACTTTGAAAGCAAGGTTTTCCATGTTCAACACAGAATCCTGAAGCTTCCAGCAAGCCTGTCTTATAATTATATCCCTTTACCTCATGAATATTCATGTACAAATACATGACTTGATAAATATTAATTACTGAACTTTATATTAGTGTATATATGAAATAATGGGATTTCCCTTGCTACTCTTGGGGCCTGGAGCTGTCTGATCTGGGTCTGCTCTGCTTGCCAAGGCATCTTGCGCATGAGAAACATCCAGATTTATTTAACCCACAGCCATTCATCCCTTACTTTTATTTTACTCCATCTCATGGTTTGATTCATGCAGGAGACCCTTTATGATAATTGGAACATATGTAGCACTACATGTGTTTTACCATTAACATATGGCAGAAAGCTGCTAACAGTTTGTCACAAGGCTGTATATAGAAGAACCAACTTCCTATCTAACAGATCGCCAGTTCACCCGCGGCTGCAATCATTACGCTATTCTTTAAACAACTCTGTTTTTTGTTTTTTTTCACTACTGTTTATTATTATTATTATTCTCACAGGGGTGCATGTTTATAGTAGCTGCCTTTCTACAGTAAAACCTCTCTATAAAGACCACCATTGGTTCCACCAAAAAGTGGTCATATTAGCAAGGTGGTCATAAGAGTGAATTTTACCAATTCAGTCAATGATTTCAAACTATTTGATTCCAAAAATGAATGGTCTTAATAGCGAAGAGGTCTTAATTCAGAGGTGGTCTCAAAGCGAGTTTCCATGGTATTACTCAAAGCCCCTCACTGCAGTGGGTTTGAGACTGCATGGTCAAGTTATGTGACAAGCCTTTTGGCTGGCTTGCTTTAAATTGATGGTTCTGAGTACATAATCCAGCCTTTTGGCTGGCTTGCTTTAAATTGATGGTTCTAAGTATATTAACCAACCCTTCGGCTGACTTGCTTTAAACTGATGGTTCTAATTACATAATCCAGCCTTTCAGCTGACTTGCTTTAAATTGATGGTTCTAAGTACATAATCTAGCCTTTTGGCTGGCTTGCTTTAAATTGATGGTTCTAAGTACGTTACCCAGCCTTTCAGCTGGCTTGCTTTAAATTGATGGTTCTAAGTACATAATCCAGCCTTTCGGCTGACTTGCTTTAAATTGATGGTTCTAAGTTTATAATCCAGCCTTTCGGCTGGCTTGCTTTAAATTGATGGTTCTAAGTACATAATCCAGCCTTTCGGCTGGCTTGCTTTAAATTGATGGTTCTAAGTTTATAATCCAGCCTTTCGGCTGGCTTGCTTTAAATTGATGGTTCTAAGTTTATAATCCAGGTGTGTTTGAATACACTGATTCTTCAGCTATAGACATTGTCACATGACTGAAATACTGATGCAGCAACCACAGTGTAAGGAAGCGACAACATTGTGATATATTTTGGTACATGCAGTAGCCTTCCATTGGGAGTTGCAGGACTCTTCAAAAAGCACATCTTGACGACCAGCTCATGGCCTCTGACCTTAAGCACAAGCGGACAGTGAATGTCCAACAGATTGGTCAGTCCATTCTGGCCCATATCTGCTCAGTATGGTTGACTGCATGTCCTTTAGATTGCTTCATGAATATAAACAACTAGATTTGTCACCACCGACTTAATCACACAACATGCAAATATCAGAAATGTCATACTGTGTCAGATATGGAGGTTTTCATCTAGAATTTTTTTTTTGAAGTAATGATTGATAAGATATGATGAGTGAGAGGTTACAGCATTTTCCCCTTTAATATAGATAGCATGGATTTAATCCCTAATCAGAATAGATCAAGGGTTTGGTTCTCTCATTTTGTGACTTCGCTTACAAAAAAATGAGGCAGATATAATGCTATCTTGACTGAGATATCATTGACATAATGAATTAATACCACTCTCTGAGTCATATTGCAAATCCAGACCCAAGGCCATCCAGTCCTGGAATTTGTCACCCAAGTATTCTGAGAGAAAAGGTATTTGTATAACACCTTTTTTGGCATGTAGCATATAAGGGTAGTTTCTTGGGGTCATGATGACATTTTGGTACTATGTCACTTGTCTTTATGTGATACCATTGCTAAGCAAGACTGTTATTTGTCCTGTGCAGACACTGTCCTGAGGTGACTGTTATATTGTTTGTGAGACATGAAGATAATCATTATAAAATGAAAACCTTTTTATCTCATGAATATTTATGTACAAATTCATAACTTGATGATTGTGGTTCTACCCGGATGCTTCCGTGCATTCGGGGTCTTCCTCCACCTGTAATTAGCTGGACGTCGTTACATGACTGAAATACTGTCGAAGCGACAGTAAACTCAAATAGTCAAGTCAAGTCAAGTCATAACTTGATGAATATGAATTTTCTGAACCTTAAAAATTATGATATACATGAAATAATAGGTTTTTCTTTGGTCTGCAGAATTTGAAGAAGTCTGAGCTACAATATTAATATATCTATGCAAACAAAGGAGACTCAAATCTACTGTCTGATCCGGGTCCTCTCTGTTTGCCAAGGCATCAAAACACATCTTTTTTTATGAGGTAAAGGGTTAACAATCAAAGAAAAGGATCATAGTGATGATGATGATGATGATGATGATGATGATGATGATGATGACTACTATGTGGATGTGGTAACAATTGCTGAATTACTATCAACTGCCTCCTCTCAGTGGGTTGGAGTCCCAGTCTTGTCACTTGAACTTTCCATGCAGTATAGGTCTAGGGTTCTATTGAAGATTATCACATTATTCTGTGGTTTTAGGGTCTTGCTTCATGCCAATATAAGCTGTAGAAAACAGCAACAAGTATTCTGATCTATGAAATTCGGTGAAATTCAGATAGAAACACACAGTGAGAGAATGGACTACTTGTGTATACTGGTCATTTATTAGTAGTATTCTAAGTGGGGAGGAAGTGTGTACGTGATTGGGTTGTTAATCAATGCTGGTATCTGTCTCACAATCAAGAAATTATCTCTCCCCGAGGCTGGAGTACCAGTGACCCTGCAAAGGGCAGTGCTCCTGGGAAATGTTTACAGACTGATTGTGTCTCACCAAGACAGGGTTCAGGAAAGGCTCAGAGCTCTGGAATTAGATTATCTTCTGATGTGCCGTACAGATTGTCAGTAGTGTCTTGTACTGTCGTCACTATAGTTTAGTGTACATTTATATGACTATATGATATTGGATTGATTGGTTTCAACTGTCCCCAGTGGCCGAGTGGTTAGAGTGTCTGCCTTGGGAGTTGGAGGTCTTGGGTTTGTTCCCTGGCAGCGACATAGTTGCCAAAGTTGAAAAAAATGGCACTGTTATAGCTTGCTTGCTTGGTGCTCAGCATATAAGGATAGTTCCAGGACTGGTTGACCTTGTGTCAGGATGTGATTGGGTGTGGTATCATGCCACATGTCTATGGCGTGATACTGCAGTGAGGCAGCACTATATCTGTCTCAAGTAGACATCGTCTTCAAAGGACTGAAATTCTGTCTCTGGGACGTTAACACTGGAAACAAACTACATGTAAACATCTAATGTCCAATATTCGGAGAAATATCCCATCTTAGTGTTGAATACGACTCCCTAAAGATGTTCATTACCAAGGTCATGTTGAAATTAATCCCTGTACCAGTCTGAGGCCATGTTTTCTATCTTCTTTGAGTAAACAATATAGGAAAAGCCCGGGAATCTGTTGCCAGTGAAGTCTGCACAGGGAAAATAATACAGTTTGACAGTCAGAGTTGAATAGTTCTGTATTAATTCTTTTGGGGAATGGTGGCTTCTAGAAATAGAAATTTTAGACCGTATTCTGTTAAAACCTTTTCTATTATGTATTTTGGATCAATATTACTCCAGAAATAACTGAGCTCGGCTATATTTGTCGTTAATTCCGGTTTTACCAATAACAGCCTCTCCAGAATGTCAAATTTGCCAGAAATACAGCAGCCAAAATTGTCTGTTTCGTTTATAATCTAATGGAAACTTGGATAATGTTTTCAAAAGATGATGAGTTGTGATTTTTTGATGTAGCATTTAGAGTACATCCGAGATTGGTTAAGTGGTCTACACTGGGTTACTCTGACATAAGTCAGTCAGGAGATATGCAGTAGTTCTTTGTCACAGTACTGATAACTCACACTAGGGAAGACAATTTTGTATAAGTGGCTGGGTAGCTCAGTCTCTAGAGCCCTGTAAGGTCCTTGGTTCGAGTTCCGGTCAGGTGCACATTTTTTCACCCTGTTGTATTTGGCACCCTTTTGTAATGTGGGAATTTAATTATGCACTCTAAAATTTTCTTTACCTAAATGTTCTCTAGATCCATTAGAAATTAAAGGTTGCATTTTAATTTTATCATTGGACATGTGTCGCTGTACAGATTTCTCACACCAGCAGTCAGGCATTTATCCCTTTCCCTCATAGAGGACACCATGAAAAGACCTATGCGAACAGCATAAAACCAGATCAGCCTGCGAGTAACTCGCAGGCTGATCAGGTTTTATGCTGTTCGCTGCTCCTTAGTGGTCTGGAAATGAGGATTTTTAATTAAATTTGGTAAGGTTCAACTGTGGTTTTCTGCAGATCAGGCTTTATGTGGTACCTATTGAGTGCGTCAAAATGAGTCTATATGAGGGAAAGGGTTAAGGGAATAGGAAAATTGGGATTGATTTTCAGGTCAGTAGGTCAAGGTTAAGATCACTGTTACTAAAAAGAAGTTTTGCTTGCATTGGGGACACTTGGAAACCTGGTTTTGTGTCATTTCTATGTCTTGTCAAGTTTTGACATTGATAATGTCAGCTATGGATTTTGATTGAGTCTATATGTCATCATGGTGATCATTCTATTGTTAAGGTTAAGTATATGATAGTTTAGTGTCCTCGGCCAAATGGCCAAAGCAAGTTATAAGCCGTCATTTGACCCCTCTTGGTTGTGGGTTCAAGTCATGATCTGTACACTTGGGTTTTTCGTTTGAGGAAACTGTCAAGGTGATTTACAGTAAGTTGGTGGGTTGAACTTTACACCCTGGTGCTCTCTGCATCTGTACTTGAGGGGTGGGGGGTGGGGGTCTTCCTCCTCCTGTAATAAGCTAAACATTGGTGTTAGACTATAATACTGAAATGTTATACTCCATGCAAACAACAACAATGATCTGGTACCATAATGAGCTGGATTGCATGCTTAAATACCTAGTGGATTTCTTGATCAGGAAATACCAGATTAGTAATGTCAGTGTATCAGACATTGACAGCTAAGCTGCTTAGCTCAATTCTAACGATAATGTGATGCTTCTGTTCATTGCATCTTTTAACCTACATTTTGAATCCACACTCTGCCACTTGTAATCCTCTATAAAATGCAGATATGCACATCGTCATGCAACTGTTAATGTGGGCTTAATGCAGAAGAAGTTCATCCTGGTGTATGTGCTCATTATGCATATCTGTCAGACCAGGGCCTGATTATCAGGATTATTACAAGATAGCAGATCTCACAGCTGGGGGGTTTCTGTGCAGCAGTTACCTCCCCTTGCAGTGCTTATTTTTTTTTTTCTTTTAAGGTATTCATTTTTACTTCACTACATAATGTAATCAGATTTAACCTTGATTTCTGCATATACAGTGCCATTTCATTGTAAAACTTAATTTACAGTGGGACCAAGCCTTAAATACCAATATCGTCTCCAAATGACTGCATGAAATACCTCAGCCAGGGACGTTAAACCCAACAAACAAACATTAAATACTAATATGTGATATTGGACTGCATTATAACTATTTCAGATTTCAATTTTATTAAGTTAATCAAATCACAAAATATAGAACTGGAGTCCTGTGTCAGACTGTATTTTACAATGGCTTTCGTGTGTAATTGGAAAATGTTATTACAGACCCACATTGTATATTCTAGAAAATAATACAGTTTTCAAATATTTATTTTCCTAACTTAGATTTATATCTGCATGCAACCAGAATGTGACACTCATGGAATGGATTTCTTCCAAAGGGAGCAGATGGATGTTTCAGTGATATGAAAATATGCATGCAGACATGTAATATAATTTTCAGAATAATAGTTCAACCACTGAATTACACAGGAGTATAATGTCCCTAAAATTACCACTTGCTTTGCAGAAATTTGAAATAGTCAAATAAAGAAACAACAACAACAACAACAACAACAAAGAACTTTCATGCTCAAGGAAAGTAAGCAATGTCCTTGGTACTGGACTCGAACCCAGGACCTCTTGATCCCAATGTGCATGTCCTACCACTGGACCACTGCTCCCCACGAACAGCCAACCTGTGATCATAGTTCATTGACTGGATTCCTAGAATTTATAGAGAATTTAACCTCTGAATACCAGCCACCTCCAGTCAAAGGTCAGCTGTCTGTTTTCTTTGTGAGTGGCCTTAAGGTCAGGTTCTGTTAAATACATTCATAAATGAAACAAGTCTGTACAGTGTTGTATGTTTGCCAATTATTGAAGGTAGATCTAAGCCACAGGTGTTAGAAATGTGTTCTAAGGACTGATTTGTTCTCCCTATAAAGGCTATTGATCAGCTGATATGAACATTAAATGCATGCTTTTCAAATTATCACACTTTAGTGAATGCAGCCTGTGCACGTGCAACATTTACCATGATGTCTTGTACACCTGTTTCTCTTTGAGATGAACACAGCACGGTGCAGCGCTGGATCCATCTGGATTGCAGATTCTGCATCCTTCTCTTAATTGTCCTTTAGTGCTGTTTTGGTGCCAAGACATTTAATTTTTTATTCCTTGTTTTATGGACAGCTGGAGTCCAGTTTTGGCCTTGGAGGAAGACCTGTATGAACAGGTACCTCTGTATACCAGCCAAACTGTGAGCAAAGGTCAGCAAGTCTTCAATTTATAGAAAATTTAACCTCTAAATTAACAGTTAAATCTGTAAAGGAAGGCCAGTGATCAGTGATTTTTAAGTGAAGGCGCGCTTTGAAAATGATACAAAGAAATGACCTTACTGCTGTAAAATATTAACCTTGGCAACTAGAGAGAACCTAGATCAGATAGC
>CM037792.1:32976912-32995716 GCA_021229015.1 Solen grandis
AGACAGGCCCTCTTAGCGGAGTGGGTTCGAATCCCCTAAGACGCCATACGCGAGCTTATCAGTAGCATGAGGAGACGGTGTCAGGCCGAAATCAACGCAAATGGGCACCGCACTCGATATTGACAACATCTTTGCACTTCTGGCTCACTTTCAAATTCATTCCACTTGTATCACCCATGCACAAAAACTTAAAAGGACACCCTTATCCAGATTACACCGTTGTCACGCTTCAGTGATTAATCAGAACAACACATTAATACACTGTAAGATCAAAATTATCAAAATATCACTTTGAACTAATTAATTGTTGTATACCCATAAAAATATATACAATCGAATAAGTGAATACCGGTAGGGACTTCGGATTTTTCATGTGAGGAAGCCTTCCAGCTGGCTTGCGGTAGGTCGGTGGTTCTACCCGTGTACCTCTGTGTACTCGGGGTCTTCCTCCACCTGTAATTAGCTTGACGTCGATATATGATTGAAATACTATCGCAGTGACGGTAAACTCCAATACAACAACAACAATAACAACAATCGAATAAGTGATCCTTAGCAAATTTTGAGAAGTATATATTTATGTGTATATGTATGTAAATATATAAATACTAGATTTCCTTTTAAATATAACCATGTATGTTCGTATATATGCTTACTTATTTATTTCATGTATTATGAAAAAAATATGTCCGCCATGTTCTGTAATGCTGATTAATGCATGTTTTTATTTGAAAATGATCATGGACTATTTCAGTCTATTTCACTTGTATTCTGTTCTGTATTGTAAATGCATTGATAATAAACTTGAAAAACTTAAAAACTATGCATAAAACTGTTGATAATCACTAGTTTTACAAAGTGCTTGAACTGAGTGCCGTGTGCAACGACTGTCAAACTAAATTTTAGGCGTCGCTGTCAACCCAAAGTGGGTTGGGTTAGTGTTAGTGCCACAATACATGTACATTGAAATGGTGAAATATATGGATTTAGAAGCTGCCTTTTCGTAAAAATTAATCAACTATACCTGCATTACTTTAAGATAACTATGAATTAAAAAGTAACATAATAATGCTTGAAAATATAAATAAAAAAAGCTGAAACTATTTGGTAGATATTATTATCTCCCTTTAAATGTGATTTATGTTATCATCTTAGTTTTACAAGTAGCAGACTTT
The DNA here is from genome assembly GCA_021229015.1 of Solen grandis. Lineage (NCBI taxonomy): Eukaryota > Metazoa > Mollusca > Bivalvia > Adapedonta > Solenidae > Solen > Solen grandis. The sequence goes on from CM037792.1 coordinate 32,978,088, forward strand.
TGATATAAAGCGTATTAATACAGCATCAGACATCAACATCACCTCATTCTCCAAGGGCAAAAGTAGGGCTGAACAACAATCTCGCCGACCCAGCGAAAGCTGTTTTAGTCCCAGAATTTGTATATATGGTGGCTGATTTCTACGATGTCGTTTTTAAACGACGCCGTCAAGACAACGCAATTGCGCGAAATACATGTACATGTATACATTTGTCGCTTCGATTTTTGCGATTGCGCGTCGTCGCGAGGGTGCCTTTCGAGCGCGTGCCATAATATATAATATGTTCGTAAAGCACAATGCCCCTGTCCGAAATTAAACTCTCTGGGTCCCTTCCTAGGTAGTAAGATACAAAATAAATGATGTCAGTAGGAAGGGCTTTCTTAGTGGAGTAAGTGTATTGAATATTAAGGCCTTCGCTCCATATAGTAAATGAGTTATTTCCGGGACAAAAAAAATCATATAAACATAAAATAAATGGAGATAATTAAACAAAAATGGGACCATGTAGTTCTTGGTCACTACTCTTTTCCTAGTCACCGTCTATGTATAATTGAAGTTTCAAGTTAAGACCTTGTATTGTTTTTAACTTTTGTCAAATGTTTATGTTGTCCAGTGATAATCAGACAGACAGGAAAAAAAATACCCCCCCCCCACCCGATTCATAAAAGGAACACATTGTATTTATTTACATCCGACTCATGATCATCCATCAAATTAAATTGTAAAACTGAAACATTTAAAATACTTAGGTGTTAAATCGTAGCCTTGTGGATAGAGTGTCCGCCTCTAAATCGGGTGATCGTGGGTTCGATCCTCGGCTGTGACATACCACTATCATTAAAAATGGTACTGGTATAGATCTAGCCCGGCCGCGTAAAAAAATGGTACTATTTAGCTCCCTTGCTTGGCGCTAAGCATATAAAGGTAATTGCAGGACTGGTTGGTCCGGTGTGAGGATAATGTGAGTTTGTGTGGTATTATGACTTGACTTGACTATTTGAGTTTACCGTCGCTTCGACAGTATTTAAGTCATATAGCGACGTCCAGCTAATTACAGGTGGAGGAAGACTACGAATGCACGGAGACATCCGGGTAGAACCACCGACCTACCGCAAGCCAGCTGGAAGGCTTCCTCACATGAAAATCCGAATGACCCTGCCGGGATTCGAACCTACGCTGTGAGAGGCTGAGTGAGTGTTTAAGTCAGCGACTTTACCCTCTCGGCCGCGGAGGCCCCTATGGTACGGCCATGCCACATGTGTACGGCGTCATCTGTCTCAAGTAGACATCGTCTCTAAATGACTGAAATACTTTTCGGCGGGACGTAAAACCTAACAAACAAACACATATTGTTATGGCGGCTGTTCAGACATTTACTAGGGAATAGCTTTAAAATTCAAGCCTTGTCCCTGACAAAGTTTTGCCGAATTAAAGAGTTACTTTAATTGTTTATTGAATTATTTCCCTGTGGAAAACCTAATTACATGTATTTATTTTGTTTGTGATTATGTTTTAACTCACCTTAGCACAATGTGCTCAGTGCAACCTAATATGATCACCGTCAATAATTTTCTTTTAAATGGCATCTTCCTTGAAATCGTAGGGCAACTAGCTTGGATCCTACACAAACAACGCTAAAATAACTTTGATGCATACAGAACTCTATTTACCATGGCAACCAAACTAATTTGATTAAAACAACTTAAAGAATACTCGCCGAAACCAATGGTTAAAAAAATGAAAATTAATGTATTTTTGCACGAGTAATCACTTCATGGTCATTTACCATTATCACTTAAAACAAACTTGATCCCTTGACAAAAAAATGGCTTTTTGTCTTATATAATGCATTTTATTAATATTCATAATTCAATGTAATTTGGCTTAGCAGAAACAACGATGACCCCATAAAGATAAAGTCCATTTACCAGAACATTGCTTCACTTCTACAATACACTACCTTCACAGGGCACTCAGTTTCAAACGTTAAATGTTAAACATCCAGTACAGAGGAACCACGGTTCATTCAAACGGGCCAAATATTAGTCGACTATGGAAAGCTATGACTGTCTTATATGTATATACAGCAATATACGGAGTAGATTTGGCATTATATGAAGTGAACATGTCAATATACTGGGTAATGGTGTCCTTATAGAAAAAAGGTGTATCGCGCGCATCAACCATATGCACGCTTAAAAGGTCAAGGTCACCAATTTTGTTAAAAGTTATGTTGGTATTTATAGATTTCTCTACATGTACACTCTTTAAATTCCATATCTATGGATAGATTTCCATTAAAATTTACAAAAGTGTCTGTCATAACATGAAGATGTGTTGGTACACTAACCATATGAGCGCTTGAAAGGCCAAGGTCACAATAATTGTTAGAAATTATATTTGATATTCATAGGCTTCATTTTCATGTCCGCTCTATGACTTCCATATCTTTGTTTGGAGTTTCATGAAACTTGGTAGTTGGTAGATCCAGGACAGGTTGGCCCGGTGTCAGGATAAGGTCACCGGGTGTGGTATCATGCCACATGTCTACGGCGTGATACAGCAGTGTGGCAGCACTATATCTGTCTAAAGTAGATCTGAAATACTTTCGATGGGACTTAAAACCCAACAAACAAACTGTCGATGACCCCTATCAAACATGTAAATGTGACTTTGACGCAGTGCGATGCATCACCACGACATACCTTAAAAGTGGTTTAGTATGGGAGGGGATATTCGCCAATTCACTTCTTTTCCTAATTGAAGTATCACATTGCTTATTGCATTTTACCATGCTTATTACAATTTCAATTTTGAAATTGTTACTTGAAAATTAAACTTTTGACAGCCGAGTTTCTGTTTGCCATATCAGCGTTTAAAGTTTAAGTAAGAGTAACAAATTCTTAATTGTGGATTCTATATTGTAGTTTTTTTACTTGCTTATTGACTTTTGATTTACATTTAAGATTTAAAACGTTTGTTATAATCGGAAAGTATTATCAATAATCATTTTTGAAAAAGAACACAGACAAGTGAAAATTGAATTTAGAAAAAAATTCTACAAATATAACAACGATATATATAATTTTCATAATATAAACAAGAATGTTACTGGCGGATATTCAGCACGTCGTATTTTATCGACAAGTGGTGCAGCTACATGGCAGGTGTCAGAAACAGCTTGGCTGAGGTTCTACATAGACGGTATACATGATGTCAATGTTGATTTCAGTATACGCATTACACTGGTTATCTATTATTCGTATACTTCAGGTTTCCAACCTGAGCCTGGGTGGAGTACTAAGCATTCTCATAGACGGACTGATATTTCCATCGGACCAGTCTTTCTATCTTTACCATATACATGTACGTGTGATATTACTCGTACATCTTAGCCCGGCAGGAAATCGCAGCCCACTTGATGTTACATAGACTTGTATAGCAAAAAGTTGGTGGCATATTTCTGCCAGCAACTTATCCACTTAGTTATATCGAAACTTTTCTAAAAAAAAAAGGTACATATTCAACTTTTATCTGGTAAGTAGAGAATGATCAATTTTCAAGTTATCCACTTAGTTATCTTAACATAACAAAATGTTTGTTAGTGCCCACTTCTGCCAACCACATATTCACTAAGGTTAATTGGATATCATGTTTTTTTCCAGATACTTTTGTGAAAAAAAATGCTTGTTATCCACATAATTTAATAGACTAAATTGAAAAAAAATCACGATATTCAGAAAAATTTCGACATAACTTAGAGGGTAAGTAATATGCCACCATAAAAAACCTTAAAAGATCTTCATGTAAGAAACAATTAGGCATGGCGTTTAGATATTTGGTATGTGACATTGCCTCTTGGACATCTACCAAATTTGTTCAAATCATGTCCACAGGGTCAAAGTTAGCTATGATCATCAAAATTTGGACTACACATACAGTTTTTGTGTGAAATCATAATTATCTTGCTGCACTTCTGCATTGATTATACATTCAGTATGACTGCTGTAAAAGGTAATGTAGCAATATTTCTCAGGTGAGCGATATAGAGCCATCTCAGCCCTCTTGATTTTTATAGTAATAGTTTTGTTGATGTTTTAATTTAACGTCTAGTCAGCAACATTCCAGTCTTCTCAGCTTAGTTTTATCTGTTTGAAACAAATGTAGTTCTACTTAACAGTAACATCATGTTAAAGTCAATTGATCTCATGACTTATACAACCCCGGACTCGAGTTCAACAAACAATACTTAGTGCTACGTAGTGTCAAACAAGGGAGCTGACTACTGCCGTCTTAATCCTCCCTAGGTCGACGGTTATCTTTCCGGTCACAAACGTCACGTGCTGTCACGTCGCGTTCTACTGTCACAAGGAATATAATCACATTCGGTGATAATGAAGTTGTCATATACCTTCTAAATATCGATAAGTTTATTATTTCATCAACAAAGCCATACTTGTCTGATATCAATTTCTCATATTATGTGTCCTTGCTTGGCGGTCAATATATATACAGGAAGTTCCAGGACCGGTTGGCACGGTGTCAGGATGATGTGACTGGATGAGTTCTTCGGCGTGTTGCAGCAGCACTTTGTCTGTCTTATTTAGACATAAGTAATCAAAATGATTGAAAAAAAACTGTGATAAGAACTTTAAATCAAACAAACACACAAGCAACTAAATGCGAATTTAGCTTTAGTGTATTTTGAAAGATCGCAGTTGCCATGGCTGATCTCGGACCAAGTTCTTTTAAGTTTGTTGATCTTGAGCCTAGGAGGAAAATGTGAAATGTGATGTCAAGTCAGCGACAGCTCGCCCACGGAGACTCCCCTTTTTGTCTGTCTATTTTTAAAATGACATACATGTACGTACGTCAGTATATATGTATGTATGTATAGGTATCTGTAAATAAAAATTAACACAACCGGAACCCAATCGTGGGTTATTCTGCAAGTTCTAAATATGATCATAATAATCTATACAAATGATTGCTAGCTGTAACTATAGAAGAAGAAGAAGAAGAAGAAGAAGTAGTAGTAATTAGAAGCCATCTTTAAGAAGCCACTGAACTGAATAAGAAGCAACAGAACATATTTTAAAACGTGTTCCTGTCGACATAAAAAGTACCCTTCCTCTGACAGCTATATGATTGAAATTCTATCGCAGCGACGGTAAACCCCAATACAACAACAATATTTCCTGATACAGAATTGCAGAGCAATAGTTGGCTCTGTGCTAATCTATGTTTCCTCACACAGTTAGCTGCTATTTTTAATCTTGCAGTTAACTCTATTTCAGTTCTAGGAGTTGCTAAATAGGTTTACTCAGGCTTTATATTTAAAAGAGCTCTAGTTGCAAGAATACCTTCACTGCAGTACATATTTATTTTCACAATTCAGCGTATTTCAACAACAGTTCTAATATTGTTTTTAATTCATACATTACATTGTGGAGCTCACTGCCAATCACGCACGCATACATAGATACCTTAATATCAAGCCAGACCAGGCAAGACGAAAAAAACAAACAAGTGCAGAGCTTAACAATTCATGGCAAATTTGGGGAAAAAGAATGAATTATAACGAATTGTCAGAAGAGAAGACGCAAATGAACGGCCACTGATTGATAATTTTACCCTACTCTACAGTCTACACTCTAATATAATTTAAAAAATCAAACAGTTATGTATATATTTTCCATGCCGTCCCGAAAGCTAGAGGTGGTGGGTTTGATCCCAGACCGCGACATACCAAAACTGTTAAAAATGGTTATGTTAGCTCCCTGTTTGGAACTGAGCATGTATACATGGTAGTTCCAAGACTGATTGCCTTGGTGTCAGGATAATGTGACTAGGTACATGGTACATGTCTATGGCGTGATTCTGCAGTGTGACAGCACTATATCTGTCTCAAAATGTCTGAAACACAATCGGCGGGAAGTTGAAACAACAACAACAAAAAAAAAAAAAAACTAAAAGAAAAAAAAAACAAAAAAAAAACATGAATTTGAATTTTCTGTATCGTCTGTACATTTATGGGTCACGTGATCAAGAACGATCTGGAGTTGCTGGGTACCGGCACTGGTGTGCGGATAAACAGCCAGCTGGACCGGGACATTTACGACATAGCGATACTGGCGGACAAGGATACAACACTCAGTCAGCGGGAACGTCAGCACGTGCAAGCGATAAAGCTTTGGTCGCAAGGATAGGTAGCCTGTAAATAAAGTACAGTAACAACTTCCCTTAGCGCTCATCAAATCTCATTTCATTAAACTTCATATAAAAGTAATTTATTTTTTTCTGCACAAAGAGTGATAATTCTGTGCAATTTACTGAAAGAGGTCACACTTCTTCATGTTTTCACTGTACTGATTTATCCCTGAGACTACTATAAAATTGTTCATACGAGGTTCCGTAAAGCGGACCTCTAACATTCTTCAGGATTAAAGCCGCGACTGGTTGATCGAGCATCAGTCCGCTTAAAAAGCCTTCTTGTTATGTTGTCATTGTCTCTGCACTGGTATGACGACGCAATACATTAATGTAACTTAAATGGGTTGCAATGGTCCTTGAAGCTTTAAATCTAAAATGTTTAAGTTTTTAAGTACTGATTTATTATTTAACAACGCCCATGGATGATATTCAGTATATTTGATTGCTGTAAGGCTGTTAAAAACAGCAAAACACATATTATTATATTCCCAATACCATAGGGTAGGGGGTGAGGCGGGGTGTTACATAGGAATCCCTTTGTCTGTCCGTCCGTCCGTCCGTCCGTCCCAAAAGTTTTTGTCCGAGCTCTAAGTTAACAATGCCTCGCTGGATTTCCAAATAGTTTGGTACAAATGTTCACTGTATTAAGACAGAGTGTCACGCGAAATAATCAGATTGCTCGCTCAAAGGTCAAGGTCATACTTTGAGGTCATCAATAAAAAATCAATGTCAATATGCTTGTCCGGGCTGTAACTTTACAATGACTCACTGGGCTTCCAAATGGTTTGGCACAAATGTTTACCATATTAAGACGGAGTGTCGCGCGTAAGAACCAGATTGCTAGCTCAAAGGTCAAAGTTATACTTAGAGGTTGACAATAGAAAATAAGCTTATTTATGGATGACTACTCATTATATATTGATGGTTGCTTGTTTTCTTCTCATCATCTTCTTAAAATAATTTAAAAACCCTCATAATGTTCAATTCAACAGAATAATTATAAACTACCTATAAAAAAATCAAACTTATGTGACAAAGGTTACAAGTTTCTTCCTGCATGTCAGGACCATATTTTTGCAACAGACATTGATGGGTATGTCAGCTGGTAAATAACAATGATATATTGTTGACTGACAAATAGCAGGGTAGTGGGGGTATTAATCACTTCGGTGAAAGGTCCAGTTTGTATTTAGAATTACACGAATTTAGATTACGCCTTAATCTATTTTCACGCTGCGTTACGTACTTATATCTGATACAGACAAATGGTTGAAGGTTGCATCGTGTGGGAAGATATATTGATGTCTAACCCGTTCGACCTTCTCGCCCCTAAGTTCGCCAACGACACACACTTCTATTTGCATTCTCACAGTTATGGTGGTATTCTCTGCCGTACTTTCCTTCATTGGAAGAGTGCTATGCATCTTTCATGGTAGTATTGTATATTCAGTGTCGTGTATTTCTACTCATTTGCTGTAATTTTAACTATAGCTACATGTATATTTCACCAGTATCTTACGAAACATTGCGAAATGTATAAAATATATTTCGACGTTGGGTAACTTGATTCTACGACAGTCCCCGGTGGCCGAGTGGTAGAGAGTCCACCTCGGGTGCTAGAGGGCGTGGGTTTGATCCACGACCACGACATACCAAAGCTGTTAAATATGGTACTAGTAGCTCCCCTCATGGCGCTCAGTATAAATACAGGGTAGTTGGCCCGGTGTCAGGATCATGCCACAAGTCTACGGCGTGATACTGCATTTTGGCAGCACTATATCTGTCCCAAGTAGACATAGTCTCCAAATGACTGAAATGACTGGGATGTTAATCACAACAAAACAATCAAACTTAAAAAATAAGTATTCAAAATGAATAGTTGGGATTTTTGTGAAGTATATGGAATAAAAACGTTCATATGTAAGCCCTATGATAGGCGGACGTAAATACCGCAGTAAGTTGTATACTCTGGATTCATTATTGGATACTTATTTTCGTTGATTTCGTAGAAAGTTTTTATCCACGAATATTAATCCCAAAGAAATCCGTTCTATAGTCTTAACGTTTTCTAAAACATGCATCCACAAATTAAGATAACCACGAAATTTCCGAATCTCAATGGCAGGGAAAATAAAAAAAAAATACAGTATCTACAGGGTCAGCATTTCATGCAAATTCACGAGACTTAGTCTACAATTCACACTTCTAAAGCCTGCACACAAGAATGGGGATTTATCTAAACAGTTTTAAAAATTTAAATTCTATTTTCCTTGAGGCTTATCTAGCGATAGGTGTCTAAAATATCTCTGAAAATGATGTGTTTTCGTTCAACTATAAAATATATTCAGACATACGGTAAACAAAATTGTTAACATCTTACTTTTTGTTTGATTTTACCGTCTCCTCAACAGTATTTCAATCATATTGCGTTGTCAAGCTAATTACAATAGGAGGGAAACCTTGATTGCACAGACCAATCGCAAGCCAGCTAGTTTGAATACGTCTCCACATACCGTACTGCACGTCATATTATGAACAGAATTTATTTTTAGGTATTTGTATGACATGTATTCCTTTGGCCTTGAAGAGAGGAATTTATACCCAGAGGCCGAGAAAATTGCAAGAAAGGCAAATTGTCTGTGCTGCATACTTGAATTATCTTGTCCGTCCGACCGTCTTTCAGTAGACATAATCTTGACCACACTTCATCTCCAAAACCCCTGTCTTGAATTGGATGAAACTTCACATAAATGATAGATATTAAATTTGGTTGCGGATATAGTTCGATTATTTGGTTATGATGTATTATTACAGGGTTATGGCCCTTTGTTTTAATAACGTAAATGCATTTACTTGTCCACACTTTGTCCCCAAAACTCCTGGTTAGAGTTGAATTAAAATTCACAGGAATATTATAGTTTTCAATTTAACTCTTTTTTTTTTTCAATAATAAATCAGTTACTAATTTACACCAGTAATAAATTACCAATGAACACTTCAATGAATTAATGATAAACAATTCAACAACTTTTTCAATTAGTGAAAGTAACATGTTTACAATCGAAACATTCCGTAGTCATTGAGTGTTCATGTAAGAATCTGTATTGACTAGGTTCTGGAGATAAAAAGAAAGAACGAGATTCCTGGTCCACCAACAGCATGGCGCACGTGCTGGAGATGATGGGTCGCCAGGACGAGGGGATCAAGTTCATGTCCTGGACAGAGACCGACTGGGCCGTGAGTACTTTTGGGTTTGTCACAATTGTCATCTGTAATGCTGAGATGTTAAGGGGTTATAAAAAAGTTACTTGTTTCCACTGTCCCGACCGACCCTATTTTTATGTACCGACCCTAACACGCGTATGTAGATGGGTATTGATAGACGTATTTACACAGACATAGTTAAAAAATCAAAGTCGTAGTCAGTTTGGTTTAAGCATATTTTTTCTTTTCAAAATTATGAATTGGGTTTGGACAAGATGTTCTAACAACAATTACGTAGTCAATGACCATCTGTGAACGAGCTGCTTTAATACAGTACAAAATAAATTCTCACTCTAGGTATTCAGATATCTTTAAATTTTTCGTGCGTGCATATATATGTAAATTAGGCAATTACCGGAACTTGTTAGAAACAGCCGAATCGATGACCGTGAAATTCCGTACCTGTTGATACGATTACGGTACTGTAGACAATCCATAGGTAATATAAAGGATAAGACGAGTTTTTTCTAACATTTACTATACAGAAGGTCCATCATAGATAATAAATGTCAGCGATTTATTACAAACCGAGAGTTTCAAAACATTCCAACTAAATTGACGTATCTGTAGTATTTCATCTTTAACATTATTCCAAAATACTAAATAAGGATTTTTTTAATATGATCAAAGTCAACGAAGATCGGTTATGTGGTCATTATGTACATTTGGGTAACTTTACATTCTCGTTTTATTGCGAAGCATTTCTGGTATTGACATATGTGCAATCATTAAGAAACAGTGGGCCTTTAACGCAACTTGATAGAGTAGTAAATCTGTATTGCTCATTAACTTCACCGAAGCATTCAGTAAAATGTCTGATTTTAAACTGAAAATATGCAATAAATTCATCTTTATACCGTCCTGAGTATTATGGTTATATGGTTGGTTGAGATCTGGGTACTAAGTCACTTTTTTCCCCTTCTTTCTTCATATTACATAAAAAGTAGCAAAGAGTAAGGAACAATCCCTTTCTTATACAAATGCATCGATATAGCAAACTAATTATATTTCAGACAGATCGAATTACTGCATCATTCTTTTTAATATATGTTCTATTCTATCAGTATCATTATCATCACCTATTATATTTACCTATGTGTTATATCAAACGCACGCATTTCATAGATTTTGTGCAACTATCGTTACTCAACTCACATTGTCTTTTGGGAACTATAACTTCCGTCAAGCGCACACGGTGGCCGAGTGGTTCGTGCGTCCGCCTCGGGAGAGGGAGATCATTGGTTCGGTCCCCGGTCGCGACAAAACAAAGCCGTAAAAAATGTACTGGTATAGCTCCCTTGCTTGACGCTCAGCATATAAGGGTAATTCCAGGGCTGGTTGGTCCGGTGTCAGGATAATGTGAATGGGTGTGGTATCATGCAAAATGTATACGGCGTGATAATACAGTGTGGCAGTACTATATCTGTCTCTAGTAGACATTGTCCCCAAATGACTGAAATGCTGTTGGTGGGACTTTAAACCAAACAAACAAGCAAGCAACTACCGTCAAGTGATAACACATACACATTTATGCACGATTTTCTGCTGATTACGTGAAATGGCTTTACCTCACTAAGCTACACACACACACACACACACACGTGCACAACTGTTTAATTTCTGCTGGGTTTTTTTCTGTTCTTTTTCGTTGACCCTATACTTTAGTGGTGATTTATATCCAAAATTGTGCATCAAAGAGATGCATGTTTTCGTCAAACTACAATGCAATAAATCAGTTGGCTTATTATATATATTATTAAACGTTTAAATTTTAAAAAAAAAAAAGCTTATAAAAAACATTTCGTTTCTGGCAGAAACGCTCTTTAAAACGTTTCTTATTAATGTACTAGTATTTGCAGTTTATCAACAAACATCCATATTCACAAACTCTATTCCACTGGGTTTTAAGAACAGAACAGAACAGAACATATTTTATTCATGATTTGTACATAGTACATCATCATTACATCTTAAATACAAATACAAATATAGTATCACGTGACATGTAACTTTTACTCATATAAGTATATAGGAAAAATATTTAATTTCTGGTAATGAATCGTAGACTGAACCATGGATCGTAGATTGAACAAGTAATTCAGTCATTATGAATATATAAATAATACCTTACAAATATTGTTTTAAGTAACATCGAGAACGAACTAATCAATGTTAAATCTCTGTTGACATTCACACAAATACATATCAGAAGTAAATTTCTAGTAATAGCTCGTGGACTGAACAAATTCAGATAAAACAAATAATTAATTATGTATAAATACTGACTAAATAACACATAGAACGAATTTATCTTTGTTGACTCAATTTAGTTTTCCTTAGTTTTAAAGCAGCAGAAATGTATCTAGCAAGGCCAAACAAAACATCTTTATCATTAGATTGTAACAAAGCTATTAACTTGAACATAGATGGTCTAGTATATAAATCAAAACTTAGAAAGTTTGTACGCAATGACATATATATTGGACATATAACAATGAAATGATAAACATCTTCAATATCACTGATGCTGTTACAGATAAGACACACTCTCTCTTCCCTAGTTATACGATTTCTTGAGAATCTTTCAGTTTGTATTCTTAACTCATGAGCTGATAACCTAATTTTAGTAACAAAATGTCTGAGGTTAGCAGGTAATATATCTAAATAAAATTCGTAATCAATTGTTTTCTTAAAATACTTATACTCCTCTAAAACACTGCTGTTTTGAATCAAACTATTCCATTCCTGTAAGTAACAATCTAAAACACGTTGCTTAAAAAATATGGGAAACTGCTTTACATCTATATCACTCACAAAAGCATATGAACAACCGTACGTATCTAGCAGTTTCTTAACACAGAAAACCAATTCTTATGACCCAATAAGAAATCGTTAAGACCCGCCCTGTACATGCATGAAACAAGTTTATTTTTTGAGTGCATAACCTTGCACCAATATTTAATTATTTTGTAATAACGATGAATATAAAGGGGATATCTGCCTAATTCTCCGTATACACCAGCTGTTGAGTACTAGCTCTAACCTTTAATATCCTTTTACAAAATCTAAGATGTATCCTTTCTAATTCTTTAGATTTAGAAAAACCTGTCAATTCACAAGAGTAATTTAGAATAGATCCAACAAAAGCATCAAATAACTGACATAAATATTTTGGACTCAGTGGAAGTTTAACACAATTATATAACAACAAATTCATTGCTTCAAGAGCTTTACCAACCAGGTGTTCCGTGTTACAAAGGAATGAACCCGTATAGTAAAACACAGTTCCTAAATAGTTGAATGCATCAACTACTTCTAGATCAATTCCCTTGTAAGTAAATTTTTCATGCGCTAACAGACGACCTTTCTTCCTGAAAACCATAACTTTTGTTTTCGAAATATTTACATCTAGACTCCATTTTTTACAATACTGAAATACAAGATCTAAACGTTTTTGAAGATCATATGGTGAGTCACCGAACAAGGCCATGTCATCTGCAAATATAAGATAATTATTGCGAGTTCATCAATCGTAATATTAGACTCGGCACCATTTTGTATAAAAGATTCAATATCATTTAAAAACAGAGATACTAAGATTGGGGATATTACCTCCCCTTGCCTCAAGCCAATTGAACAAGAGAAAAAATCAGAAAATGTATTACAATGCTTTACACATGACTTGAATCCTTATACATATGCTTAACTATTCTTAACATTTTCCCTTTAATACCTGCATTAAATAACTTAAGCCAGAGGCCATTTCTATAGATACCGTCGAAACATTTTTTTCATGTCAATGAATGCAACATACAAACGTTTATTATTGTTTATATAGCGTTGAACAATAGAATATAAAACAAACATAGCATCCACCGTCGAATGTCCTTTTTTAAAACCAAACTGAGAATCAGATATGCGTGAATTTTTTTCACAAAACTTTTCAATTCGTGTATTTAATATAGTGGTGAATAATTTAGACAAAACACTCAATAACGTAATACCTCGATAATTATTAACATCGTTTTTATCTCCTTTCTTATGTAGAGGATAATTACACCCTTAGTCAATGAATCTGGAAATACCCCCGAGTCAAAAATAGCATTAAAAACATCACATAAATGCAGTGCGATAATATCGACACTTTCAATAAAATACTCATTTAATAAACAATCATTACCATGTGATTTCCCAGCTTTTAGCTTTTTAACAGCTTTCTGAACTTACACAAAGTTATCTTAGAATTTAAAATAACATCATCATCATTACTTTCATCGCCACAGTAAACATCGTTAAAATCATATGTATTACAAAATATCTCAGCCTCCACGTTTTCATTTCTATAAATATCATTTTCTAAATTAGAAAATAACCATAAAAATCGGACACATGTATATTGACAGAAGTTTTATTCTTATTCTTCTTATTGAAAAAGGCCAGAACTGTTTAGGATTACTGTTCTTTAACTTTTCAATTTCCCTCAACTTTTTATCTCGACAGGCCCTTTTTTTCTTACAAATAATACTTTTATAATCTTGCTTGCAAGTACAAAATAACTTCTATTACGCTCTGTTTTGTTTGTATATAAAACAGTTTCAAAGCTTTCTTATAACGACTATGGTAATAATGACATTCGCTATCAAACCAATCAGCGTGTTTAACGTAAGGTGTATCATCAAATGAAGCATGATGCGTAGTGACATAACGTTTAAAAAACAATGGATCCGCCGAATCTCTTATAATTGTTGTTAAAATCAGTAACTAACTTATTTATTGAGTCTTTGCTACTTATATCAATATTTTCTGTAACGTTATTACACAAAGGCAATTTAGAAATAAGTGATAAACGAAAATCATCCCGATGATGGGGATTCCATTTAAACCCTTCGCTTTCATTAACGATGTTATCATAAAGGGGCGCCGGGCATCGCAATGAAAACATGAGTGGACAATGGTCACTATATTCATTCATCTGGCCAACTGCAAAGCGTGAAATATACGAAAAGTACTGGTACCGTCAAAACATAATCAATGACAGACGCACCTTGTTTAGAAATAAACGTATAATTTCCCACGGCATGGTCCTCCCCCAATCTCCCATTCACTATTTTAAGGCCTGAGGCTTTACACAAATCTAGTAGACGGACACCGTAATTATTACATGTAGTATCAAGTGAGGCCCTCGACAGGTTCAAATCTGGAGTATAATCATCATCATCAAGGTTTATGTTAATAGAATCATAAACAATAAAATCTCGTCTTATCCCAACCCTACTATTAAAATCGCCACACATAAATACAGAACCCAAGTTACTATAATGCACCACATCTGATTCGATTTCATCAAAAAGATCTACGTTAATATAATTATACGCTGGCGAGTTCTCTCCCATAAATACAAACCACAAACATATATATCTTCTTCCAAATTGAAAAATGTATGATCTAACCTTAACCATATAACAGTATCGTAAGAGTTCTTAACCACTTCTATACCATCTTTGATACACTCCCTATAGTAAAGAGCTACACCACCACTATTACGCTTTGCATTTCTATGTTGAAAATTTCTAAAATAATTATGAGATACATATCCCATCAAATCAATATTAGAACATTTTGAAGACCATGTTTCAAACAAAAAAAATAATATCATGTTTACATAAAATATCAACAATCCCCCCACTGTCTCTTTTGTCGTTACTAAGACCTTGCACGTTCCACGAGAGCACACTTACTTCACTAAGTTCGTTCTCGGCTCTCTCCTATGGCCTCACTGCATGACCGTCAATGTATAGCGTATCATACGCGATCCACGCCGTCTTCCCCTCGTCTCTTGCTGCTTTCATCCTCGGATACAGTTTACGTCTTTTATCCACCACTTCCTTCGGAAACTGCTCAGTAACAAAGAAGTTCGTACCTTGGAGCTGCTTCCATTGTTTCCGCGCGAATTCCTTCTGCTTGTACTCATGGAACTTGGCAACCATTTTCCTGTCCCTGTTGGCACCTCGCTGCCCATTCGATGCACACGCTCGAACTGGATTTTGGTCCACATACTCCTTGTCCACCTTCATTTGGTCTGGATAAAGTCTCTCACCTTTCTTTCTGCATCTTCATTCGTTTCTCGTGACTCTTCCGGGATACCAGCAAAGATGAGATTATTCCTCATGGATTGTGACTGAAGGTACACTACCTCGTCCTTCAGATCATCTTTCTGCTTCTGTAAGTCGCTAACCTTAGAGGAAAGTCTGTCCACAGAAAAATCAACAGTCTCTACCTTCTCCTCGACACCGGTAACTCTCTGATCTGTCTTCTTGTACCGGTCTTCCATATGTGTCCACAGCTTCTTCAGGTCCTTCTCTACACTATCTACCTTCGCCTTTACCTCCTCCAGGGACGTTAACCTTTTCTCAATCACAGACAGTCTACTATCTAGGCCCTTCAAACACGACATCACATCTGAGAGTGTTGGTTCGGAATTTCCGCCATCTTGTCAGTAGATAAGTTCGATGGTGAATTTTCAGGCAAAACAAAAACGTTAAGCTCGTCGTTCCATTACCGTTTGTTTTTTGAATGGGGATTATTTCGCACATTTTAATATTGAGGTTATGTTTGTATACTTTATTGTGAAGTAAATTCGTGAACGAAGTGTAAGCTTCGTTTACGTCATGCAGCTCCCGTAGCAGATCCTTTATCCGGGAAATGGTTTCTCGGATAGCTGTATGTGCTTAGGGATTATTTAAGAGCTGTTTAGGAATTTTGATGAATTTTTAACGTTTCATTCCATAACTCTGCATATCTATCTCATCAAAGTTAGTTACATATGTGCAGGTTTCTCAAACAAGTACCGAATGGTCTGAACTTTTATCACAGCCATTTAAAGCAAAGTTGTTAATAGTTTCTGCCATGCGGCAAACATAAAAACTTTAACTATTCACGAGTTGCTCATGGGGAACCAGCACATAGTCAACCACTGACTTGCCTATATATATATAATATATATTTATATATTACATGTATACAGACATCTTACCATTTACGAGTCACCATATGAGACCAATTAAGAGGGGACATTTTCAAACCTAGTTAAGTGGTATGTAGAAAAATTGAGGGGTATATACATTTATATACCACATACATCTTATTTCAGTATGTTAAAGCTATGGGCTATAAATCATGGGGTGTATATCTTATTATATATGTACATGTAACAGACATTCTGCCACTTATGGGTCATCCAAATGAAGCCTTTAAGGGGTATATATATATACCGTTATAATCACACAATTATTTCAGCTTTCTGAAATTACGGCCTTTAAAGTCTTAATATGTTTTCACGGAAGTAGATTTGTAAGATGGCTACCGCTTGTTGTATAAAAATTGTGATGGCATACTCTTTAAACAGATATATGCTTAACACAAATAAAAGGGTAATAAATTATACATATGTTCCTTTTTGTTATAATGGAAAATATATAATAAATAGTTTACATCATATGTGAATATCCTTTTCAATGTTAGTTTGTTGGATTAAGCGTCCCTCAGACAGTATTTTTCATTTGGAGGTAATACTAATCAAAGTTTGCTTAGCACCACTTGCTATTTTCCCGTAGAGTTACATGCTAAGACAAGTGATTTTAAGGGCGTGCCACATTCAATAATACAGTAAAACAAATCTTGCTTCTGCGCAAAGTATTGTTTATATACCAAGCTTACTTTCAATGACAAAAATATGCTTCACGGATCCTCAATACTTCGAATTAATCAAACACCTCAAAATGTAAAGTCAATTTAATACAGAACTTTTATTATTCAAATATTCCGGTTTTCGAAATGAAATATTTTAAGGACGTTTGTGACGATGTTGGCTGTTAACGACCACTCTTCTGTACTGGTCACAATATTTAACTTTCATTTATAAAATGCTATTGAAAAACACACACTTTTGTGAACTTGCCAAATAATGTCAGAAATTGGCCAAATCGTTTCACCTCACTTTTGAGTCTCTTATCATTTTGTTAAAAATTGCGCGTAGAAATGGTGGTCAGCTAACGCGTTCCTTTAAGTTACATAGCATTACATTAAGCATGTGTTTTCATGTAATACAACGGAAAACAAGAGGGCCATGATGGCCCTGGATCGCTCACCTGGT